>OY759270.1:46550827-46573327 GCA_963662155.1 Lamellibrachia columna
TGGAGAACTGTTTTATTGATGATGTAACTGCCTGTGTCCTTGAACAGCTCTTTTTATGGAGAACTGTTTTATTGATGATGTAACTGCCTGTGTCCTTGAACAGCTCTTTTTATGGAAAACTGTTTTATTGATGATGTAACTGCCTGTGTCCTTGAACAGCTCTTTTTATGGAGAACTGTTTTATTGATGATGTAACTGCCTGTGTCCTTGAACAGCTCTTTTTATGGAGAACTGTTTTATTGATGATGTAACTGCCTGTGTCCTTGAATAGCTCTTTTTATGGAAAACTGTTTTATTGATGATGTAACTGCCTGTGTCCTTGAACAGCTCTTTTTATGGAGAACTGTTTTATTGATGATGTAACTGCCTGTGTCCTTGAATAGCTCTTTTTATGGAGAACTGTTTTATTGATGATGTAACTGCCTGTGTCCTTGAACAGCTCTTTTTATGGAAAACTGTTTTATTGGAGAACTGTTTTAATATTGAATGTGTGTGCATGAGACAGCGATACCAACGAACCGCAGTAACTGATGAATCGCGTCGCTATGATACAGGAATGTACTCTGCCTGCAATATAAATGGTTTTGCATTGTGGCAGATGGAATATGCCTCCACTCTTTTATAAATTGTCTTGCAGTAACGAAGGTGCCTCTGCTCTACCCTTGTCGCCCCAGTGACGTCTGTCGCGATCCCAATGCCTCTTGTATGAACAATCTCTGTCGCTGTAGCGCTAACTTCTACATCAAAGACAACAAGTGTGGTAGGTATTGTTGAAGGTCAGTGGGAACAGTAGTTTTCTTTGCGCATATACTCAGGAGACCACTGGTAGGTGGAATTAATTAAATACATCTGTGGCATTTAGCTAACAGGTGACGCCACACAAAACCATGCAATTTTGACAAATCTTCGCAGCTAATATTTTTGTAGGTCGATGATTTGTTCAGCCTGGTAGGAGGAATAGCAATTCTTTGTGACATAAACGTTCACACTTAACGAATAATAGTATAGTAAGCCGATGATATGAATTGAGTTTGTGTCTAATGGATATGAATTATGATTTTTTGCCGTGTTGTTGATTTTACCAACTTCCTGTCGATTCTATCGAGCTTATGGTATAATCACACTAGGAATCAGGAATTGTTGATGCGACAAGACGTAACATAAATTAACAATTACAACTTATTACAAATAATTATATATAAACTGCATGAATCCATAAATAATAATACTCATTATACAGGTCTGAAATCATGTCGGTCTGGGAGACTGCCAATAAGACCATAATTTGGTCGCTAACGTGACAATCACCTATATAAACTTACAAATTATGCAGCAGAATCGTGTGAGGGATTCAATACGACTAAATGTTACGTATCGCATGAGTATATGCTTAATAAAAGAATAAAAACTTAATATATAGCATACATCATTGTAATATTTGAGATGGCATGGAGAGGAAATTAGTTTGATAGTAAATAGTTCTCGTATAAGTGGCCAAGATAACCATTCAGGATATCACAACTTGAGCTGTACTGTGACAGAAAGAAATTCTTTGCGTAGGAACTGATTCCTTGCAGTGAATGAGAGCGAAGTAGCGTGTTATTAATTACATGAGCAATACTAAAACGGGCTGATTTCCTGGCAAGTTTAGCATTTGCTCTTTCAACATGTCTGTCATGTTGATTTCTGTATAATGTGTGTGGACATTTTCATTTTCTCTTACGTCTACCCTTGAATAATATTCAGGTAAATTCCCAGTTACGTATCTTTGATAAAATATCAGCTGTTGTAACCTAATAATGTAAGACTTGTTGTGTTCTCGGCTGTGAAGTAGTATAATTCTACCAAAATGTCGCTTCATAGATTCATTATAATCATTGCAGTAAGCGAAGTGCCACTGAATGGTCGCTGCTCAGCTTCGGACAGATGTGGCGACGTGAATGCGGCGTGTGTAGTCGGCAGATGCAGTTGTGTCGCTACGCATTTCGAGAAGAATGCAATGTGTGGTAGGTGACGTCATCAGGTCTTGTAATACTCGGTGGAAGATTCTCGTCCTGAAACATAACATGGTTTGTTCGTTGCTGGGTACACCTATGTTTGTTCGTTGCTGGGGACACCGATGGTCAAAGCACACAGTGGACTGCAGACCCGGTGCTTCACGTGATTTTGACGGTTCTAATCATGTCACGTGGTTTGTTATTGTTTACTACGTAACAATCACGTTGGCATGGTGATGCGTCGCCTCGCACAAACGCAGCTTTTTCTTTCTTTCTTTCTTTCTTTCTTTCTTTCTTTTTTTCTTTCTTTCTTTCTTTCATTATTTCTTTCTTTCGTTCTTTCTTTCTGTCTATCTGTCTGTGTGTCTTTCTTTCTTTCGGAAGGAATACACTATACGTGGTTGGGGATTGTGTGCGGAGCGACCACTGCGTCTCTCATGGACATTAAAAGACGACGTTAAAAAATACATCATCAGTTAAAACAAAAATGAAAAGAAATACAAATGTAATGATCCTTTTATGTAATTCATAATCGTTATAATGAGAGAACTACAAATGCAACAACAAATTAAGGTATCATATATATATATATATATATATATATATATATATATATATATATATATATATATATATATATATATATATATATATATATATATATATATATATATATATATATATATATATATATATATATATATATATATATATATATATGTTTGTGTGTGTGTGTGTGTGTGTGTATGTGTGTGTGCGTTCGTGCATGCGTGCGTGCGTGCGTGCGTGCGTGCTTGCGTGCGTGCGTGCGTGCGTGCGTGCGTGCGTGCGTGCGTGCGTGCGTGCGTGCGTGCGTGCGTGCGTGCGTGCGTGCGTGCGTGCGTGTGTGTGTTTTTTTTTTGTTTTGTTCCCATTGTTGTAAATCGAATCGACTTTAGAGGTAAATGTTAAACGTGCATTATAAGGGTCGCCCATCATAAGTGTCGCCCATCATAAGTGTCGCCCATCTTAAGTTTCGCCCATCATAAGTGTCGCCAATCATAAGTGTCGCCCATCATCAGTGTCGCCCATCATAAGTGTCGCCCATCATAAGTGTCGCCCATCATCAGTGTCGCCCATCATAAGTGTCGCCCATTATATCTTATTACTTTCAGTATCTCTAATTCTAAAGACACAATGTACAATGTTCAACCAAATATGTTTACATCCAGAACATTGTTTGTTTCAAAGTTGTCAGAGTCCCTCTCTACTACCGTTGTGACGTCACCGACACATGTGGCGACCCTGCCGCTGAGTGCCGCCCTGGTCAACTACGATGTCTGTGCAAGGAGAATTATTACGTTACAGACGATCGGTGTGGTAGGTTCAGGATAATACGTTTTATTTCATGTAACAATCTGTCAACCCGTCATTCACATTGTCACGAGACAATGAGTCAATTAACCAATGAATCACTAATTAATTGAATTTGATGGTAATTTACACATTTCAGAATGTCATAAGTATGCAACACATGCATTTTACTAGCAGTGCTTTGTTGTTTTCCACAGTGCTAAGTATTCCGCTGGGTGGCGCCTGCGCTTCGCAAGATGTCTGCCGCGATCGCTACGCCACCTGTGTAGCTGGACGGTGTGAGTGCCTGTCTGGCTACGAGGAACGGGCAGGAGTCTGCTGTAAGTTCACTCTCCGTTCTTTATTATACTAACAACATCGCCTTAGTCATATGTGTACGTAACATGCCTAGTAGGATTTGACTGCTATTTGAAATTCATCGCGGGAACATTCTTGTTTACACAATGAATCGCAAAATGTTTTTCATTGTGTTGGTTATACTAATAACGCGGCACACGAATATTGGGCATAGGATATAAACAAAAACATAAAACCTGGTTTTAAAAACGATTAACTAGAAGCTGTGTATTCTCATTACGAGTTTTGTAAATGGGAAACATATGCTAAAAAGATTTTTTTTTAAGACAAAAGCACTGATGAATATAAATGTTACGCAGACGTTTATCACGAGCAACTGTTTATCACTCAACTGAACGGGTCTCATATTTGTAACTTTAGGGGAATAAATTAGGAGTTACTGCATTCTACGATTACACACGGTCCTTTCATCATCACAAAATGTGTGTTAAACGTGGTCGTTGCATTTACAGACCGTCGACTGGCTGTTGGAGACGTATGCGGTGCGACAGACTCGTGCGCCGACCGCAATGCCGAATGCAAGAATGGTCGATGCCAGTGCAGTGAACAGTTCTATCTGAAGATCAACATGTGTGGTGAGCCCCTCCTGCAGTCAGACTCACGCACGCACGCACGCACGCATGCACGCACGCACGCACGCACACGCGACGCATACGACGGGACAATTAAATTGAAGCTGTCCATAGTTTCAGTCTCCACTCGACTAACACTGTTAGATACGCAATTTTTCAAAGTAGGAAAATCAGGTATCATCATCTTTAAAAAAAAATCACTCGACTATTCATCCAGTCACTCAGTCACTCAGTCACTCAGTCACTCAGTCACTCAGTCACTCAGTCACTCAGTCACTCAGTCACTCAGTCACTCAGTCACTCAGTCACTCAGTCACTCAGTCACTCAGTCCTCTTCGCTCCCGCTGGAGCATACGACGCCAACAAATCTCCTCCGGTCAGCGCGGTCTTGGATGAGCCAGCTGAGTTCATTCGCGGTTTCCACAGTTCTTCTCCCACTCGGATAGTACGTGATGTGTAAATCGATGAACTTACCACACCGAGCGCCTGTAGCGTAACACTACCGGGCAGTAAGACGTAACACTACCTGGCATTAAGACGTAACAATACCTGGCAGTAAGACGTAACAATACCGGGCAGTAAGACGTAACAATACCGGGCAGTAAGACGTAACACTACCGGGCAGTAAGACGTAACACTACCTGGCATTAAGACGTAACAATACCTGGCAGTAAGACGTAACAATACCTGGCAGTAAGACGTAACAATACCTGGCAGTAAGACGTAACAATACCTGGCAGTAAGACGTAACACTACCGGGCAGTAAGACGTAACACTACCGGGCAGTAAGACGTAACACTACCGGGCAGTAAGACGTAACACTACCTGGCATTAAGACGTAACAATACCTGGCAGTAAGACGTAACAATACCGGGCAGTAAGACGTAACACTACCGGGCAGTAAGACGTAACACTACCTGGCAGTAAGATGTAACACTACCGGGAAGTAAGAAGTAACACTACCGGGAAGTAAGAAGTAACACTACCGGGAAGTAAGAAGTAACACTACCGGGAAGTAAGATGTAACACTACCGGGAAGTAGGATGTAACACTACCGGGAAGTAGGAAATAACACTACCGGGAAGTAAGATGTAACACTACCGGGAAGTAAGAAGTAACACTACTGGGAAGTAAGATGTAACACTACCGGGAAGTAAGACGTCTTATGCTGTGCACACAAACACTGATATGTATACATACGTTATACAGAACAAACAGCAAGTGACGTCAGGGATAATATATATGTTCCCAAACAGTTACTGGGCGTTCGTTGTGTTTGTTCCATGAGTTCCAATTGTACTGTGTATTTAACTACTGTTGACGCAACATTCATGTAATACATAGGACACGGTTAAACGTGGTATTTATCCGAGATGATAATGTTAATAACGGTCATGATTATAAATGTACTTATATAGTTTAAATGACATGTTTTGATGTGCATTTCCGTCCACAGTTCGGCGTGGTGTCTTGCACGGCGTGTGTTTCCTGAATGGAACTTGCGCAGAGACGCATGTCACGTGTCGCAGTGACGGCGTCTGCGCCTGCGCTGCGGGCTATCACGTGATTCGAGGGGTTTGCGGTAGGTTACACCGCTGTTGTTGAGTAATTCGGGATAAACGGTTGCACTCCGCCACAGAAGGACGCAATCTGCGTAGTGTATGTGATGTCTGTGGTCGCGTAGAGACACTGGAGTAGAACATGCCCGACCTCGTGGGGGGAGGGGGTAGAGAGTTCGTACGAACTTCCCTTTTTGAGAATTTTTTTACTGCAAACTTTTTCATAAATTATCCCATAAATATCCGGCTGAGTGTGTTCGCCCGAACTCTCTTTTTAAAAACCTGAGGACTGGCTTGGAGAGGAAAACCATATAATGTTTATATTGGATGAAAGTGCCTCCATACATTTTACAGAACATAGGTTCCACACACTGTTTAATGTTATGTACTGTTATGTATTCTTTGCGTCTGCGTGTGTGTACGCGCGTGCGAGCGTGCGTGCGTGCGTGCGTGCGTGCGTACGTGCGTGCGTGCGTGCGTGCGTGTGTGCGTGCGTGCATGTGTGCGTGTGTGCGTGCATTATTTATTGTCATTATCATCACTATTGGTTTCAACTTTGATCGACCGTAAGTGATAGATCGGCTTTATCGCAATCATCCACAGATAAGGACGTGGCTCTGAACGGACCTTGTGACAGCGAAGATCAGTGTTTCGACAAACACGCGGAATGTCGCCTTAATTTGTGTCTGTGTAAGCCCGACTTCTACGAAGCTGACGGCGCGTGTAGTAAGTGATCATTGCGTTTTCTTCTCGACAAAGTGACTATGTGTATCACAAGCTTCGTTGGACGCACAACTCCAACCAGGCTCCGTGCCGAACAGAAACACATTATATTCCACCGAGTGCAGTGAACATATTATATTTTCGAATAGATCATTTCGACTCATGCGGTTTTGCCCATATGTTGTTGTTGTTGTTGTTTTGCTTACATGTTGTTGTTGTTGTTGTTTTGCCTACATGTTGTTGTTGTTTTGCCTACATGTTGTTGTTATTGTTGTTGTTTTGCCTACATGTTGTTGCATTATAACCCTTGAAACAAATTCTGGTTTACAAAATCATTATTACTAAATTACGACGCATAAAAAAAATATGCACTGGTTCAATGCAGATTAGATTTCCAAACGGGAATAATTGTATTGTGTTTTAATTGGCATGATAGTAACTCGTGCACAATGAAAGGTGCCCAAAAGCAGTTGAAGAAAAGGATGTGACATAATTGGTCAATGGTTCATTTGACATTCAGGAGTGGGCGCCGATGACAAATCTTCTTTTTCTTCTAGTTCCAGCATTCAGCAATGTCATATTGACTGACCAGTCTGTATGCATATGTTGTTGTTGTTACTAGCAGCTGATGGTCGATTGAGGCCTCGTTCAACTAGTCAGCTTTTTTCCAGAACATTATCGCCGAGCCTACCTTTATATGCTGGCATTGAGGGTGTTTACATTCGGGGGGGGGGTCATCCGATGTACGCATAGTCCCCAATGTTGAAAGCCAGCCTTTTAGAACAAACGTACCGTGCCTGGTCTGGGCCTGGAAGCGGATGTGCTAATCACTGCACTAACTCGCCTCTTAAATGCAAGAAAAGCCTGTCGATGGTCGTACATATCTCGGCGTACCACGCGTTGTATACACTAACAAGAATACCCATGCTCCGGACGGGGTGACTTAACTGCAACGCTAATCCTTTTACCGGTTACGCGACTTGGAACAATCGTAGAAAACACGTTTAACGTTGCGAACAATTTACGAATCGTAATAGTGGGATGAATTTCGAAATAAAAGTGTTACGTGTCCTTCGTGGGGTCGTAAATGAACAACGAAAGCTTGGCGCCCGAGATGCAAAGCGTCTAGATGGAGTAGCATAACATACAAACTCTATATCGATTATAGTAAGATGACATGTCGGTAGAGCCAAAGGGCAGCGTGAATGCCCCGTGTCTGCCGTCCGGGACGTGTCTCGAGCCAAATACCGTCTGTGAGAGCGGCGTGTGTCACTGCGCTGTCGGTTACTTCCTCAAGGCTCGACGCGTCTGCAGTAAGTCGGGCATCGTGTTTGTCATTTTCTGGCCGTCTTCTCTAAAAGTATTGTGTGACGTCATCAACGTCTGTAGCATATTATCCCTCGTCATAATATCGTATTATATTCATAGCTGTGGAGTAATGCGTGTTGTATTGATTGAATGTTCGTCTTCTATGTGCCATGTTTTGTGACATTATCGATTAAGTTCTGTTCTGTTCTAGCAACAACGCGGTGTCTTCCAAGTGACATGATTATTTTTGCTGAATACACTCTTAAATTAATAATAATAATAATAATAATAATGCTGAGCTCAAAGGCGCAACAATTACCAATGTTTCTAAATTATTGGGCAGTGCCCCTACAAACACTAGGAAAGTGCGGATTATCTGTGATGTGTGATTTTGCTTCGAGCACTAGTACATAGGACACGTTAGTGAAGTTAATATTTACTCTACTACTGCATGCAATCTTTCAGTTGATGGCAATGAACAGACGCTGACCGCTCTCGGATCAGTATAATGAATATTCTGTAGAACGCACCAGCATTTAGCATTTAGGATGGGTCGAAATTGAGGGGTATCAGTTTTTCGCGTATTTTTCTGAAAAATGAGGTATGCCATTTTCACAAAATTGTGAAATTGAAAATTTTAAATTGTTAAGAAAATTGTTGCACAATTTTCCATGAATCCCAAAATTCGTTATGGCAGCCGCCTATGGGAGAACTAACTGTGGCCTGAACCCATTTCACAGCGGCCCGAGTACCACTCGACTACGCCTGTGACGTGACCGACCGCTGCGCCGACCCGCATGCGTCCTGTTCGGGGCACGTGTGTGCGTGCACTACCCGATACTACGCTGACAATGGCGTGTGCAGTAAGTTTGCCGACCAACTAGATCTATTTCGTCTACATTAATTTTAGTCGGGCAACCAAATAACCATTTTTTACATAATCATGATATCCATTTGCGTGTGTAGTTCTCATAATTGTGGAAATTGGAAACAGTTAGAAAATCCAAAATGACAACCACGGATTTGTGAAAATAAACGTATTATGATATCTTCGCAACCAGATAAGATATAAGCAAGATTAAAATGTTTTAACATTTCTTTTATATTTATTCGAAATTGTGGATAACAGTACAACTATCAACAGCTAAACATTTTGTTTTAAATCGAGCTTGCCTTGAATTTAATGTAATAATTACTTCTATGTAATTGTACTACTATCGTCACTCATCTGGATTCTGGAACTTTTACGCATGAATTCGGCAGTGTCATGACGACATACATAATATCATACTTCCATTAACAGAACTGAAGGGGAGGCTGAACACCCCGTGCCTACCCGGGGATCTATGCACAGCCAAAGATGCAGTCTGTGCCCCCAGCAAGATCTGTGTGTGCCGATCGACGCACTTCGTTAGAAACAACACGTGTGGTATGTGCTTCAACATAATTTCAATTATTTAATATCAACTACTATATTGGTAATCAAAGGCCGTAGCCAGATGTTTGAAACAGACGAGACATGCGCAACTAATTGAATACCTGAATTCAACAACAGCCCAATTCCGTCGACTCTCATTTTTTGTAGGAGATAAAAAACTATTTCTCACCGAGATCCAATGCTCAAGCAACATCAGGTTTTCAGTGGTTGTTAATGATAATAGCGTGCATAATGTGACCATTTTTTATGTATGCAGGCGTCATAGTTCAGGGCCTGGAGAGGGTTAAAGGTCACGGAATTGGGCTGTTGTTAAAATAAGATACTTTATTTTTGTTTGTGTGTAAGTTTGTGGTGCCTGTTTGTTGAAAAAGACACATATGCTCGCACGCACGCACGCACGCACGCACGCACGCACGCACGCACGCACGCACGCACGCACGCACGCACGCACGCACACACACACACACACACACACACACCAACATACATGCATACGAGCACACACAATCATTATAAGATATAAATACAAACGACGTAATTACAAAATATTAGTTTTCAAAGCCGATGACATTGAACATAATTTTATTACCGTAATAAATGAATTAGGTAGTATTAAAAAATATATAAATTATGTAGGATGAAACAGAAAGCCAAAAGCATCTTGATAAACTGCACAAAACTAGTACATACGAGATAAGCCAATCGCATGTTATGCGAGCGTAATGAACGTCACTAATCATCATGCCCATCATCGTTATCATCAGCATCTGCTCCGGCAAATTGCTCTGGGATGCTGTTGATGTAGTCGATGGTTGGCTGACTGAGATACTTCATCAACGACTATAGTACGGTGCAGTTGGGAGAGTTGGAACAACATTCGGCTTTACGAGTGGGAACGCTGTCTCGATAGTGCCAGACATCAATTTTGATGCGTAAACGTGTAATTTGTCGCCACTTGTAAAACGGAATCTCTTATACTCACTTATTTTAATTTTTTCTTTGTCCTTGGTAACTGTTTTTTTGAACAGTTTGTCAAAATGTCCTTTGTAGTCATGGATCATGTGGCCGGTCACTTCCACCGTCATATACTTTGCATCGATCATTGCATGCCAATCTGTGTACATTTCTGCTGTGTCTTTTTTGCGCTTCATCCTCTCTATCACTGCAAACTGGCGATCGCATGGCAAGAAGGAATGCCCGCGTATCGGCAGATGGAAGATGATGCTTTGAAACCGATTTAGGTCGACAAGTGTGAACAGATATCGTAGCATAGTGTGGTTGTGATTCTGTCCCCGACAGCCATCGCTGAACAGATCTAAATGTTTCACAGTATGAGGCACCTTTGTTTGGATAAAGTGATTCAGGCAAGATATGACTTCTCTACACCCTCTCCTTGCTGTTTGCTCGGGCCATGTGTACATGACGGGTTGACCAGTTTTACATGAATGTACACTGAAGTTGTAAAACCAGAGTTGACGCTTATAAAAAAATTCACCAACAGGCAGATGAGGAAATGGAAAGTTCTGCTCAAAGTCGAAACATATTGTTTCATGCCCCTCACTCTGCTTTGCCTTTTCTGTGCACTGACGCAGGTGTTGATAGAACGCTTCAGCCTTCACTTTATGTAGTTTAAGTTCCGTTTGTAATCGCTTTCTAATGTCTGTTTTTTTCGCACCTGATTTTCACTTTCATCTCTTCACACTTTCCACAGACGTCTGTTCTTGGTTGTCCAAAGCCATAGTTGAAATTTTCCTTGAAATACCTAAAGTAGTATTCATAACTGACTACACAATCTATCTTCTCAGGCTGTAGATTGTCTTCTGCTATCTGTTTGTATGCCTCGGGAAATTCTTTTTCCACAAACATCACGTACATCTTCCTCACACTGAGGTCAGGTCGAAGATATCGTTTCTTCGTCCTGTTCCGGCCGTAATGTGATACTTCGTAAGGGTACTGACGAATATGCACATCAATCTTCATTTTTGTCTCATCGCTTATAGCACGGGGTCTATTGTTGTGGCATCCTCGTTTGTCCTGAGGCACCACACCGTCACCAACAGCTTTTGCTATTCTTCTAATCCGAAAAGTGCCCACACCATGCAGACTGGCATATGCTTCTCGGCACACGTAAGATGCTTCTGTGCCTGTGCTTATCGCGTAGGAATATTGGTAGGCTCTCCTGATGGTTGAGATTTCTTTGACTTGTCTTCTCCTTTTTATCTCACAGGCTTTTATGCCAGCAGCAAGCAGTAGATCTTGTTTTTTTGTATCTCCAGCGGAATTAAAGCGATCCAGAATCACAGTCTTCAAAGCTGCAGAGATGTATGACTCGTGGAGACACTTTTCTCCCATGCACCTAAAAGTAATAAAATGCAGACATTAACTTAGCAAATGAACATCATTAATGAGGCAGATACCCCACATTCCTGCAGTAGTGTATAATTATTATTTCCAATGCAGATGTACATCGGCTTTATATATTATAGGCTATTTTTTTTTTTTTACATATTTATTTAATGAATTAATTAATTATCCGTTCAGTAACTCTGTCAAATTCATCGCACTAACCCCAACCGTGCCTGTGGTTGCGGCTAAGCTTATATATACCTATCCTATGGCTATGACTTGTCTATTATATCTATACAGTTATACACCGATGTCTACGTCCATGATTATCGCGGTCTATGTTTATTACTATGTCTATGCCTATGTGTATGAGAACGAGTGTGACTGAGGCTGAGTCCGATGCGATGTGATTTACCTGCACTTGTTTCCCGTTTTTCGTGGTGGTATCACCTTTTTCCGTGAATTGGTGTATGCCTTGCCCTCTGCACGTAGTTTGCGTCTTTTGTTCCGTCCCCATTCACCTTCATTCCTTCTTCTTTTCCCAACTACTTCATCTCCATCCATTGCGCGTTAGATCACAGTGCGATAAAATGGCGGATCGTTTACATTCGCAGAATAACTTTATGTGTCGCCGTCTAGCGGATTCCGCAGTATGACTTCAACAACAGCCCAACTCCACGGATTTGGGCTGTTGTTGAAGTCAGACGTTTTTTGCGGACGTCACCACTGCGGCGTCTACAATGGAATAGGGCAGTTTTTTCATATCAGACGATAGCTACTAGGCAGCTGGTCACAGTGGCGTATCTAACTCAATACCCCCAACATGGTGGAGCTGGGCTGTTGTTGAATTCAGGTATTCAATTGGGTTTTCTTGGGGCTTGTAAACGAGGTTCTAAGCCGTGTCAGTACAAACTGTACACGGTAACGTACTTGTAAACGAGGTTCTAAGCCGTGTCAGTACAAACTGTACACGGTAACGTACTTGTAAACGAGGTTCTAAGCCGTGTCAGTACAAACTCTACACGGCAACGTACTTGTAAACGAGGTTCTAAGCCGTGTCAGTACAAACTGTACACGGTAACGTACTTGTAAACGAGGTTCCAAGCCGTGTCAGTACAAACTCTACACGGCAACGTACTTGTAAACGAGGTTCTACGCCGTGTCAGTACAAACTCTACACGGCAACGTACTTGTAAACGAGGTTCTAAGCCGTGTCAGTACAAACTCTACACGGTAACGTACTTGTAAACGAGGTTCTAAGCCGTGTCAGTACAAACTCTACACGGCAACGTACTTGTAAACGAGGTTCTAAGCCGTGTCAGTACAAACTCTACACGGTAACGTACTTGTAAACGAGGTTCTAAGCCGTGTCAGTACAAACTCTACACGGTAACGTACTTGTAAACGAGGTTCTAAGCCGTGTCAGTACAAACTCTACACGATAACGTACTTGTAAACGAGGTTCTAAGCCGTGTCAGTACAAACTCTACACGGTAACGTACTTGTAATCGAGGTTCTAAGCCGTGTCAGTACAAACTGTACACGGTAACGTACTTGTAAACGAGGTTCTAAGCCGTGTCAGTACAAACTCTACACGGTAACGTACTTGTAAACGAGGTTCTAAGCCGTGTCAGTACAAACTCTACACGGTAACGTACATGTAAACGAGGTTCTAAGCCGTGTCAGTACAAACTCTACACGGTAACGTACTTGTAAACGAGGTTCTAAGCCGTGTCAGTACAAACTCTACACGGTAACGTACTTGTAAACGAGGTTCTAAGCCGTGTCAGTACAAACTCTACACGGAAACGTACTTGTAAACGAGGCTCCAAAAACCGTGTCAGTACAAACTATACACGGTAAAGTACTTGCTGATTTTTAGAGAAGGCTGATGCCACCTTTGCCTCAGTGGTGTTCGCGTCAGAGAACTTTAATAGTCAGTAATGAATATGTTATTGCGTGTCTTTCCATCGAAGGCAGAATGGTCCTAATTTTACAGCATGGGAGACTAGGCGTTGTCGAGGGAAGAGAGGAACACTCCTAATGTTGTTAGATGTAGCAACGGAGAGTACAATAGGTCACTCACGAGCAACTACACAACTGGATAGATACAGCTTAGATTAAAGTACAAAGAATGTGTGACTTTATTACTTATGACTAGTGCTGTGATAGTTCGGGTCTGGAAGAGTGTAGAGTTGAGAGCCGTGGAACATATTGGAACCCACGGTTTCATGTGTAAATTTGCAAAGTGGGCGAAATGTGTGCTGTTTGTTGAACAGCTCAGAAGAAGCCACTGGGAGGGACGTGCATCGAGGATGTGGGTTGTGAGGACGACAACGCCCGGTGCCAGGACGGCCTGTGTCGGTGTCGACAGGGCTACAGCCAGAACGGGGGAACCTGTTGTAAGTAGAGGCTCACGTTTGTTGTTGTACTCAGCAAGTCACTCACTCAGTCAGTCAGTCAGTCAGTCATTCAGTCAGATAAAACTGCCCCGGAATTAAATTTTCAATCATCAACTTTTCAAATGATTTCGTGAAATTTAAATTTACTATAATATCCAATACGAAATTCTAGCTCGTTTGTGCAAATGTAGTATTTAGATCCGATTAAATCATCGAACAAACTATTGCATAATCTAATTATTCAACACTGCATATATCAACGAAGTAACACCGAGTCAGCATCGTGGCTCAACCCGTGACTCACGTTACCAGCATCATGTTCAGCAGCATCAGCGTCATCACTCTCACTTGATCACCATCACCGTCAATAGTAGTTGTCTGTACGTTTATGTTGACTACCGTCAATAGTAGTTCTCTGTAAGTACGTTTATGTTGACTACCATCCACAGCTGCGAACGGCCGCCTCAACTCGCCTTGTTTGCCCTCTGGTCGATGTCTGGACGACAACGCTGTGTGTGAGAGCGACTACTGTCGCTGCAAGGGGGCGTTCTACTTGAAACAGGGACAGTGTAGTGAGTATAACGGTGGAATATATGAGATGTTACACATACACGCACGCACGCACCCAGGCACACACACACACAAGCACACGCACACGCACACGCACACGCACACGCACACGCACACGCACACGCACACGCACACGCACACGCACACGCACACGCACACGCACACGCACACGCAAACGCACACGCACACGCACACGCACACGCACACGCACACGCACACGCACACGCACACGCACACGCACACGCACACGCACACGCACACGCACACGCACACGCACACGCACACGCACACGCGCACGCGCACGCGCACGCGCACGCGCACGCGCACGCGCACGCGCACGCGCACGCGCACGCGCACACGCACACGCACACGCACACGCACACGCACACGCACACGCACACCGATAAAAATCATGGATTAGTCTGATAACTGATAGTAAGGTGATTTACATAAATCTTGTAGACCGGAATTACTGAATATAAATAACGAGAATAAGGTTTGTGTAAATATACGAAACTTTTGGCTATGGCTATGGCGGGAAGGGGATTTATAAATATGTTTTGTTTGGCAGGAAAACGAATTTCCCTGGGCGACGCGTGCGCTGTAGACGACGTATGTAGCAATTCTGTAGCACAGTGCAGAAACGGGGTGTGCCAATGTCGACTCGAATACTATCAGATCGACAGCGAATGTAGTAAGTAGTAGAAGAGACGACCAGGGACAGCTGCAACTTCTTACAACAAATACTACCTACTATTTGCTACAATCTCATTACAAAACATACTATTTCGACAATATACCTTTCATTTACACCTGTCTGGATCATATGAGTGTTGAAATGTTTATTGCTAATTTTCATTGTTATAGACTCCGTCAATGTCATTATTATTATTTATTATTATTATTAACATCATAACCATTATAACTGGTATTACTAGTATTATTATCTTTAAAGGTGTATGTGTCCGTTACAGTTGTTGCCTTTGTTGTTGTCATTGTCGTTGTTGAGAGCGCCAGTGTTCAGTGTATTCAATGGCACCTTATAGGACTGAAAGGGGTCATCAACTCGCCGTGTCAAGATGGCGGCGGCTGTGTGGACGATAATGCGGGATGTGTGCGCGGCAAATGTCAGTGCGTTTCTGGCTATTTCTTGAAGGACGGCGTTTGTGGTGAGGATGCTGGATATTGCGCATTTAATATAACGAATATTACGAGCACGCTAGTTCTTCGTCAGATGCATGCATTGTTCGGTTGGCAACATTCGTAAAGTTTACATTTAATTGATTGACGTTGCGGTTTCTTGGAATGTGATATTTAACAAAATTAACTCAAGAAACTTGTATGTTGTTCGTTCCGAGTATTTCTGGCACTTCACACTGCCTTCGTCAGCAGACTGAGATTTTATTTGTTTCAGTTCACACCTATATACATCTTACAATGTTTGTAATACACGTGATACTATTTGTTGTATGCATGTGTATGTTGTGTAAATAACATTTCTTATATCAACTTACCAAATGTGCGTGTGTGTGTGTGTGTGTGTGTGTGTGTGTGTGTGTGTGTGTGTGTGTGTGTGTGTGTGTGTGTGTGTGTGTGTGTGTGTGTGTGTGTGTGTGTGTGTGTGTGTGTGTGTGTGTGTGTGTGTGTGTGCGTGCGTGCGAGCGAGCTTGCGTGCGTGCGTGCGTGCGTGCGTGCGCGCGCGCGTGCGTGGGTGTGTGCGCGAACTTCCACAATACTGGGATACACAATGAAGTTGTTTTTAGTGTCCCCTTTACTTTACTTTACTCTACTCTACTCTACTCTACTCTACTCTACTCTGCTCTACTCTACTCTACTCTACTCTACTCTACTCTACTCTACTCTACTCTACTCTACTCTACTTTACTTTACTTTACTTTAATTACAAATGTTGAAATGTTTTATTTTTAAATGTGACTCAGATAATTTGGACAGAAAGACAAATCCTTTATGCTATAAGATCTCTCTAATGGACTAAATCATCTGTTAATGATTTAAATTCAAACTTTGTTGGGCTGTAGTTGCTATGGTGCTGTAATTGTCAGCGTAAAAATGTAATATAATGTGTAGAATTAACAAATTCAATTTAAATGCTTGACAAATGATGACACGTTTGAACCACGAGGACGTCAAACTGACATTTGCAGTACAGACAAAGCGCCTCGGAAGCGTATGCGAGGATGGCGATTTGTGTCACGACGAAGACGCCGTCTGTCGAGACCAACACTGCCGGTGTCGAAGCGAGTTCTATGAACACGACACTGGAATGTGTAGTAAGTACATCAGCATAAGTACATCAGCATTCTCCCAATAAACACGCACGCACGCACGCGCACACACACATATATCCTTCAAAGTAATGTTATGCTGTGTGTGAACATTTTAAATCAGTACTGGCAGCCGGGTTGGTAAAACATGTGAGATCTAAGATCTAGATAATTGCCTTGTTGACCTAATTGCCTTGCTAACATATACGGTATGTCTAAATTTGGATATTGAATGGTAAGGATCACTGATAAAATTATGAATAACATATCCAAACACTCTCTGTTCTTAGACAAGTTTTGTTGAAGTTTTGGGAATAAGCTTCTGTTGGGATTCTTTGTCATATAAAATGACGTCATGGCCACCGAAGTATCCGTTTTGTAATACTTAATGTTTATTATAAAAGGTGATTAAAATTGGGTTGCTAATGAGCAATATTGCGAGCAGTTCATCAAGAATATTTTTACAACTAAGCAACAGCTAGCAAAATGTTTATAAAAAAACGTGTTTGCAATTGAATCATACCTGTTTATCAAGAATGTTTTTGCAACTTACCCGTACAAAAGTGAAGTGCGTAAAAATGACGTATTTGCGCAGAGCCGAGGGGTCACCTGGAGACGCCGTGTTTGGCTGGGTCGCAGTGCTTGGACAAGAACGCCTTCTGTCAAAGTGACCTGTGTCTTTGCAGAGAGTCCTTTTTCGAGAAGAACGGAATATGTCGTAAGTGTTGACTCACATAATTCGTCCACGAAGTCGTCGTAAACACAATACTAACAATCCAACTCACTTGTAATCGACTTGTCGTAAAGTCCATGTGAAATGTAGTTATAATTGTAATACAAAACGCAACATCGGTTGATAAAATACTAAGCAGGAAGTCACATTCACCGTGCCACATCATTCACCGTGCCACATCATTCACCGTGCCACATCATTCACCGTGCCACATCATCTTGTGTATCGCTTTTCTTAGAGCCGAAGATCGATCTGGGGCAGACTTGTAAAACAAGCGACACATGTGCCGACGACAACGCCATCTGTCGGAATGGCCGGTGCACCTGCCGGGAGGAATTTGGACTAAGCACAAGTGGGGACATATGTGGTAAGTTGGCCAACCAACAACACGTGCGGGTAGATGTAGTGGTTTGTACAGAACACGTTGTCTGCAATGTTAATAAAATCCTGAGTTATCTCTTATGAAACATACTTATTAATTAGATAGTTAGTTACGTATTTATAAATACCATAACCATGATCGAAATGACATGGCACGCTATTTGTGTGCTTAGTTTATTTGCTGTATAAAGTTTCACACATCACATAAAACTGGATAGTTGATATTCATAACATGAATTTGTGTTCCTGCAGTTGCCCTGGGCAACACTGGGGGTGCGTGTCGCTCTAGTAACGCATGCCTGGATTTACATGCCGAGTGCAATGGCGGACAGTGCAGGTGTAAGACTGCATACTACCAACGGAACGGTCTATGCGGTAAATGTGATTTCATTTTCTACCAAGCAATGAATGCGGTCGTCTTAACGTTACGCGCTCAGCGCATCTGGAGAAATTGCTGTGTTTGCTATTATACAAATATGCTACGGGTTTATTAAGTGGCAATCATACGCTTCTCAATTCTTTGCATTACATTGTGTTAGTCTGTGACACTGTATGCTGAATCCTGAATGACCCCGGTGTCCACAATCCAAAGAGATCCACAGTAGAGTTCCTTGATACCCTTGCAGTCAATCAACAAACAACAGTAATATATTCATAATATTTTCATCGGCAGTAATAAAACTCGACCTCAGTGACGCGTGTGTTGGCAAACACGAATGTCTGGATTTGAACGCCGAGTGCCGCCAGGGGGCGTGTCGGTGCTTGCCAACGTTCTACGAGCGAGGGGGCATATGCCGTAAGTGTGTCTATTTTTTATACCTGCGTTTATTCTTTTAAAATGTTTCATTATACTTGCGGAATAACGTAAGGATGACGACTTTTGACATTTGTAGTGAAAATACATGTTTAATTATTTATTCTAATACATATACGTATGTGTTATTTAATCTAAATGGTATACTTTGTATATACCACTGTATCACTTCAACTTAAAGTGCAACTATACGCTACATCATATGAAAATTGGTGTATGTTGTAATTATAATAACACGAATGTGTTATGCCGCTTTCTATAATATTACATCGCATATCACTTGATGACGTCTTCAGGTCCCAAAGGAAGGTTGGAATCTCCCTGTCTCTCCAACAACGTATGCGTTGACACGAATACTGTCTGCAAAAGCGGGATTTGTTTGTGTGCGGACAAGTACTTTGAGAAAGACTCGCTATGCAGTAAGTTTTCTTCATTATCCTCATTTTATGCATCAAATAATATTGTGCGTGCGTATGTGTGCGTGTCTGTTCGTGCGTGTGTGTGTGTGTCTGTTCGTGCGTGTGTGTGTGTGCGTGCGAGCGTGCGTGCGCGTGCGTGTAATAAACAAAGCTGTGTGTAAGTGGTACACTTTCAGGGCCGACCGTGGAGCTGGCTGGGTCATGTGAGGCGGTTGACGTGTGTGAGGACACCAATGCAATGTGTCAGCACGGGCGATGTGACTGTAAACCCGGATACAGAGCAAAGGACCAGAAATGTGGTATGTGATATCGCTATGCGAACATTACACACTCACGTGACATAAACCACATCGTTTTCGGGACGTTTAATTTTGTAAAAAAAATAGATACATATGTAATGCTACATAGTCAGCGTCAGAGTTGTAACGTACATGTACATACCCTAATTATAATAAAAATATGTTATATTATTAATAACAATGAATGTTTTTCTTATACAATGAATTTTCCCAAAAGCTCCAAGCGAGTAACAAACAAACATATAAACATGTGTAAGAAACCAGTAAAGTTAAAGTGAACCAAATGTATTGTTTTGGCCTTTGCACCTGATGAAGAATATCACGCAAGTGGTTTACTGGGAATCTGTTCTAAGAGTGCGAAATTCTGGTCTAATGTCATTTTTCGTGCTGACAGATAGACCAGTGTTTGCAATTTTGACCAATTAGCAGCGAGCAGCCCCATAACCCCCCCCCAACATGGCTGTGATATAGGCTGTGCATTGACGTAGGCTGTGCATATTGCGTTTATTTTTAACGTGGCTGAGTTGTGCAATTACATTTTTATTTGCTTTTATATTGGATTTACACGCAACAGCAAAGTATAGAGTTGCATTTTTTGCGATTTCCTCTGGAAAAACAGTCAGTAGTGAAGCAATGAATTCACAATTGCGACATTGTTCGGACCATTTTGAAGAGCCGTGTTTAGATATATTGTTATTAACTAATGGGTCAAGATCCTTCAAAACGTCGGCGACGGAGAACACTAAAGCCTCAAGCGGTGCTAACAATCTACCAGCATGTACCTCAGTCGAAGGCTTAGACACAACGACACAACGACACAACGCAAACACTCGATCAAGAGAACTGTCAAATAGGAACGCGAGGCGCTTAGTAAACAAAGGATGAATGGACTATCTCACCAAATAAATTTATTTTAGACGCAAACAGCATGTCCAAACTTGTTGGCAAGTATGTGACTAAAGTCGTCTATGTCTACGATCAGGCGTTGGAGTTGTGGGAAACCTAGTCAGCACTCCTGACGTAGGATCATGAACAAATGACGCGCTGCCCATAAAAAAATTATTTTCGGTGTCCAAGGAGGTGTATTTAGTTAACCACTTGTGTGATATTCTTGATTATAGTTGCAAATTGTTTGTATTCAAGTACTCTTATAGATGCAAAGGCCCAACACATTACTTTGGTTTCACTTTAATGTCAGAGGTAGAATGCTTGCATTGTGCATACACACTCGAGACCGCGCATACATACACGTACACACACGTACACACACGTACACACACACACACACACACACACACACACACACACACACACACACACACACACACACACACACACACACACACACACACACACACACACACGCACGCACACACACATGCACACGCACGCACGCACGCACGCACGCACTTTTCTAGATTGATATTTTTATTTTAATGTACAAGGCTCGTCCAGATGTATATACTATATGTCAAATTCTGACAGTGGTAGTTTAGACAAAGTGACGGTGTTTCGGTGAACTGTTTGTTTAGTGTCGACGTCTGGAGAGGGTTGGGCCGACGCCCGTTGTCTGCCAGTGGGTCTTTGCCTTGTTAGCAACTCGCTCTGTGTTCAAGACCTGTGTCGTTGCAAGTCCGGCTTCTACGGGTATCAAGGTCGATGTTGTAAGTCCGTTTATTCTAGATAACGTGTTTGTGCAATCGTTGGCGATAAATAAATTTACAACATAGCTATCAGATTAGCTACTTGCTATCTCAACTGTCGTGTGTTGTAGAGGTAATGATGGAGCAAGTGTAAGTGATGGTGTTTATGGTCGTCATCGACGACAGCAATGTAGTCATCACTGTCTATGTTTATTCTCTATGTCTTATTTGTCGTTGTTGTAGTCGTCGTTGTAGTTGTCGTTGTAGTCTTGGAAATGGCAGCAGTAGTAGTTGAGGTTGCTAATGTTGTAGCAGCAGAGACACCAGAAGTAGCAGTAGCAGTAGCAGTAGCAGTATCAATAGCAGTAGCAGCAGCAGCATCAGCAGCAGCAGCAGCAGAAGCAGCAGCTGTATATAGGTCTACTGAATATGTGTACCGAACAAAGCCTCTTGTTTCGCCTGTAACACCGTGCCTTCCCGTGTGTGCAGTGCCGCGGCGTAGTCTCGGGTCCCGGTGCTCGACGAGCGGCGAGTGTCGAGACGTGAACGCCAAGTGTCGGGACGGGGCTTGTCAGTGCGACGCCGCCTTCTTCGAGACGAACGGCGTGTGTGGTGAGTCGGTCATAGTGATAATAGGCATTTACATTAAACTAGCATGTTGTAACTTAACGACCTAACTAATAGACTTTGGAAGAAGAAATTAAACTGGTTGTAAGCCCTAGAATATATATAATTGTTTATATATATATATATATATATATATATATATATATATATATATATATATATATATATATATATATATATATATATATATATATATAGATATATATATATATATATATATTTATTTATTTATATATATATATATATATATATATATTTATTTATTTATATATATATATATATATATATATATATACATACGTCTCTCTTATAAAAATTGCGCTTCATGTAACAGTTGTAATCGTGATACGTGTTCATAAGTATATTAGTTATAATGGTTATTTAATAAGTTATAATAACTTATAATATATATATATATATATATATATATATATATATATACCTTATATAATAATTTATACGAGTGAGTAATAATGTTCAAGTAAAATACTAACTGATATACCTATGAAAACGTATCATGATTACAATTGTAATATGAAGCGCACTTTTAATAAGAGAGACGTATGTATTTAACCTTGCATATTAAACATACAGAAGCACCCCAGGAGGTTTATCCAGGCCTTTTTCACGATGGTCGTTAACCGTCATGTTTTACTGGTTTCTCTTCAGCTGCC
>OY759270.1:46575827-46600827 GCA_963662155.1 Lamellibrachia columna
CATCATCATCATCATCTTCATCATCATCATCATCATCATCATCATCATCATCATCATCATCATCATGTAGTTGTCCATAGGATGGGTCCCATTTGTAAAGTTCAGTTATTGTTATCCAGAATTCAGACGCAAATAGTTTTGGGTTAGTTAGGAACTGATTGTCTTACTGGTCTCCAAGGTCTCAATGGTCTCAATGGTCTCCCTGGTCTCCCTGGTCTCTATGTTCTCCGCGGTCTCCAAAGTCTCAATGGTCTCCAAGATCTCCCTGGTCCTCTCTGTCCATGCTTCAGTTGCCAAGTGACCAGCTCTCTCACCCCTTTACTTCAGGAACAATCACCTGCAAATTGGCCTCACCTCCGATTGTTTCTGAGACTTTTGTTGTTTGCGTGTACAATTTAAGTTTCTCGTGTGTTGAACGTTTTACGTAGTACTCCTGTGTAGCTTCCATCCAATCGGTCCTACGTGCTTTTTGTGATCGTCCATGTTTCTACCCCATCAATTAATTTCAACCACTGCTCTATCTCCTTTTGAAAGGATCCGTTAAACTAAATGGTGTGGTTTGAATAAAGGCGTTGTTAATATTGAATGCATCATATTTTGTTTTGGAAGAATTTATATTACAACATATAGTAAATCATTAAATGAAAATGTGTTTTTCCCTTCAGCTCCCAACCTAGCATTATACGAACACTGCGACAGTGGCGACGTCTGTGCCGACAGCAGCGCCACCTGTCGAGAGTCGACATGCCTGTGCAAAGAGCGATACTTTGAGAAATACGGCGTCTGCAGTTAGTTGATTTTGTTAATCTTTGTTAATCTTTGTTAATCTTTGTTAATCTTCTGGTCCCGGCAGCAACATTAGTTTTCTTATTTCATTTGACACTGTTTTGGTTCTGTAAATGTAAGAAACGGTGATGTTAGTGGTACAACATCTCACAGATGTAATCGTAAAACGATGCTATAGGGGCATATAGTATAGATTAGATCCATTCTGACGCCTTGACAGTCCATATGTGTTTTAGTGGGTCACAAGTGTTTAATATAATTTGACCATTATCTGCTTAATTTTAATGTTTCGCCCCGAATATCATGTTTACATTGCTTACTGGACGGCAAGAGCGTTATCCATAGACATACAACGGTCAAATTAGAGTATACAAATAAATCATGGTTCATTAAAATACATTTGAGCGGTCAAAATGTTACAACAGGTATAGTTTGTGCTATATAACTTGACTTATCAGACTGTATAAGACTGACAGAGAATCACTGACGCAGGATAACTGACGAACTGTTGTAGCGATGAAGGGTCGTCTGACGACGCCGTGTCTCCCGGCCGACGTGTGTACCACACCGAATGCCGAGTGCAGTAGCGGAGTCTGTGTCTGCAGCAGCCTCGCATCAGCCGTTGACGGGCTGTGCAGTGAGTCTACTGGTCGGAGCCAAATCCGATTTACTTAATAGAATATGCCGATTTCACAATACTCTGAAGAAACCTCCGAATATTTGTTTCATCGATTGAATGCAAACATATTGTTATAAAAGTAGTTTTGAGCGAAATAGTTACGATTATCGTAGGACGAGAACACGTGTCGCATACCGTGGCTCATCGACGTCACGTACGTCATCGAAGTATCGCCATCTAGTGACCAATATTATTATATAAGCTCTAGTTAACCTCTCCTTTTATGACACCCACAACGTATAACTCAACACAACTAAAATACTATCAACAGTCAGCAATCGTCATAGTAAAAACGTCCATGTTTACAGTCCCCAAGAGTCGACTAGGCGAGACGTGCGACGGTACTCGTCACTGTCTGCACGCCAACTCAGTGTGCGTGGACAGCACGTGCGTGTGCGCGGCTGGATTCGCCTTGCGTGAAAACGTCTGTGGTGGGTACTGACACTCGCTAAGATGCAGATTAGACAATGGCCCATTGGGTTGAAAGAATTTCCGTTCTTCGGTTCTACAGTCCAGTTTCTGGGACAACATGACTTGTTGATAACACTATTATATTAATCATAACGTCACAAATGAAAAACAAAATTGTTCCACCGAAAAATATCGCTCAAAATGTAGAAGTAGTTGTATCAATATGTTAACGACTGGACTGCAGAACGGTAACTTAGAGGCGTACAATCTAAAACACCATATATAATAATTATGTTTCGACAAATATCGCTCAGCTTAGGAACAAGTAATACATATATATATATATATATATATATATATATATATATATATATATATATATATATATATATATATATATATGTGTACTTCTTCCTAAACCCCTTCTTTATTTATGACCCAGTCTTTCTCTACCCGACATACAGTTTGTGGGCGCGTTGGCTGCTGACTAGAAATAACACCTGTCTCTCAATCGGTTTCGGTTTCGAAATCTATTGTTGCTGTTTCGAAGCTTAGCCAAATTAGTTGCCTCAATCCACTCAAATGCGCAACTGCGAGCCTCGCTATAGACGGTGGTGGATACATATGAACGAATAGTCTTCGCGAAGTAATTGCAGCGTGGCTGAATGCTTCCCAGGGAAGTCGCATTGGCAGTGGAATAAACAGGGGGTGACGTGGAAAGCGCAATGACCAATCCCATAGACTAGACACAACCCCAAAGACTGGACACAACCCCAAAGACTGGACACAACCCCAAAGACTGGACACAACCCCAAAGACTGGACACAACCCCAAAGACTGGACACAACCCCAAATACTGGACACAACCCCAAAGACTGGGCACAACCCCAAAGACTGGACACAACCCGAAAGACTGGACACAACCCCAAAGACTGGGCACAACCCCAAAGACTGGACACAACCCCAAAGACAGGACACAACCCCAAAGACTGGACACAACGCGCTATATAAGAATGTATATTTTTAGTGGAAACAGACCGTCGTGTAAGTTGTAAAAGACACACATGTGTGACTGCTGAATGACGGACGTGTTGCAGCTTCTGACGGGGCGAATGGCACCCTCGACGCCCCTTGTCTGTCAGACGGGAAGTGTTCCGTCACGCATGCGTACTGCACCCAGGAAGTGTGCAAATGTATGCCTGAATACTTCGACAAGGACGGAGTTTGTCGTGAGTAAACAAAGTTGCCCTTTTTGAAATCGCCTACTCAATTTAGTGTCAACCTAGGGAAGCAATTGCACTTATCAAATGTGTGTACGTGTGTGTGCGAGCTTCTGTGCTTGCGTGTGCGCGTGCGTGTATGTGTGTTTGCGTCATGGTTGTGTACAACTATGACTTTGACAACTTGAGAAACATGCTGCTATTCGGTGGCAGGACCATGTGAATGTGTGTGCGTGTGCGTGTGCGTGTGCGTGTGCGTGTGCGTGTGCGTGTGCGTGTGCGTGTGCGTGTGCGTGTGCGTGTGCGTGTGCGTGTGCGTGTGCGTGTGCGTGTGCGTGTGCGTGTGCGTGTGCGTGTGCGTGTGCGTGTGCGTGTGCGTGTGCGTGTGCGTGTGCGTGTGCGTGTGCGTGTGCGTGTGCGTGTGCGTGTGCGTGTGCGTGTGCGTGTGCGTGTGCGTGTGCGTGTGCGTGTGCGCTTGCGTGTGTGCGTGCGCGTGCGCATGCGCATGTGTGTATGTGTGTTTGTGTCATAGTAGTCTACAACTATGACTTTGACAACTTGAGAAACATGCCGCTATTCGGTGGCACGACCATGTGAGTGTGTGTGTGTGTGTGTGTGTGTGTGTGTGTGTGTGTGTGGGTGTGGGTGTGCGTGTGCGTGTGCGTGTGCGTGTGCGTGTGCTTGTGCGTGTGCGTGTGTGTGTGCGTGTGTGTGTGCGTGTGCGTGCGTGCGCGCGTGTGGGTGTGCATGTGCGTGTGTGTTTGTGTCATGGTAGTCTACAACTGTGACTTTAAAAACTTGAGAAACCTGTTGATATTCGGGGGCAGGACCATGTGTCCTTATCAACACGCTCGTAGCCAATATCTAAACAAAACTGTTGTCACCTTGAAAAAAATAAAGTGTATTAGCAATGATTAAAACATTGGTGCCGATATGCTAGTATTTCAAGAATATGTTACCATTGTTCATTGTTCGAAGTATATTGCCCGGGAATAATGTCCCGGAAATGGAAAACTTGTCTATTATCTAAACAAGATTGTATTGCAAAGGAAAAATAACGCTTACCTGCCTGTTTTCCACATTTGTTGCCAGTACATAAAATAGCACTTGGTGGTCCCTGTTCTTCCGGCGAGAGCTGCATTGACGACAACAGTAGATGTCAGAGCGGCTCATGTCGCTGCAATGCCGGCTTCACTCGCCACGGCAACCGTTGCGGTGAGCAAGTACCTATTGTGACGTATTAATCTACGTAACCTTAGGTTATACGCATATATCCCGCGAATATATTTGTATTCACGGATACGAATACCTTTATTTCAGGTTAAAAACTATTTACATATATAAGTATTAAAATATAAATAACTTACAATTTAATATTTACTGAAAAACTAAATGAGATATTTTGCTTAATTGTTTCGCAAATTTACTTCGTATTTCGTATTTAGTTGCAGTGTTAATTTATTTACGGAATAAGTCAATCCGAAACACTGTACCAACCCAATCATTTTCTGAGAGATTGGCATCAGACATCGTAAACCCACGCCTCGACGAACACGTTCGGAGTTGTGTTTTATTTTATGTTACTTAAAATATTGAAATGAATTATTTATGTCATAGAGGGACGAGGAAAGCTGGGATCTCCGTGCATGTCAGGGAGCTCCTGTGCCGACTACAACGCCGTCTGTCGGGATGGCATTTGCCTGTGCCAAAGTAATTTCTACCAACTGCAAGATCACTGCGGTGAGTTGAATGTGTGGTTTCACAATCATGTGTGATTTTATTTTGTGACGTTAGTGACGATATCATCTCTACAGGGACAGCAAGATCACACAAGATCACACAAGATCATACAACTTGTAACAGTGACAAAGATGAATACATTGAAATGGCATGGTCACGTGAGGAGAAGAGAAGATGATGCTGTCATAAAAGTGGACCCAAGCATGAAGATGACGGGAAATAGACGGAGAGTAAGGCCCAGGTTAGGGTGAATCAACAACATCAGTAGCAACCCGGAGGGAAACAGACAAAGAGGAAGGCCCAGGTTAGGGTGGATCAACAACATCAACAGTCACCTGGAGGGAAAGAGACCGAGAAGAAGGCCCAGGTTACGGTGGATCAACAACATCAACAGTCACCTGGAGGGAAAGAGACCGAGAGGAAGGCCCATGTTACGGTGGATCAACAACATCAACAGTCACCTGGAGGGAAAGAGACCGAGAGGAAGGCCCATGTTACGGTGGATCAACAACATCAACAGTCACCTGGAGGGAAAGAGACCGAGAGGAAGGCCCAGGTTACGGTGGATCAACAACATCAACAGTCGCCTGGAGGGAAAGAGACCGAGAGGAAGGCCCAAGTTACGGTGGATCAACAACATTAACAGTCACCTGGAGGGAAAGAGACCGAGAGGAAGGCCCATGTTACGGTGGATAAACAACATCAACAGTCACCTGGAGGGAAAGAGACCGAGAGGAAGGCCCAGGTTACGGTGGATCAACAACATCAACAGTCACCTGGAGGGAAAGATACCGAGAGGAAGGCCCATGTTACGGTGGATCAACAACATCAACAGTCACCTGGAGGGAAAGAGACCGAATGGAAGGCCCAGGTTATGGTGGATCAACAACATCAACAGTCACCTAGAGGGAATGAGACCGAGAGGAAGGCCCAGGTTACGGTGGATCAACAACATCAACAGTCACCTGGAGGGAAAGAGACCGAGAGGAAGGTCCAGGTTACGGTGGATCAACAACATCAACAGTCACCTGGAGGGAAAGAGACCGAGAGGAAGGCCCATGTTACGGTGGATCAACAACATCAACAGTCACCTGGAGGGAAAGAGACCGAGAGGAAGGCCCAGGTTACGGTGGATCAACAACATCAACAGCCACCTGGAGGGAAAGAGACCGAGAGGAAGGCCCAGGTTAGGGTGGATCAACAACATCAACAGTCACCTGGAGGGAAAGAGACCGAGAGGAAGGCCCAGGTTATGGTGGATCAACAACATCAGCAGCCACCTGGAGGGAAAGAGACCGAGAGGAAGGGTCAGGTTACGATAGATCAACAACATCAAGAGCCACCTGGAGGAAAAGAGACCGAGAGGAAGGGTCAAGTTACGGTGGATCAACAACATCAACATCCACCTGGAGGGAAAGAGACCGAGAGGAAGGCCCAGGTTACGGTGGATCAACAACATCAACAGCCACCAGAAGGGAAAGAGACCAAGAGGAAGGCCCAGGTTACTGTGGGTCAACAACATCAACAGCCACCTGGAGGGAAAGAGAACGAGAGAAAGGGTGAGGTTACGGTGGATCAACAACATTAGCAGCCACCTGGAGGGAAAGAGACCGAGAGGAAGGGTCAGGTTATGGTGGATCAACAATATCAACAGCCACCTGGACGGAAAGAGAACGAGAGGAAGGGTCAGGTTACGGTGGATCAACAACATCAGCAGCCACCTGGAGGGAAAGAGACCGAGAGGAAGGGTCAGGTTACGATGGATCAACAACATCAGCAGCCACCTGGAGGGAAAGAGACCGAGAGGAAGGGTCAGGTTAAGGTGGTTCAACAACATCAACAGCCACCTGGAGGGAAAGAGACCGAGAGGAAGGGTTAGGTTACGGTGGATCAACAACATCAACAGCCACCTGGAGGGAAAGAGAACGAGAGGAAGGGTCAGGTTACGGTGGATCAACAACATCAACAGCCACCTGGAGGGAAAGAGACCGAGAGGAAGGGTCAGGTTATGGTGGGTCAACAACATTAGCAGCCGCCTGGAGGGAAATAGAACGAGAGGAAGGGTCAGATTATGGTGGATCAACAACATCAACAGCCACCTGGAGGGAAAGAGAACGAGAGGAAGGGTCAGGTTACGGTGGATCAACAACATCAACAGCCACCTGGAGGGAAAGAGACCGAGAGGAAGGGTCAGGTTATGGTGGGTCAACAACATTAGCAGCCGCCTGGAGGGAAATAGAACGAGAGGAAGGGTCAGATTATGGTGGATCAACAACATCAACAGCCACCTGGAGGGAAAGAGAACGAGAGGAAGGGTCAGGTTACGGTGGATCAACAACATCAACAACCACCTTGAGGGAGCGAGACCGAGAGGAAGGCCCAGGTTACGGTGGATCAACAACATCAACAGTCACCTGGAGGGAAAGAGACTGAGAGGGAGACCCAGGTTACGGTGGATCAACAACATCTGCAGCCACCAGGAGGACAAGAAAATCCGCCTGAAGGGTGTAAGAAGAACAGAACGGTACAAGAACCGCACAGAATGGAGGAAACTTATTTCTTGCCACACTGACAGGAGTTCTAGTGTCACTTGAATCCCTAACTGGAGTATGGTGAGGAGGTGAGCAATGTTGTAGTACGCTTCAATGTCTGCGAATTACAAGCGATTATGTTATTATAAAACTACCGTATTCTTGCAGTTGCCCGTGGTCATGTTGGGAATCTGTGTCTCTCTGTGAACGGGACACGCTGTGTTGACCCGAACACAGAATGCCACGAAGGAGTGTGCGTCTGTGCGCAAGGCGCTTTCGAAAAGGACGGAGCATGCGGTAAGACTGTTTGCTGAAAGGAAGTATTCTTCGTTTGATCACAAAAATCATATAAACATTTATTTCAGACATATATGTGCATTAAACTATACATTCAGTCTGTAGAACAAAAACGAAAAATATGGATAAACAATAATGAATTATAAATAGCGCATGAAGCACTTATCCATGATCTGTGCAAACCAGAAGTGCTCTATATTTATATATATATATATATATATATATATATATATATATATATATATATATATATATATATATATATATATATATATATATATATATATGTATATATATATATATGTATATATACAATAATGAATTATAAATAGCGCATGAAGCACTTATCCATGATCTGTGCAAACCAGAAGTGCTCTATATTTATATATATATATATATATATATATATATATATATATATATATATATATATATATATATATATATATATATATATATATATCACCGTTATGAGTACAATGTGTAATTTTGTCCCTAGAGAACAGAAATACAACCAATGTCGTAAGAGAGACTTCCTCACTAAAAATAACAAGACGGAATTTGAAAATAACTCCTGTCATCATAATTAATATGGTTTTGTTTTAAAGATATGTACTATTACCCATCTAGCACTTTGATCTAAACAACAGGCATATATTTATTCACTGCTTATTTCTGTAAGAAAGTCTAGACAACTTCGACCATCTAGTCATGTTCTAAATTGTGTAGAGATGGACCAAATATTGGAAATAATGCTTTCTCGGTTGCTGCCCTAACTCTTTAGAATATTCATTCGCTCTTAGTGTTGGGTCAGCAGGAAACCTAATTGCATTTCGCCATCATCCGAAGAACCATTATGATTGGGTCAAACATTACTTCCACATGGACTTTGACTTGTTTGCAGTGTCGAAGGTAGAGTTGGGTGGTGTATGCACAATGCGAGACATGTGTGTGTCAGACTCGGCTTACTGTCGTGATGGAAAATGCGCGTGTTTCACTGGATACAGAGACACGAACGGCACGTGTGGTAAGAGAACCTCGCAGAACAGTTATTGGACAGGACGGAACTTTTAACGGCGACACAAAATGAATAAATATATATTTTGAAAATATAATTTCATTTCTGGTGCTTACTAGTTAGTGTTTGTTAAGGTAAACATGCTTTCAGATATAATTATGCTACCAAAGATGTGTCTCTGGTGACATTAATACTTCTGGAGGTATACAGTGGACGACGTGACGTCACCTAAGGCTTGGTAAAATTAATTGTAGTATATTTCTAGCTATCATCTGATCTCATGAATATCTGTTTAAATATGATAAACTGGAAAAATATGACTTATGTTATCTTACAACATGTTCTTGTGCTCCTTTTAACACACGCATGTTTGCCCCGTAGCGATATATTCAATAATTCCAACAACACAACTTGTACGTTAAATTTTGCCTTTACCATAGCTATCATTATATGCGATTTGCAGTACTCACAGGAACTGGCGGAAAGTTGGATGCAAACTGCCTCAGTAACGACAAATGTTCCGACGAAAACACGTTCTGCAATGGAGGCTTATGTAAATGTATCGAAGATTATTTTGACAAGAATTCTAAATGTAGTAAGTGTGTTAAATTACTGACTTGTGTGTGCGTGTGCGCGTGTGTGTTTGTGTGGGGGGTTATATTTTACTCGTGGCAAGTCAAAATCATGTATACAATTCAATGTGATTGAAATATGTCTAAAATGCCTAAAGATGTCTACCAGATTAAACAATTTCAGGTAGAATTGCAAAACAATTATTTAACCGTAGTGTTATTGCTGGGTTACAATAACATATTCCACATTAGAAATAAAAATAAGTAATGACTTAAACGTCACACCGAACAGTCCCGAAGATTCGCCTGTTCGGCGCCTGCTCCGCTGGGGAGGTGTGTCTCGACCAGAACGCTGTCTGCAGGAACGGGTCTTGCAGGTGTGGGCAGAACTACGTGGAAGCCACAGACCCCATCCAGTGTTGTAAGTCCATATTCCTGCTCAATGTTTCTTCGAATATAGCAACTTTGTTCCTGTATAGACTTTCGTCACTCTTACAAAGATGGCTTCATCAGTACTAACGACGACGACGTCCTGGCAGGATGACGTCATCGCAGACGTGTGGAAGTTCGAACTTCCACACGTCCACGATGACGTCATCCTGTCAGGACGTCATCGTCGTTGGTACTGATGAAGCCATTTTAACAAGAGTGGCGAAAATCTATACAGGTATATATATACCATTGAGATATGGAAAAATTATATGATCATGAAAATTAATTATCGGGGAAATGTTCAATAATACCAACTTTATGTTTCAAGAACATAGTTACGAACAGACTCCCTGTGAATACACTCATCATGACATCATATTTACTTTACAAAACCACGCAAAAGAGACTATGCGAGACAATTAGTACGGTTGTGTTTTTATATAAAAAAAACTGTATGCTGTTATCCGAAAACACTTTGCTTAAAAAAAAAATTAATAATGTTCTTTTCATTATTTAAACCATTCCGGGAACACGTTGCTAAATTGATTTGACTGATTTTAACTAATCTACATAAATCCATATAAAATTCATATTGACTTCAGTGCCGAGAGGAACATTGGGTAGACCGTGTCTGTTTGGTGACGCTTGCGCAGACAACTCGCTGCAATGCACAGGCGGGATTTGTCACTGTCGAACTGACCTCAAGCAAGTTAACGGCAAATGTGGTAATGCTGGCTTACAATTTTTTTTCTTTATTTAGCCAAATACATTATTGATATCACTATGATGTGTAGTGCTTACACAATTGCTTAACGTTTGTTAAGCGGTTGATCGCAATGTGCGCTTTTGTCAGTATTTTAGCCGGTAATATACATTTATCAGTGCGCCAATTAATTAAACTTCAAAAGCGAGAATCATATTGATAATAATGCAGTTTGCACATACCTAGAAGAACACGACAATTACATTCGCTTGCTGCATAAAACGTCATTCTTTTCTATCAACAGAACCATCCGAACCGGGAGTAACCGGCGTCGCTCTCTTCGGCTCGTGTTCCTTCGTAAAAGTGTGTCAAGACCCCAGCGCCATCTGCTGGAATGGCACCTGTTTGTGCCAGACGTCTTACTATGACAGCAATGGAACGTGTAGTAAGCTCATGCTAATTTCATCATATTCATTTAATTGTCGTTGTCTTCGTTGTTGTCTTCACCATCTTTAAATGCACCCCCGTGCCTGATGTAAACAAGGTGTAAATATGAACGACACAGAATTTTAATGTTAATGTAGTGTATATAAATCTGCTTTATATATATATATATATATATATATATATATATATATATATATATATATGTATATATGTATATATGTATATATGTATATATATATATATATATATATATATATATATATATATATATATATATACATATATATATATATATATATATAAATATATATATATATATATATATATATATATATATATTAAAGTAGCGTATACATTGGTTTTATTAATATTATTATTAATAATTAATTTAAATAAATGATAATCATAAACAGGGTGGATCCTAAGACAGCGACCAAACCGGGTCTTAGGAAGAGTCTCCCTGACCCATAATTTGTTGTTTCCTTTTATGAAAGAGTCCTACTTTATAATACAAACAAATATACACATAAATATGTGTCTTTGCGTTTGTTTTTGATTGATTAAAACTGTCATGTTATTGTATGTATGTAAATTATTGTAATCTATGTTATTGTTTGGCATGAATAAATGACTACTTTACATTACTTAATTTACTTCAGTAATTCACCACCAAAGTCAACACTACACTACACACGCTGTCTCCTTTGTATCACTAATGCAGTATTGCTAGGTGTAAACCCAACATAAAACGCATACCGAATTATTCCTCCATCGCATGCCGTATTTGTTGTTATAAAACAGCATGATCCACAATAGCTATGTTGCTACGTTGAAGGGGCAAAAGGAGGCTGGAACGCGCCATGTTTGTTCGGCCAGTTCTGCACAGACGGAAACCAACACTGTCAATCCGGCAGATGTCGCTGCAGGGCCGCCTTTATCCGCCAGGGGAATGTTTGTGGTGGGTAGATTGTTCTGTTTACACTCGTATCAGTCTTCTTAGACAACAGGTAGCGTGCCCGGCAGTGCCGTCATTGTGATTGCGTAAATCTACTTTTCTATATCCTATTCTCAATGGTATCTAGTCAGCTTGACCCGCACCCAGATTCCCAGTAGCAGTTTATCCCACTGCTCCGTTGTGGGTTGAACTGGTTCTAGGCAGACCTCATTTGGTACGAGTTGGCAATGCGTTGGGTCTAGCGTCTCATTTACCTAGCCCCCGGGCTGACACTTTTAACCGGAATTTGAACACATGATCTGACTCGACTGTTGGACACAAAATAAAGGCATGTCCTTTGATTGTCCCTAGAGAAGTGAAGAGCTAGGTCGTGGTAGTGGTCGTGTACACGAATCGCATTTGTTAAACATCCTTTTACAGCCCACGTTATACAGATCAATGCGTGTTGCACTAAAATAATAAATACATATACACATAACTAGGCTTACCATTGATACCTTAAATAAACGAGCTATACTATAAAGTCAAAACTCATTTTAATGTATGTCTAAAATCCAATCAATATATTAGACGACATACATTAAACAAATATTTTGTATAGGCAAAAAGGTGCCAAGTGCCCCGCTTTGGAAAGGAGATCCACTTCTTTTCTGAATTTTTTTCATATTTTTTGCTCCTTCCTTTCCAAATACTGTCCTTTTTTAAAACAATTCCAGTGCTCTATTTAAAAAAAAGTGGCTACAAAATGCATAAAGTGCAATTAAAAAATATTCACATTATGGTCGGGTAGACACGTCCTTCCCACACCCTACTTCCTGTATTTAATTTCCAGCAGGATATTTTCCTTCCACCTGATTATTTAAATTGGCACCTCTGCTGTTAGTGTGACATTAATTTGGCCCCTGTTAGTGATACATTGCAATACGATTTTGATTTTGTAGTTAGGAGGTCGGGTTTGAAGCAGGCTTGCACCGATGCCTTGGCGTGTAACTATGACAACGCAGCGTGCCTGGGTGGAGTCTGCGGCTGTCGTCAAGGTTACGTCGAATACCGCGGGGTGTGCGGTAAGTGACAGCAGTACACAAGGATGAAAAACTGTTCTTTCTCAGGAACTATCATTCCATTTAAGATCATATAATATAAAATAGCTAACCGTATGAGTATAGTTGATGTACAACAAATACTGCTATGAGTCCCTAATCATGCCTAGACCCAGAACTAGCAACGCATCTTACGATATGCATTGATGTCTGTGTGGTGATCTGTAATTTGTTCTAATTCGCATAGATATGCACATGCCGTCTTAGTGTAATAACCACTTGTATTACACCTAGGATTAGTGTCTAGTTCTTACGAAGATAACTACGATTCTCAAACAAGTCTGTTCGAAGACTTACTTACTGATGGACGTCAGGGCATCGCTTTCAAGCGAAGACGTATTGTAATTTATGGGGTTGCTCGACGTCAGCTACGAGCTCGATAATTTTATTACTAACTACTCAAAAACATTAGTGACTACGAGATAACTGCAAAACAACAATTCTAACAACAGATAACTGCATAGGAACAATAGTGACTACGAAATAACTGCAAAAGAATACCAGTGACTACGAGATAACTGCATAAGAACAGTTGTGACTACGAGATAACTGCATACGAACAATTGTGACTACGGGATAACTGTATAATAACAATAGTGACTCCGGGATAACTGCATAAGAACATTAGTGACTACGAACTTAGCTTATAAACTACGTCTCTTAGCCAAGTCATTACTAGTTATAATCTCAGTCATCACCTGTACGCTGATGACTCACAGGCTTGCAGATCACTTTCACAATCAAATGCGCAAGAATCTGTTTCGACTTTAAATGCTTATCTCACTGACGTCTTGTTCATCCAAAACAAGATATCGGTTAGACAATCACTTAACATTGAAAAAGATTCTTGTGCATTTGAGAGTCAAAGTAATATTTTGTTGTGCCTCTTTCTGATAATGTTGTGCCTCGTTCTGATAATGACCTTCGCGCGTCCCTGTTCATGATTATGCTTAATGATTCTGTTTTGTTGCACCTCTAAAATCAGGTTCCTGGGGATATAGGTGCCATAATTATTACTTACTTACTTACTTATCCTCTTCATGCCGAGTGGAAGATAAGGCTCGCACAAGATCTCGCCAGACCCCTCTGTTTTGGGCTCTCCTTGCTGCTGTGCCCCATGTTAACCCAGCAGCCTTCAGTTCTTCTTCCATTGTTCGTCGCAACATTGTTTTCAACCTCCTCTTTCTCGGTTTCCTTCTGGCGTCCAGGTTAGCGCTGTTTTTGCTGACAGATCGTTGTTCATCCTGTAGACATGACCAAGCCAGGCTCACCTTCTCTTTTTCAGGATGAGGCAGATATGTTGTTTTGTTACTTGGTGGAGTCTGGTGTTGGAGATGGGCTCGGGCCATTACACTTTCAGTATCTTCCTTAGGCAGGTGTTATGGAAGCTGGAAAGTCTATTGGTGTCTTGTTGTGTCACGCGCCAGCACTCTGAGTCACAGAGGAGCACAGAGAGGACATTGCTCTGGTAGATTCTGAGTTTGGTCTTTTGGGAGTATATTGAAGATCTCCATAGCAGCAGTAGATTTGCAAATGCTGACCTGACTTTACCCAATCATGTTTTGATGTCTTCTACTTCATCTCCTTGGAGACTGATGATGCCTCCCAGGTAAGTGAACTTGTTGACGTACTCGAGCCGATGATTGTTGATCACGATAGGTTGCTGTGTCAGGTTGCTGTGTCAAGTTGCTGTTTGTTAATACTTTTTTGTCTTGTTTGCATTCGCTGAGAGACCAATGGATCTGGCTTGTTGATCTAGGTTGCTTGTTTTCCTCTGTACCTGGTCTCGAGTGTGAGAAGGCAGAACGAGGTCATCTGCATATATTAAATGTTCGAGTGAAGAGCAACTTTAGGTTCCATCTCATGCCAGTCCGCTGTTGGTTGATCATGTTTATTTTTGCCCAGTCGATGGCTAGGGTGAATAGAAACGATGACATGTCACATCCTTGTCGGACGCCGGATTTCACAGTGAATATGGTTATTGAGTTTCCGACACTACAGGAGAAGTTCCTGTAGAAGATCTGGATGAGTTTCACCAGCTTTTCTGGAATTCCACAATATTTTCACACCCAAATCTACGAAGTTAACATAGATTTTTCTTTGCCATTCATTGTATTGCTCTAGATTGTTCCGCAATGTGAAGATGTGCTCAGTTGTTCCTCTCCCTTTTCTGAAGCCTGCTTGTTTTGGGCGGAGAAGTTTGTCTACTGTTGTTTTCACTGGGTCGTGATGATTTTTTAGAATAGTTTACTTGGTATGGAGAGTAGAGTAATTCCAATTGCTGCAGTCTGCTAAGTTCCCTTTCTCCGGTAATGTGGTTATCCTTCCGTGTGTCCAGTCTTCAGGCAGTTCTTCTTTTTCCCACATCTCCACAAAGAGGATCTCGGCTGCAGTTTCTGGGTCAGTCTTGAAAACTTCTGCGCATAATGAGTTTGTTCCTGGAGCTTTGTTGTTTCTCGGAGTGGCTATTGCCATAATTATAGTTAATTATTATTGTTACTAATTACGAGATAACTGCATAAGAACAATAGCATATATGAAATAACTGCATAAGAACATGTGTGATAACGAAATAACTGCGTATGAACAATAGTAGTAGGCAGAGCACAGTCTCGAACAGACGATGCTGATGCGCCCCGTTGTCAACTTGTCGAATTTTGGCAGCGTCCACTGTGGCTGTGAAGGCCGATTCTTGAGTGGCCGTCCTTGCCGCAGCCAAAGCAAACGAAACAGGTTGACAGTGGTGGTAGTGCAGCTTTTTGTTTTCGCCGCATCCTCTTCTCAGTCGTATGCTGGTGTTTCTTTTCATCTGCCCTTTCAATGGCTCTGCGTGTTGCCTGACGCCAAGCAATGCGGTCTTCGGCCACTGCTTCTCAGCCTTTGGGGCTGGTGTCACACGCCTTTAAGTCGCGCTTGCAGGCGTCCTTGAATCTGAGGGCGGGACATCCCACTGGCCTCGCGCCACTGGTGAGTTGTCCATAGAGGATGTCTTTCGGCAAGCGGCCGTCCTCCATGCGCCGTACATGGCCCAACCAGCGCAGGCGTCTCTGGCTCAGCAGTGAATACATGTTGCGGATCCTGGCACGGTCCAATATGTCGCTGTAGGGGATACGGTCCTGCCATGTGATGCCGAGGATACGCTTGAGGCACCGCATGTGGAAGGTGTTGAGGCGGCGCTCCTGGCACATGTATATGGTCCACGATTCGCTTCCATAGAGGAGAGTGCTGGTAGACTCTCATCTTGGTGTTCTCAGTGAGCATCTTATTTTCCCATACCCTTTTGCTCAGCTTGGCCATAGTGACTGCGGCTTTTCCAATGCGCCTGTTTATCTCAGTGTCCAGCGAAAGGTTGTTGGAAATGTTTGACCCGAGGTAGGTGAAGTCTTGTACTACTTCCAGGGTGTAGTCATTGATCTTGACGGAGAGGACTTGGCTGGCATCCCGCGCAATGACGTTCGTCTTCTTCAGGCTGATTGTGAGTCCAAACTCTCTGCAGGCGTGTGCAAATTGATTGCGATTGACCAGCCTCTGGAGGGCCTCTCCTGAGGGGGCAGTGAGTGCTGCATCATCCGCAAATCGCATCTCCCTAACGTATACCTCTGTCACCTTTGTTTTGGCACGCAGACGTGCCAGGTTGAACAGATTCCCATCAGATCTGATGTGCAGGTAGATACCGTCTGAGGAAGAGTCGAAGACATATGACAGAAGGAGGGAGAAGAAGATCCCAAACAATGTTTGAGCAAGGACATAGCCTTGCTTGACACCTCTGCAGACAGGGAAGGGCTCCGATGTCGAACCATCGTACGCAACATGTTCTCATGGAAGGAGACCACCATGCTTCGTAGCTTGGGGGGCAGCCGATCTTCTCAAGTAGGCGGAAGAGTCCCTTCCTGCTGACAAGATCGAAGGCCTTGGTTAAGTCAATGAACGCCACATAGAAGGGCATTCCTTGTTCTCTGCACTTTTCCTGGAGCTGGGGTACTGAGAAGAACATGTCAATGGTGGATCTTCCTGCTCTGAACCCGCACTGTGATTCTGGGTAGACACGTGAAGCAAGTTTCTGAAGTCTGATTAGCAGGCCTGACGTCTGATTAGCGAAGGCCTTTCCCACAATGCTCAATAATGATATGCCCCTATAGTTGTTGAGAACATTTGTGAACATTTGTGATTAAAATAACTGTGTATGAACAATAGTGTCTACGAGATAACTGCATAATAACAATAATGATTCCGAGCTAACTGCATAAGAAAATTAGTGACGACGATATAACTGGATAAGAACCATTGTGACTACAAAATAACTGCATCAGATCATTAGTGGCTACAAGATAACTTGTGACTATGAGACAATTGGTCTACAGTATTGTCGTCATGCAGGCAGGAGGGTCGACCTGGAGAAGCCGTGTTCACGAGACGACGTGTGCGCTGACAGCCAGGCTGAGTGTGTCGACGGATTCTGCGTGTGTCGTCTCAGTCACTACAACGTCGGCGGGTCGTGTGGTAGGTCCAGAAGGCCTCACTAGGGAATGGTATCTATCCCATCAACAATTTCCGCAGGAATAATTATTTATCAAGATTTAACAAGACTTAGTTTTAATTTAAGATTGTTATCCAAGACAAAGGCCCAGGTGGAAAGTGGACAAGGAAGCGATTCGCTTACCGAGAGTCCAAAACATGTTCATCTATGCACGTCCTCCTGAGATATTTGTCATTTTTTTTACATATTCACGCTGCTACCATTTACACAATCTGCATTCATTTATTGTCGTCTGTGAGAATGAGTGCTTTTTGATATTCAATCTACACTGATCCTTCACTAAAGGTCGTCTCCGTTGGTTCTACTATCTTTCGTAAGTGAGAAAAAAGTATTCTATAAATATTTTCACAACCTTTCAACAGCGTAAGACATTCAGTTTCATCTCCTTTTCACCGCCTTATGCTTGAGCGTGGAGTATGAGCTAAGGCTGTGTTTACACGAGCCGATATCGTCGCCGCGACGAGCCAGCTCCGTCGCATGCGATCAGATTGCAGTTTCATCGCCCCATGCAAACGTTGCGTCGCGGAGTCGCCGAACAAAACCAATCCAAACCTCAGTTATGCGAATTAATATGCGAATTGTGATATTATGCGAGCGCTTTCAAGCATTATTTCGCCTACACATTTCCAAATTTTACTAATGAATTTTCAATTGTAGACACCCTGGGAGATGCATTTTGCAATAGAATTGTCCCCACTTGACCTTTTCTAATGACGTAATAATCGCCTCTCATAAACAAGGTTTGACGTTTTCGAGTTGGGTCCCATCGAACTACATATGGGTACCTGTCAAAGATGTATACCCTATTGGCACAGTGTCATGAGGATGCAATTCCGGGGGTTGTACTAATGCAGACACCAGCGTACACGTACACGTACACGTACACGTACACGTACACGTACACGTACACGTACACGTACACGTACACGTACACGTACACGTACACGTACACGTACACGTACACGTACACGTACACGTACACGTACACGTACACGTACACGTACGAGCTGCACTTCATACGCAATACGCGGTTTACCGTGCTCTGCGACGTTATGTACTCATTCTCGCAGAGAACCATAAATGAATGGAACAAGTGATCTACAGATTGTGTAAATGCTAGCAGCGTGAATGTGTTTGAAAAAAAAATTACAAATATCTCAGAAGGGCGGGTTACATATAAATGAAACACGTTTGGACTCTCGATGTGCCAATGGCTTCCTTGTCCACTTGCCATCTGGGTGTCTTGCTTAGTCTTGTTAAATGTTGCTAAATCTTGTTAAATATTGTTAAGTAATGTTAAATGTTGTTAAAAAACTATTGCTAAGTCTTGTACAATATTGTTAAATCTTGTGATTTTTGCTTTTTTGTGTTCACCTCACAGAACCCCTGGGATTAGTGGGAGTGCCTTGTAGTCAGGAGCGGACGCCGGGAACAGTCCGGTGTGTGGCGGCGTTCAGCGAGTGCCAGGGAGGGTTATGTCGCTGCCAGGCGGGCTACCACGAGAAGGCGGCTATATGCGGTGAGTGCTTCACTAACGTCTGTGGAGTTTCTACTTCAGATGCCGTGTGTGGTGACATTGACGACCGGGGTCTTCCACATCATTCCGTCATCGGTATTCACCAGCAGCTGTATGCAATCGGCTGGTCTTTCAAGGCATTTGTGTAGACTACTGATGCATTTGAATATTTGCCTACAGTTCGTACGTGTGTCCTCGCCCAGGTTCAAGGAAGTAACTCCTTCTTCTGAATATAAATATTTAGTTTTTAAATAATTTGTGTTGTCCGTTGACTTTGACGATCTCCTTCTTTCATGTACTCGTTTGTGATGATAGCAATTGGACAAGACTTAGGATTTTTCTGAAACACATCTTGTCTTTTCGTTTTATGTGTTCTTCTTTAGAGATAACTGTGGAGTTCAACGTTGATTGTCTATCAGCACACTAAGTAATTATCTTGTGCTATTAGCTAACATTTTCATATATTCTACGTGATAACTCATCAAACGGAAAATAATAGTAAATAAGTTAATGAAATATGGCTTTGCTATAGAATAAAACTCTAACTTTGTCTAACTTTATATACAGACTACATATTCATCATTTAAGAGTAAAATGCCTTTTAATCCACATGTCGTTTCCCCCACCTAGTTCCCACAGTGTTCCTCGGCTCATCATGTGACTCCGGTGATGTGTGTGCCGATCACAACGCCGCCTGTCGGCAAGGGACATGCATATGTAATAATGGATTTGATAATCAACGTGGACAATGTGGTATGTACGAAACAGTCGTATTATTCAAATTACCAAACTTATTTATTGACGATATTCAAAGTGCTGTAGTAAAGAATGTGTACTTGAATAATGTTAAAGTGTTTTGCTTGTGTACGGTATTGTAACAACATATGTTCTGCTTAATCACATTTCATTTATATCGACCGATTCGCAGGTAAACATACTTCTCCATAATACTTATCCAATAGTTATCCTAAAAAATGACTTTATTACATAATTTGTGTGTGATACGTATACAACGGATAATCAAATATGTCACCGACAGTTCTGAAAAGAGGCTCTGGGATCACGTGGTCGAACTGCTCCAATGGTACAACTTGTATCGACGTCAACGCCAGTTGCTATGACGACATATGCAAATGTGATCCTGGATATTACGAGAAGGATGGACACTGTTGTACGTTTAATCATATCATAATTGGTTTCATTGTTCAATTGAAACATAGTAAATGTCACATATATTTAAACCACAATAAACCATGGTAAACCACAAGAAAATATTAATTGAATTAGTCTATAAAACACTACATCTATATAAAAACACTACATCTTACTATTCTTCCGAAGTAATGCATACATTGCTTACCAAAACATAAAATTAGATGATATACCATATGATAGGCAATATTAGATGATATACCATATGATAGGCAATATTAGATGATATACCATATGATAGGCAATATTCAGAACACGTACGACACCTATCGGCTAAGAATAAAACTACGGTTGTGATATGTGACGTCATGACGATATGATTGTGACGCCATTGCAATATGTTTGTGACATCACTGCAACGCCCAAGACAGGTTGATTTTGAAATTGGTCAAACCAATATTTTATATATGTTATTATAATTTCTGAGGGCGGTTAGTTTACTTAGGTAAATGCGTATGTAGTCAGTTTTATTATATGCCATCGAACAATAAACATTAGTTAAGACACGTACGACACCTGTTGGCTAAGAATAAAACAACGGTTGTGGAACGCCAAAAAATAGTGCTAATACGCATGCGCCGCGAATATCGTCTATTAATCAAATGTTTTTGACCAGTGTCTCCGCTGCCGCTGACGTCGTCCTGTGACGACGATGACGTTTGTGCCGGTGGACATACCACGTGCTTACGGGGCCGGTGTCTGTGTCGGAATAACTTCTTTAACGATGCAGGATCGTGCAGTATGTATTGGCATATGTACACGAAGTAGGATTAGTTTGTTGCGTGTCGCATTATGTGGTATTTTCGTGCTCATGTGCGCTATTAATTCTGGTCGATAATAGGTGTCTTCTGTGTGTCGTCCAACTTGTCTCAATCTCCTTTGCTTGGAACCCACATGTATTTGATTTTGAAATTCAGGTATAGGAATGCTATCAATGACATCGACATGTTGTGACTAAATGATTCACAGCTAATTACTTGCTTAATCATCCATTCCCGTCAGTCTGGCTAGTAAACTTAGTGGAACGTTATTCACAACAAAACGTGTTAACTGTGATTGTAAAGTACCAGAGAAATTTATCTTCTTCTTTTACAGGGTATTCTATGAAATTGTCCAGCTGTACTTGTAACAACTAATTGAACTACTTTTAGACAGTACGACTACTTATGCGAAACAGTTATTGCTGAGGCAACGTACGTGTCAATGTAAAATGTCTGTATGAATTAGAAAGAATAACGTTTTGACTGTACGTGATTGCAGGACTGAAAGGCTTGCTCGACACTCCATGCCTGTCGTTGTCCGCCTGTCTCGACCAGAACGCCGGATGCAGGTCCAGTCAGTGCGTGTGTCGGGAGTCGTTCTTCATGAAGAACGCAGTTTGTGGTATGTCTACCGCTATTTCTATGAAAACATGGATTCCATTTGTGCTGTACCAATTATGTGTAATGGATGAATATATATATATATATATATATATATATATATATATATATATATATATATATATATATATATATATATTAATTATATATATATATATGTTCCTTATAATTTACATCTGCATTGCAAAATAATTAAGAAATCATGCTGACACTTGCGGTACACTGCTATTGTATTGTTATAATGAACTGTTTATGCAAAATCACATGTGATAATTTTATATGACTACTTTCTAATTTTTATTTATTTAATCGCATTATATTATTGATTGACTGGTAATGTGCTGTATTATTTACTCTGATTAACTATAATATTGTAATAATGTTAGATTACATAACTGAAAAACAGGAATAACAAACATTGTTGCTTATTTCCTGTATCTCGGTGATATGTTTATACATCTGATGTTTATATATCCGACTGTGTCTTCTAAATATCATTTACATTGAGACAATAAAGAATATTATATTGTGTGAAGTCAAAGGGACGCGATAGCACAATGGTTAGAACACCGGGTTCTTGATCGAGAGGAATTGGATTCAACTCATATTGTTGTTGTTCAAAGCTTCAGCAGTTACGTTCTCATCTCATTTCATTCAGCTAAATACACGAAAACCAAACTATAGACAGTGGTGTAATTCTAAGAATGAATATATTTCGCACAATATTTACATTGTGGATGAATGTTTTCCATCGATGTTGAGTTAGTGATGGAAGGAATTGAGAGACTTACTAGAAGAAACATTATCGCCACCTAGTGAGAGCGTAGTTCTGCCTTGTATTCCGGTGCAGTGCCGCTGATTGGTCTGTGGGCGCCATGTTTCTCTGATGATGAATGTGCCGATGGCAGCGCCATTTGTGTGTCGGGCCAGTGTCGATGCCGCAGCGGATTCTACGACGTCGACGGAAGATGCGGTAAGCTTAGCTGTCAGCTAGCTGTCAGCTGTCAGCTAGCTGTCAGCTGTCATCTAGCTGTCAGCTGTCAGCTAGCTGTCAGCTGTCAGCTAGCTGTCGTTTATGTTCACACGCGTTGTTACTTCTGGTCTGAATCACGATAACCAAAAGATTAAGATACGGAAAAGGATAAGTTAAATAAATAAATGGAACAAATTATCTACAGATTGTGTCAATGCTAGCAGCGTGTATATGTTTAAAACAAATTTGACAAATATCTCAGGGAGGGTTATACATGAAAATTGTTTGGACTTTCGATAAACAAAAGGCTTCCTTTTCCACTGTTTTGCCTTGGATGGCGATCTTGTTCAATTTTGTTCAAGTTATTGCTATTATTTTTTTCTTATTGCATTATTGATATTATTTTATTAGCACGAGATCATTGTTATTATTAGTAGTATTAGTATTAGTATTAATATTATTATTATTACCATCACCACCATAGTACTAATAATAATACTTATTATTATTAACCATAACCAGTCATCGTAATTCGTCACATTACAATACGCGTTACATCTGTTTTTATGTAGTCTTCAATTATTTTGTCACAATAGTTCATAAGCGTTATTACGTGTCACCCGTTGGTGCGCCGTCCTTTCCCTGCCTCTCACGACACTGTTGTCTCACTGCAGCAATGAAGACAGCTGTCGGCCAGCCGTGTGCCCCTGGCGAGGTCTGTGGCGACGAGAACGCCGTCTGCTCTGGCGGCCGGTGTCGGTGTCAGCGCCATTTTGTTTCTTTGTCGGGAAGATGTGGTAGGGCTATTTCGTGTCTCACTCACAGGAAATGAAAGTGATGCTTGATTATGCATGTTGGTTTAACACGCAATATGTAGCAGAAACACAATGTTGTCGTTCTGCATTTAACTACTTTTGTGTAAGGAAACAATTTTCGATTCATGCATTTTTATTGATAATACAAAACATGGTAAAATTCACGGCACACGACATGTTACTGTTGAAATATTTGGAATACGTATTTTTCTATCTATATATTAATGCGCTAACTTTGTGGGCAGTCTGGGAGTATCTCCTCCCACCCAGCTTCCGAGGTCCACTCGCGTCTTTCTGTGTTCCTTCGCCTCCTTGCACCAGTGGCCTCTGATCTGCCGATTTGCGATACATTTTAAAAGCACACGAAATTGCTTATTTAAAGTTATTTATTACGTGTTTTCTGCTCGCTTTGCTTTTCTACCCGTCGGAGAAAGATAGAAATCGTGGGCGAATTGAGTGGTGAGCTATTCTCCAGAGGGCGTCACCGTCGCTTCTTTGCCGGAAAATATCGGGTGTAAGCAAGTACCTGCATAAATACAGATAATAAAAGATAAGAAAATTGGTTTGTCTAAGTAATTTCGCGGATGGAGGCCACTATTTTCCTCCTCTTGTTTGGTGAGCATGCACTCGAAGTATTTTATGTTTGTATGCCATGTTCTTTACATAAAGAACATGCTTTATCGTGTCATTTTTCTGTGCTGCACATACTTCTACGAGTCGGTCCTGTCTACAGTGTCGACGGCGGCGGCCGGGTCTCTGTATGCGCCGTGCAAGGCGGGCCAAGCATGTCTCAGCGACGGCGCAGTCTGTCTCCGTGGGCGATGTCTCTGCCCGGCCGAGACAACTGCGCAAAACGGCACTTGCAGTAAGATCACATATGAAGCCGCGTGAGGGCAGCACTGTATGAGTTGATTTATCCAAGTGCTTCTTGTTATGACGCACTATATATATATATATATATATATATATATATATATATATATATATATATATATATATATATATATATATATATATATATATATACAATAAAACATTATTATAATTGTTAAGGTAAAACAATTGGATTTGTTTATATTCATCGATAATGCTCTACAGGTCAAAGCTCTACAGATAAACAAAAACCTTTTGGATATGTTGAGAGAAGGGTTTGATCATCGATAATGATTGGCAAATACGAAACGCAGCAAACGTGGATAATTATTCATTCACATTCATTCACACGCGGTCGGTAAGTTCGAAATGTTTTCATTATATATTGTCATTAGTGACCAGAACATACCCACGCTGTATTTAGCTGACACACTCGTGAGGAACTTGAAAGCGCCGATGAAAGTATGTTTGTCTAATGTGGAATTGGCCCTTTGTTGCGTAGAATGAGGTTTGGTTCCACTATTAGATATCTTCCTAGCGAATATCCATTAAGTAAAATACCCTACTTTGACAACTGGTTCTTGCACACTCCAATAACACATAACTGCACCAATGTATGTGTATGCATCTTGCAGTGCCTAGTGTTGCGTTGAACCAGTTTTGCCGCCCCGGAAGTAGATGCGCAGACGACAACGCACTGTGCAAACACAGCCTCTGCTCCTGTCAGTACGGCTATTACGACAAGAACGTCGCATGTGGTACGTGTTGTATGAAAGCAGAAAACTTACATTACTACTATGT
>OY759270.1:46605827-46618327 GCA_963662155.1 Lamellibrachia columna
AGTGTAAAAGAACAGGTCTGCCAGGGGTGAAGTGTAAAGCGCTTTGAGTGGTCCCACTGACTGGATACCGCGCTATATAAGAACGCACCTTTATCGTCTGTGTGAAACAATTATCTTTACTGCCATTTTGATGCTGTTTGGTTTCGTTGCAGTGCGAAAAATAGACGTGGGCGGTCAGTGCTCGGAGACCGACGTGTGTGCGGACGACTCGGCTGAGTGCGTGCGTGGTGCGTGTCGTTGTGTCGGGGATTACACGCAGATGGCGACGCATTGCGGTATGATATACATGTAATGTTATATCATTCTTGATATTGTTGGAACGAAATATTATCTTGACGATTTTTTTTTACAAAAATGTTCAGTATCGGCTAGCGATTAACAAGACACATTCTGATAATGACTTTGGCGCGTCGCTGTTCATGATTATGCTTAACGGTGCTGGTTTGTTGCGCCTCTGAGCCCAGGTTCCTGAGGATATAGGCGCTTTAGACGTTCATTGTTATTATGATTAATTTTTTAAAGAGTACACTTTGAAGTGTGATTTATATTTCAATCGGTATTTGTGCCGACTGCGCCTTTCCGAAGGCCGTCCTAAATCTTTCCGAAGGCCGTCCTAAATCTTTCCGAAGGCCGTCCTAAATCTGTAACAATTACTATAGCAGCTACGAATGTTCAGCGGTTTTGCAAATCCTTGTTTTTTGTTTGTTTTTGATATGTTTGTGTACTTTATTAAGAGACACACATTATATTCCATGCGAAAATATCCGACGTTATATTATTTTACTTGTAGTTCATAAAGTATCGCTCGGTTGTTTTTGATATGTTTGTGTACTTTATTAAGAGACACACATTATATTCCATGCGAAAATATCCGACGTTATATTATTTTACTTGTAGTTCATAAAGTATCGCTCGGTGGTACATGTGGCACCAGTGACGTGTGCGCTGATGTCAATGCGCAGTGTATCCAGGGCGTTTGTCGCTGCAGTGGAGACTTCGTTGTCATTGGCAATCAGTGTGGTAAGATCACGTTACTAAACAACATATCTTAAATGATGTCTATGTAGCGTGGAAACGCAAACGACCACGGTTCGGTGTCTGTTATACCCTGCTGGACATCGTGGTGGGGCAGTGAGAAGATTCCCACGCTGGACACTGATTGCAAAAACTTCATTCAGTCGTCTTTACTCTGAATACCTGGCGTTAGTCGCGTCCACGGCGAATATACATTATCACTCTCACTCGCCCAGCTCTGCACATATAAATGGCTCTGAAACGATTTGACTTTAAAACTCCCAGCTGAAACAATAGGCGCAGTTGGTTTGATAACGTAGAGCGCATTTTTGCTAAGATCATCGAAATACTTGTCTTTGATCGTTAGAAACAGTGAATAGCTTTACGTTATATTATATCTTATTGTATAGAGGCGGAGCCACTTTTATAATTCTTCGACGATAATAACTTATTGATTTTACGATGATTTCAACAAAACTTAATAAGGCATTTACAGAAACGAATCAGATGTCGCAGTCGATACTTGTAAGTTGGATAAGTTAGATTTTTATTTGAAATTTATGAGTGAAACAGGACGAACGAAAAACATGGAATTAAGGAAGGACCATTAACATGCAACGTTGACATTATACTATGTCTAACAGTCGTTCACTTTCACGCAGACGAACACAACACGTTTGTTAACACCAGTAAGGTATTTATTAATATGACTAGTGCAACTAATTATTATTTATGTTGTGACTCCAGTATTACGAGGAACGATTGGGACGCCATGTCGAGCAGATGACAGATGTGTGTCACCACACACAGCATGTGTCGAGCAGACATGTGTTTGTGAGACCGGTTACCGCCAGTCGGGCCTCGAGTGCCGTAAGTAGCAGCGTGTGATACGGGCCTTGCGGAACCGCATGAGATCGGTCGACCACCTTTATACATGACGCACACTAACGCCGCTTCGTCGGGTTTAGCTGCGTGGCGTCTAAATTTGGTTGCATTAGAGACAGCTACGTTCTCAGAAATGTCTTCTCAGCTTTTATTTATTTGCGGACCCCTGCATCTTTTTCCTTCAATGTTTCTAGTTGTCTGTTACAGCTGTCACGGTTACACGGTCTGTACACTTGAAGTAAATGTGTCTAAGTTATAGTATTAATTATTTATTGTTTATATTCCACATATCAGTTATTTGACAAACCGTCGGAAAAATTGTCAAACCGTATACGGCGACAAACCTCATTTAAAAAACTTTGTTACGTCACTGCAACAATATATCTCCTCCTTTGCTATTTAAATGGAATCGGTTGCCTGATTCAGAGAGGACAGCGAAGACACTTTGTTACGTCAATGCAACAATATATCTCCTCCTTTGCTATTTAAATGGAATCGGTTGCCTGATTCAGAGAGGACAGCGAAGACACTTTGTTACGTCAATGCAACAATATATCTCCTCCTTTGCTATTTAAATGGAATCGGTTGCCTGATTCAGAGAGGACAGCGAAGACACTGCCGCAGTATAAACACCTTTAAAAATACATCTTTTTATAGTAGCTTTCCTATCATATTCTGACGCGAAAACTTTTATATGCATTTATTATTATTTCATTATTACATATTACAGTTATGATCGCAGGTATGTATAGCGCCTGAGAACAATCTTGATTGATCGGGCGCTAATTAAATAATTTTATTATTAGTAGTAGTATTAATTCTTTTCTATGAAAGATGCATATTGTCTCAACACAACGAACCTTGTTGTTTGAACATAGATATTATATATGTTGTGCTGGTATGTGTTCTTTGCCCAGTTGATGAGACGCCCCCGTGTTTGACGTCACACGATTGCAACGACACCCACGCCGAGTGTGTGCAAGGATTCTGTTCGTGCAAGATGGGATACCACCTCATCAAATATGTCTGCGTCAAGAGTAAGTGCTACTCATTTCGCCTCGCTTTATCGGAATTGGGTCCTTGTTAAACGGACCCAATTCCGATAAAGGTGTTTGATAGCTGTTTGTACGATTTTATTTGTAACCCGAATGTATTAATTTGAGCATGTGCTTTGCCATTCAAGCTGCATATACGAGACATAATGTTTTACATAGAAAGACAATTGCGACCACGTGACACGATTGCGTAAATATGTTGTTGCCGCGTGCATTACTGAATTATTTGAGAAGAAACTAAAAACAGCCAGGATCTTAATGTATTTACAAATTGTAGCAACTAACACAGTATCGGTTGCTTAAACCATTCGGCAGATTTTAGCATTTAAGGGAATAAAAGTACAGTTTTACATATGTTCTGATTAAGTATTGGATCAGGCAACTCGCATATATAACTGTAATTATGTCAAAGATAGATCGATCTTTAATCACATAGAATGTGTCCACACACGGTCAATGCCGAATGAACCATAACTCAAGTGACACATTCCTACCAACCCCCAGAAAGAGCCACCAACCCCACAAAATCAACCATGATCCACCTCGTTGATCGCTTAGACACCCCCTTCGCTTCTCTTCAATCAAAGTGGGGCGAACGTCAGAAACTACGGAAATAAAGTTTGTAACACAACTATATTAGTTACGCCATTTGGCGCCCAACAATGTCTCGATCTTCGTTTTCCACGCACATTGCGCAAAATGTAAAATACCGTTATATACAATTAGTGGATTTTATTTTTTTAATACATATCTAGGATATATGATTAGCTTATTAACTGGCCCTAAGGAAACTACTTATTAAAAAAAGAACAAATGAACAAATATCATATCGGAACACCGTGCAAACACGTTAATGAACAGAATCGTGTTAATTACAAAATATTTATTATTCTGATTCACAATGGATGACACTTTGCCAATACCTTGCCTCCGCGAGTGAACTGTTTCGTTTGGTACCTCAATGTTTCTATTTTTCCGGGGAAATGTTGCAACTTGTCCCAACGCCTTCTCATTCACAACACCCGTGGTTAGGTTCATGTGTACTTAAAACCCTGATTAACGGCTTTTTTAACAGCTAAAGCTTCGATTCATGACAATAACTACCAAAGGAGAACAAAACAATATATGAAATGCACACCCAAACCCTTAACAGGTAGACTATTCTTTAAAATGGCGCCGTTTTATTACTTTTCAACGGAAGTTATTAGTAGTTTTGTCTGTAGTACGTCCGTTACAACTAACCCGCAAATAGCCCCTGTCACATTGGTAATCTATCCGGCACTACATACTGTCACATTGGTAATCTATCCGGCACTACATACTGTCACATTGGTAATCTATCCGGCACTACATACTGTCACATTGGTAATCTATCCGGCACTACATACTGTCACATTGGTAATCTATCCGGCACTACATACTGTCACATTGGTAATCTATCCGGCACTACATACTGTCACATTGGTAATCTATCCGGCACTACATACTGTCACCGGGTAACCACGGCTAATCTACAAGTGCGTGGGACTGTGGGTTTCACCCACTGACGACCGACAATTCACAAAATTAGGCGACGCTATGTCTGCCTTACGAAACAGCCAAACTAGATATTGCTGCAAGAAACTTCGCTAAAGTGTGACACTTCGTATGCATGAACACTGTGCATACCAGTCTTGGAGGCGATCTGCGAACCACTGTCACAGTTAGTTATTGGATATATAAAACTCAGTGGATGTTTCTGCACAGTTGTCTCGGCGACAGGTGGCTCGGCTGGCGGCGTCTGTCTGTCCGGGATGAAGTGTAACTCGAAACACGCGATATGTCTAGACAACGTCTGTGCCTGCGAGCAAGGATTCTTCGCTAAGAACGGCGAATGTTGTAAGTACCAGTGACACATTTGTAGTTATATATATTGTAGTTATATATATGTTTTATATATATATATATATATATACATATATATATATATATATATATATATATATATATATATATATATATATATATATATATATATATATATATATATATATATATATATATATATATATATATATATTATATATATATACGCATCGATGACACTTTGGGTAAACAAGTGTTCATGGTTATGTAGAGTACATTGCCTAACTTATAGATACCTCGTAAATGGATGTGCGTAATAGAGTTTATTGCATATTTATATATGCGTGCGCAAGTTTTATTTGTTTCCTCTTCATCTCTATTAATTCGGTTGTGGGACATTGCTCCAGCGCAAGGTTCGTGATGTGATGGCATTGCTGTTTCTATCATGCAAGACTGTAACAGTTTGCATCATGGAAACTAATCTAAGTTGACATGTAATCTGACCTATCGCTTCAATTTCCTATAAATGAATAAAGTCGCTGGGACGTGATATGAGAGAATTGATGCGAAACGTGCAGGTCCACTAATTCATATCACGCTGTGTGTTGTCCTTGGAGGACGCATTTGATCGACGTTCGCAACAAGCGGCAGGTAGGCGTATGACAAACGTTAATCAACTGCGCTCTAATGCCAGGCCGATGACCGAACGTCGTCTGATTTTCAAGAGATCAAAAACACGTGATTTCGACAGTACTGGTATGTTAAGGCCGAGGCGTAATGATCTTGATGGCAATGACAATGTCCAGGGATAGTATCAATGTCCTAACCGGAAGAAATGTTAAGTAGCTGCTGTCAAATGTGTCACCAAACGCCATAACCTGATGTAGATTTGACAAGGTAGCGTCAATGATGTGGCCTGACTCCAAACAGGATGTAGGGTTAAGGAAATGGTGTAAGAGACGGTCTATCCAAGGGAAAAGTTATAGCAGTGTTATTGTATAGTGCCATGATGTTGAGAACGACACGAACAGACGATACTAAATTGACTGTTTTTTCAAAGTACATGCCTACGACGAATATATCGTATAACAATTACACTGGCCAATGAAATGATGCGCTCTACAAGCGAGCTTATATGTCACCAATATCAGAAGATATCAAGATCAGACGATGGAAATGGATCGGCCAAACACTTAGGAGAGATGGACATAATAACACACGAATAGCGTTAAACTGGGCCTTTGAAGGAAAAGGGAAAAGAAGATGGCCAACATCAACAGGGAGGGCTGTGGAAAACAAAAACAACGGGAATGGAGTTCTTGGAAGACGGCAGAGAATGCAGTTAGAGATCCTGCGAAATGGCGGAAGTTACTCAATGGCCTTACGCACCAACTGCGGTGTGACGAGGACGAGCAAGTAAGTGCGTAAGTAAGTAAGTAAGTAAGTAAGTGCGTAAGAGACGTAGAATGTAGCAAAACTGCAGTTTTGTTTCAATGTTCTAGATGTACAAATACTTCTTGGGGCGTCTTGCTTGAGCGACGTCGAATGCGCTGATACGAACGCGGAGTGCCAGAACGGCACGTGCTTATGCGTGGCTGGCTATAGCCAGGCTGATGGAGTCTGCGGTAAGGCGGGTTTGCTATGCAGATTATAATATATATATATATATATATATATATATATATATATATATATATGTGTGTGTGTGTGTGTGTGTGTGTGTGTGTATGTGATTATAAGTTTGCAAATGACTGAATGGTAAATTCAGATAATGTCACACTGTCTATGACTACAAGTTAGTAAGTAGTTTTGTCTGGCCGGTTATTACTTATTCTGTTATATCATGTTGTAATACATCTAAGCATATATGTGTTTTTAAAGTCGCAACCACGCGTTTGTGCTCTACGTTTGTGATGCCAAAGTGAAGCAAAACTACCTATTTAAAAAACGATTACAATTGTATAAACTTTAACAGGAATATTATATTATTAACACCCAAAGTTCGACTGCATTTCATCATAACAACACACACACACAATCACACACTCACTCTAACACACACACACACACACACACACACACACACACGCACGCACGCACGCACGCACGCACGCACGCACGCACACACGCAAACACGCAAACACGCACACACACATACACACACACGCATACTCACTCACTCACTCACTCACTCACTCACTCACTCGCTCGCTCACACACACACGCGCACACACGCACACGCGCACACACGCACACATTTTACATTGACAACAAGTACATTCCATGTTGAAATAATTATTTTAACATATTCAAAACTTTTTTATCTTAGTATAAATTTAGTCTTATCTAGGCGACTTCGTCGGTATTAATGACTTTTTGGCTGAATACAAGAAGAGAAAAACAACAGACAGGAGAAAAAGGATAAGAACTATAAAAACCAAGTTGTCATCCCACACGTAGAAGGTGTCTCAGAGATGGTAGAACGGGTCCTGAAGAAATACGGGGACCACAGCCACGCATCCCCACGTACGTATGTTGATACAACCAAAGGATAAAGTAAAACAGGGTGAACTAGTCTACCAAAATACCGTGAAGGAGTTGTGGCGCAGGAGAGACATGGAGATTGCATACGACCAGACTAAATGAACACATGAAAGATGTAGAGAATGCACAAAAAGAACAATACACAAGGAGCGGAAAGACGTGGTCGCAGTCCACCACCAACAAGTCCACCCTCACAGTTCACCACCAACAAGTCCGCCCTCACAATCCACCACCAACAAGTCCGCCCTCACAGTCCACCACCAACAAGTCCGCCCTCACAGTCCACCACCAACAAGTCCGCCCTCACAGTCCACCACCACCAACAAGTCCGCCCTCACAGTCCACCACTAACAAGTCCGCCCTCACAGTCCACCACCAACAAGTCCGCCCTCACAGTCCACCACCAACAAGTCCTCCCTTGCGGACCTGACAACCACCGAAACAACACAGTATAGACTGGGAGGACGTAAAAGTGGTAGATATGGAATCACATAGTAGGAGAAGACCAGGCCAAGGCAGCGATCAACTGAGATCTTACGAACTTCCTCACGTGCACGAGGATATCACCCGACCAGTACGTCATTAATACAGACGAAGTCGCCCTGATAAGACGACAAAAATGTCTACAAGTTTTGGATACAAAATGATTATTTCAACATGAAAACTAACTATCCTGAGAAATTTTCACTGTAATAAATATAATCACAGCTACGACTCGTGTTGCTATGTAATGTCATTAGTAGACAATGTTAATTACGTGTTACAGTTCTTGTCGGGGCTGGCGCTGGCGTCTTGTCGTGGTCAGACCCACTGGTGTGTAAGTAATGGTTCCGTACCCTCTTCAGACATGTTGACACATCATTCTGGTCAGTGTCATTCGTGGCGTGCATATGATGATTGCCATGCACGATGAACAGACCTGTGAAATACCTCGGCTGTCACGTTGGTATCCAGCTATATACCTCATAGACCTGGACTCTGTAGATGTCATTGCACTACTTACATGATACATAGCTAACGGAGCCAAGATTTAACCAGATTTAACAAGATTTAACAAGATTGCCATCCAAGACAAAACACCCAGATGGCAAGTGGACAAAGAAGCAATTGGCTTAACGAGAGTCTAACAATTGTTCATATGTGTGTGTGGAAAGAAGTCATATATGAGATATTTGTCAATTTTGTTTTTAAACATAATAACTCTGTTAGCAGTTACACAATCTGTAGATAATTTGTTCCATTCATTTACTGTCCTCTGTGAGAATGAGTACTTTCTGATTTCCGTTCAACACTGATCCTTCACTTGCTTCGTGTCCTCTGGATCTATTATTTTTTCAATTGAGAAAACACTATTAATATTTTATACACATTCAATACCGTAGAAACTACCATTTGATCTCCTCTTAACCTCCTCGTCTCTAGCGTTATTAAAAACATTCGTTTGGGGTTTCTTCACAACTTAGGTTTCTGGGTTCTGAAATCATTTCAGCTGCTCTCCTTTGTATCCGTCACTAGGCACGGAGTTGCTGGTAGGTTGCATATCAAAAATTGCTAGTCGGAAAGACACTTTGATTGCAATCCTGCCCGTGTCCAGCTAGTAGGACAACGAACCCGATTCACAGGTATATCCGATACCAGCCGGTCTCTGACGAAGTTCTGTGGCAAGGCATATTGTCTAGACTGCAGACTTATTATGTTTCGCATCTATGTTTGTCTTGTGCGATGCACGTTTAAGATGACTGTCCAAGTTCTCTCGAACACAAACGTCCAATATTAATCGATTTTGCACAATATCTACATAGCGTTGAACGAGCATTGCCCTGGTGGTTTCAGCACATCAATTCAGCACGCCCCGCCATTTCGAACCATTCATCTTTAAATTTACATTTTCATTTCGCGGGAGTCATCAACTGATATAATTTCAAATCAATCCACTAAGATTGTATTTCCAAAATGGCGGACTATCGATGGATGCGCCGTCTGGTGGATCAATCGTGAACGGAGCGAATACTTTTATTACCCTATATGCAAACTAATATACACTAAAAATATAATAATGTTAAAAATATAAATAAGTTTTAATATATTACACGCAATTTATATAACCGTGAAACGAATGAGACACCATCTGGTAATATTTCCCTTAAAACACCCATTTTGAAGGGTATATGCTTAAAACTGTTCAGGCACTCTTCAAGGTAATTTTTATTGAAGAGTAATTTTTTATTGAAGGATGTTAAGGGTTTTCGGGGATATGTGCAAGCCAACTAGCGGTGACGTCACAGTGACTCCACCAAACAGTGACATTGAAGGTGACGGTTGCAGGGATTCTGGTCGTCATCGCCGCCATCTTGTCGCTGCTGCTACTGCTCTGTCTACTCGTCTGCTGCTGTCTCTACTGGCTACGAAGGTTCGTCACGCTTCCTCATAGTGCAAGCGATGTGTACATTCAAGCGACTATTTAGGGGGAAATTGTGTGTGTGCGCGCGCGCGTGCGTTCGTCCGTCCGTCCGTGCGTGCGTCCGTGCGCGCGTATGTGCGTGCGCGTGTTTGAATGAATGGATGTATGCATACCTACATGTATGCACAGCCTGCACGCATACGTGTGGGTATCACATGTATAATTTTATTAAACTGAAAGGCACCAATGCGTGCACATGTTCGCAGACACAATATACTAATTCGTAGCGAAACCAGGTCAGGTTGCCGCCTTAGCTTCATTGCCGACATGCACGACACGACACGGCCGTATCCCATCACGTCTTTGTCGTAGACGTCGTCAGAGGGAGGACGACTCGTACGAGAAACACCTGGTCCAGATGGACGTGATGCGGGGTCGAGAGGACGACACCGACACCTCGGGCGGTGCCGTCAACGCGATGTACACGAACGTGCAGCGCAGGACGCACGTGCGGGAGCTGGTGGATGACGACGACGACTTCGAGGACACGGACACGGACACCGGCGACATGTCGGGAGAAACCAAGCCGAACGACTCCGAGAGCCACAGCGCCGACAGCGCTCTCTTCAGCGCCGAGGAACATGATCTCATTGACGGGTCGGCAGAGGAGGTGTTCCAGGTGTGTCATAACACCAATAACAACAACACCAACAACAACAACAATAATAATAATATTATTATTATTGTTATCATATTATTAATGTTATCATATATATATATATATATATATATATATATATATATATATATATACATATTTGTCATCATATATATATATATATATATTTATCATCAGCATTATCATCATCATTATAATCATCATTATCACCATGACCGCCGACCATTTAGGGTAGAAATGTAATCTAAAAAAAATTCATCTTGATATTTTACGAACTAATTTCAGATGATTTTTACGTGATGAGGAGTGTATTCCACATTTTTTACGCAGCTATATACAGAGAACCGTTACTACGGCTTGCATTGTTTTTATATCGAACCAAACCACAAATGTGTTTTGCTCTAATCACAGTTCAATTTTGAACCCAAATTGTTCATCAAATAGAGACATTTTGCGTAAATAACATTCTTGTTTGCTTTGACACATTATAAAATGTCTAATTCTCTAGAAGTCCAGCGATCGAACCCGGTCGTCCCGTCAGATGGCGCGCACAGCGGCTACTTCTGCAAGGACTCAGCGCATGACATCTAGACACCAACTCGACAACATCCGGGGAAGCTCTGGTGGACGTCTGATGACGGAATCGGGTCAACTTGCCACGCCCACCACCGTGAGACGAAACGTGAGCGCGTTTGGCGAGATCACGGTGCTTCCCGTGGGCGATAATGAAGACAATGACCTACGAATCGCTGTAAGAGAAGAAATTGTTAACCGCAACCGATACGGACAATATTACTAAAAAATAATAGAGACTAGCTCTTATATATATGTATATATATATATATATATATATATATATATATATATATATATATATATATATATATATATATATATATATATATATATATATATATATATATATATATATATATATATATATATATATATATATATATATATATATATATATATATATATATGTATATATATATATATATATGTATATGTATATATATATATATATATATATATATATATATATATATATATATATATATATATATACATATATATGTATATATATATATATATATATATATATATATATATATATATATATATATATATATATATATATATATATAAAGCGCCATAAAAATTTGAAAGGGGACATTTCTACAACGGAGTTATATTTAACAATATTTAACAAGATTGCTATCCAATGCAATCCCCCAGATGGCAAGTGTACAAGGAAGCCTTGGCATGTCAAGGGTCCAACGATTATCAAACCATGTGTAACTCGCCCTTGTGATATATTTGTCCATTTTGTTTTGAAATATATTACACAATCAATACACAATATCTCTTTCATTCGTTTATCGTCCTTATATTTGATAGATATTGTCAAAGTTAGTTTGTTTAGCAAATCCTATGCTAAGATGTAAGTGAGTTTCACAATATCTGTTACATAGAATGTATCATTTATAGTGTAAAATATATCATTATAGTGTAATAGTTATAGTGTAATTGTGGTGTCAATAATTGTACGTAATTGTTCGCGTAGCGTTGCGAACAGTTGTAATAGTTGATTACATAAGGATAATTCGATTGTTCGTAGAAAGGGTAATAACGGGTGAATTTCGAACAAAGTTCAACTGAGACGACCGGGCCGTGGGTCGTAGATGAACACCTTGGTGCCCGATGCAAAGAGTCTAGGAGTAGCATAACAAACATACATACAAACATACAAACATACATACATACATACATACATACATACATACATGCATGCATACATACATACATACATACATACATACATACATACATACATACATACATACATACATACATACATACATAAATACATACATAAATACATACATACATACATACATACATACATACATACATACATACATACATACATACATACATACATACATACATACATACTTACATACATACATACATACATACATACATACATACATTCATACATGCATACATACATACATACATACATACATACATACATACATACATTCATACATACATTCATACATACATACAT
>OY759270.1:46623327-46625827 GCA_963662155.1 Lamellibrachia columna
TACTTTTTTTAATACATATATATATATATATATATATATATATATATATATATATATATATATATATATATATATATATATATATATATATATATATATATATATATATATATATATATATATATATATATAGTAACGTGTTGCTCTCTATAATTATGTAAATGCAAATTAAAAATATTAAAAACGATTTTGCTTTTCATGGTCTCATGGTAAAGTGTGCGTGTGTGTCGTGGCGTGGCGTGGCGCGCGCTGCGTGCGTGCGTGCGTGTGTGTGTGAATGAATGTATGTAGTGTGCACATGTGTATGTGTGTGTTTATTGTGTGAATAGGAAACAGTCCATAAAATGTGAAAAACTGGTCATTAGCCGGTTACCCGACACTGTGCCAACGAGCCGAGAGAGAGCGTGTTTCTCTACGGTGTCTTTACCGATCATTCTGAACTCATGAATTGGAAACAAGATTTCGTCTCTGTGTCCTCCTCGGGTGCGCCACGGTGTCGCTCAGATAACTTCTATATAGCTTCTTCCATTGTGTGTATGTATCACTGTACCCCCTTAAGTCAAACCACAACGTCTATCCCGTTACTAACACGCCTTACTAACTAAGCAACACAGCCGTCTTTAATCATGAGTGTCACTGACGCGTCAATGTCTCAACCAAGATGAGTGTCGTGCTAAATTAAAATTTTACCCGCCACCCGGGGCCACTCGTGAAACCGGCTCCAGGTGATATCCACGAGTGCTACTGAGAACTCAACGTTGGGGAAGACGTTGTGCTAACCTGCTCACCATACTCCATTCAAGTGACACTAGAACTCAGTGTGGCAAGGAATCAACCTCCTCCATTCTGTGCGGTTCTTCTTACACCCTTGAGGCTGGTGTTCTTGTCCTCCTGGTGACTGCTGATGTGGTTGACCCACCGTAACCTGGGCCTTCCCCTCGGTCTGTTTCCAGTCATCTTCATGCTTAGGGCCAGTTTTATGACAGAATCATTTTTTCTTCTCATCACTTCACCGCGCCATCTCAATTGATTCATCTTGATTACTTCTACAATTGGTGTGATCTTGCTCTCCCTGTAGAGATGATCATTTCGCTGTCTCTCCCATTTGTCCCTGTATCATTCATAAGGCTTTCATGTCTACACCAGTGATTCGACTATAACGTCTCTTTGTCAACGGGAAGACGTTAAGTTACAGTTAAATGCCGCGCAAAATACGTGTCCAACTATTCACAACCCAGCACCAAAGACATGAATATCCAAAAATCCTTGCCCACTTACCAAATCAACCAATGAAATGCCTTGCTTGGATTTGTATCGCTTACATCCGGGCAAGTTATGTTCAGCAAATGCATCTCACTGTTTGAATCACAATTCTTTGTTTATTGAAAATAAGTTAATTATATTTCGTTTGTTAACGCGATATTTCATAGGCCAGTAATGTACGTCAATATTATTAATATTACTACTAGCAAAAATGCCCGTCCCCTAGACGGGATAACTTGGTAGTTCATACGTGACATTCTTGATAACAATGTTTACCAAATGCATCAAGCCAATATGCCATCAATACGCTCGAGATTGTTTAATTGAACGTCAAACGTCAAATTACCATACACAACCGCGTTACGCACGTGACGCAATACTCGTTGCGTGTTCGAAATGTTGAAGGTCGCGTGAATTTAGACCCATTGATTGATACTTGTGTTGGTTGTAGAATAGTAAAATATATTTTTATTGTATATTGGCCCTCGCTCTGCGACCTCAGGTGCCTGCTTTCTACTATCTTTTTTATTGTATTGTATTGCGACTCCGGGCCAGTGTCGTGGGTGCGTGCTTTCTACAATAATTAATATAATAATTATTGTTATATTGTTATAATCGTTGTTCTTATTGTTATTATTAATATTATTATTATTACATAACCAGGCAACAATGAGGCAATATAACATGTCTGTACATTTCGCATCGCAACGATACACAACAGTTGAGTGCTATCACATATCTAATCATCATACGACTTCTTGCTGTTTGTGAGTTATTCATATGCAGTCAGGCGCGGTGTATTTTCGTTAATTTTCGCACCGTCAGCCAAACGCATGCGCGTGTCGTTTGTAACGTTGAAAGGGGACATTACGCGTTAGTTGCTGCTAATGCGCCTCCTGGTCACACGCGTCTCGAGTGCCCGTTCTGATCTTGCTAGTTCGCCGATGTAGTGATCACTGACAGGTAGGTTAAGTCCTGAGATTGTTATTTCCCTCTCGCGGTTCATGCAATGCGGTTGCCACTTTCACATAGTATGGACCGAATGTGTCGGTCGAAATATTCTATAGCGCAGCAAGAGAAACAACGTCCTGGAAAATGTAGATTATGGAAAATTGAAGAGAATGTCAGCAGATTTCGCCAGCTAGCCCGATTGCCCGTTGCATGATGTGTTGCAACGTGTAAATATAATTGTTTATATCTGGGCGACAGTTTGACAGACCGGACTGCGATTTCTAAA
>OY759270.1:46628327-46663327 GCA_963662155.1 Lamellibrachia columna
GTACAAGTAGGCCGTACAAGTAGGCCGTACAAGTAGGCCGTACAAGTAGGCCGTACAGGTAGGCCGTACAGGTAGGCCGTACAGGTAGACCGTACAAGTAGGCCGTACAAGTAGGCCGTACAAGTAGGCCGTACAGGTAGGCCGTACAGGTAGGCCGTACAAGTAGGCCGTACAAGTACGCCGTACAGGTAGGCCGTACAGGTAGGCCGTACAGGTAGGCCGTACAGGTAGGCCGTACAGGTAGGCCGTACAGGTAGGCCGTACAGGTAGGCCGTACAGGTAGGCCGTACAGGTAGGCCGTACAAGCTGGTGTAACGCATGAGCTAAGCACCTTTTGATAACAACGAATAATCTGTAGTTTGTCGTAGCTAAAGTGCACAGTACAGAACCGAGCCATAGCTGGCTGTGTGCTATCGAGAAAAGAATGTATGTACAAAAAAATAATATTAATTAAACGGCTTGTGATGCTGACATCAAATGGGAAATGACCACAAACAGCGAGTGGTTTTGTCAGTCTCCATTCACACCATCTGGGAGCAGTGGCCGTTTCGTCCGGCAACGAAGCACTTGTCAGTCGCAGGAACGAAAACCGTCGCTGTTCCACCTGTGTTAATTACAACCATTATGGAGAGGCGAATTGCTCATATCACCTGAAGTGTGAAAACTGCCAAGCGATGTAGAGCGCTTGCTGATACACGGTTGTGAAGTATGGTCAAACAATCAGAAAAGACCATACTAAGTGAGTCATTCTTCCCAAAGCTATAACGGAGATAACGCAGTCAAAAAGTCAACCTTATCGCAATGTGTTTTAAATTATACCACCCGAAAGTTAATTATGTACTGCTGCAAATCCCGTAAAATTTTTTCTTCATATACACAATTCCGCATTTTGTGGCATAATGAAGTAGGTTCCTAATCCACGAAGGAATGATTAGAACCATGCAGCATTAACTTCAAAAGGGCCTACTCCTTGATTCACTTACTTTAAAATGTTTGCACGAGGCTTTATCCAAACACCATCCAAATACCATTTGGAGTGTAGATATATCTTGTAAATTTTTTCAGTTTATGATCGTCCTAAACAATGGACGTTAATGTTGTGAACATTCTATAGCAACAAACACATCCATCGTCCTAAACAATGGACGTTAATGTTGTGAACATTATATAGCAACAAACACATCCATCGTCCTAAACAATGGACGTTAATGTTGTGAACATTCTATAGCAACAAACACATCCATCGTCCTAAACAATGGACGTTAATGTTGTGAACATTCTATAGCAACAAACACATCCATCGTCCTAAACAATGGACGTTAATGTTGTGAACATTCTATAGCAACAAACACATCCATCAAAGTACTTCTCCAAGAAAGAACTGTGTCGTTTCGCTCCTCTCTCCATCACTGTTTGGTCTATCAACCGGGAAACAATAGACAATTGGTCCTTACTCTTGGCGTTGTGTTTCTTTACAGCCAGATGCTGAACAGTCTAACCGGCAACACAGCTACTTTACAACGTCTGGAAATATTATGGTAGTAGTAGGGGTTAGGGTCTGAAGGATTAATGCCGGAGACCATGTGCATTAACGACTTCCGGTTGCGCATGCAGCACACCAGAGCGTCCCCTAACAGCAGTAGGAGCGCCTCCTGGCGAATGCCGGAGACCATGTGCATTAACGACTTCCGATTGCGCACGCAGCACACCAGAGCATCCCCTAGCGGCTGTAGGAGCGCCTCCTGGCGAATGGAGATAACCCTAAGTGTAACCCCAACGTGTTGACGGCTGTGTAACCCTAAGTAGTGCGGTTATTGAGGGAAAACCCACATATCGCTGACGTGGCGGTTATTGAGGGAAAACCCACATATCGCTGACGTGGCGGTTATTGAGGGAAAACCCACATATCGCTGACATAGCGGTTATTGAGTACGGTATGAATGAATGAGAGAGCTAATCAATCAGGGTTCAGTACGTTATCGGTGAATTGTATAAAGAGCTGTGATTCGTCGATTATAGTTTCATAAAAGCTATGCGTATGAGTTTCATTCATAAAAAATCGTGGATGATTAATGAGGTAAGGAGGCTAAATGGCTCGTGTGTCCATCTCGAGAGAGATGGGTATAAGCTCGCGTTTCGGTACGCGAATAATTACCCTCCGATGTGGACATACTTGCCGCCGAAACGCGGGCATCTTAAAAAAGGAACAAACGCAGTCGGTCGTGTGCACACACAGTCGTCTTTTAATTACATCACAATACAGATACTATCAGCTGGTAATTATTACCAATACATCAAAGCAACAAATAAGCTATTCTGTATTACAGTTTACCCTATCTCGGGGTCTTAACCCAATCAAACACGCGACAATCGTTAGCTACTAAATCGCTACCAAATGAATTGACAAAAGCGTTCATCGGTATGCCGTTACATCGAAGCACCAAATAAGCTATGCAGTATTGTCCGCACACGTTAGATAGAGAACTCTGAACTCTCTTGGCATTGTGAGTCCACTCGGAACAATGTTCGTTCAGGAACACGCGAAATGCGCCGTGTAGCGGCGGTAGTCCGTACGAGCAGAAGTATTCACCGCGTATTCCGTAATATGACACCGCTCTTTCGCGTTCCCGAAAGGACGCATTACGGCGATACTAACAGTTGACTAGTGCATTTTGGTACTCGGGAAATGCGCGTTTTAAAAGTAATCATATTAGCGCTGTAGTTAAAGCGTTGGTTCGCCCACTGGATGTATGCAAGTCTGAACAAAGATAAGCCTGTCATTTGCACAATGCTGTGCAGTAATTTATTCTATGCCCGCTAAGATGAAATTCGGATTTCATTATTATTCTTTTTGTCGTGTCTCTAAGAAGAGTAGACCACGTGACGTCCTGCCTGGCTAATAAAGACAGCGGGTATGCATCGACGAGTTGACCTGTATGCGTACATCTAACATATTTAGGGCATTGGTTATTGTATGAAACATACATAGCACGAGTAATGAGAGAGAGTACAGATTTGTCTAAGAAATACCGCTTTTATATGTATTTTGTCACACTTAGTTACGTATGTAATGCTTATGCTTTTAAGCTAAGTGTTTACCACATTTATCTGCATGTTAACACTTTTAAGCTAAGTAAATATCACTTTTATTTGTATGTTACCACATTTTAGCTACGTAATTGCCACGCTTGGCTGTGTGTTAACGCTTTTAGCATATTAAGTTTCACTTTTAATTGTATGTTAACGCTATTTAGCTACGTATGTACCACATTTAGCTAAATTACCACGCAGCTCGTTCAATTTGGACTCAAAATTATCGGCAAGGATGGGCCACGCCGGCCCATGCCTACCTTACCATTAGAAAACTATATTTATTGAAGACTTTTAAATGTTAAATGGGAGACACAAGAACAGTGGTAGAGAACCAGTCTATGTTATACGATCAACACTTCTGCGTTAATAAAATCTTGCGAGCCTGGAAGATGCGTTCACGGCTTATTATACCGATCTGATCGTCTGCGGTATTATCAGTAAGCAGCTAGACGATCTGGCGAGCGACAAAGACAATTACTACACAACTGTGAGTATTCTCAACGAATGCACGCGCCCTTAAGAGAAGCGAGAATCTTACAATGGCGAGACGCACCAGCGATTTTTTTTAACGCTCAAGACTGTTAAAACGTACACTGACTAGTGTCCAGAGACTTTCTTATGAAGAACCATTGACGTTGTGTGGACTGTCACGACGCTGACGAACCACCACCGAATTACAGAATGTAAAGTACGTCGTTTCAACGTACCGTATGGCACACCACCTACAATTTTTTTTTACTTATAACTTCGTTCACACGTACATTGGCGCTGAGCCAACGTGAAACCGACAGTGATGTCACCGAATATTGACTGACTCCATGATTGACTTTTACTACGTAAAACGTGTATTTGCTACGTGACGATCAAAACACACACATACGATGTATCCAGCACAATTTCAAAACTATACGATCGGACTTGCTCAGCAGGAAACGGAACGTCGTGCTATCCAAACCACCCGTGAAAAAATACGTGATTTAATCAGACAAACACAGACTTGCGATGGGTCCTCTACATCGGCTGTACGTACTAATTGGATCCGTGAAGTGACTTTAGCTTTTAATCAAGTCGGTGCAGCCAGCATCATCGAAATAGCGTCTAAAACGGTCTCTGGTCCGCTCCGATTTGAGTTGGAACGTTTCATCGAAAGAACAATAGCGGCAAATCAAATCGGCCGCGCCGCCATTCCATGGCCAGACTTGCGTGATCATTTGGCTAGCAACTTTCTTAACATCGACGAAACCGCAGCATTGCGTGACGAACTTGACAAGGTGCGTCAGAGCGCGTACGAAACCACGCAACAGTTTGTCCGACGCTTCCGAGACATTAGTGACATTTGCTACCCAAGCGGTTTACGAAATCCCGACCAAGAATCCGTTCTGATCTGTACATTTGCCCGAGGGTTAACATCTGATAGCCTCGCACGACAGCTGATCGAACAGGCAGCGCCTACTTCGCTTGACGAAGCGATTAGAGCTACTATACGGTTCTGTGAACGTAATGACGCGTATAGCCGCCTGGGGCGACACGACTCGCCGATGGAAATATTAGCCGCCAACGTCTCCAGCTGCAAGACAACGGAGCCCCTGGTTGCGATGGTCGACTCACTGGCTTCCACGGTTCAAATGCTGGCAACGAAGCTGGCTAAGATCGAGGCCAGACACGACCCACGCCCCCCCCCCCCCGCCGACAACCACCCGTCGCTACATGCCGACGCCTGGCAGTGAGAACAACAGACGCGTGCCCCGTGACGCCGCCCGCCGGACGATATCGTGTTTCCATTGTGGGAAACTTGGACATTATGCTCGTGTTTGTCGACTGCGCAACAGACATTCTCAGCCGTCGGGAAACGGGGTTGCGCCTCAGGTGTCACAAGCGAGGTAAGCGGTCGACCCACGGTCAGTTTGATAGTATCTGGCGTCAGACTGACCGTTCTAGTCGACACAGGAGCCAGCGTGTCACTTTTGAGGCGTAATGTACTCGACCAAATCATTCAGAAAACTCATCGTGTGCATGTCTTGGAAAAGTCTGGTCCATTGCAGGGTTTGGGAGGCATGTCTCTTAAAGTTTGTGGCAAAACTCAGATATCAGTCGCTGGTATTCGCTCCCCTCTAGAAGTTGTCGTCTGCGACACACTGCCGCATGACATTATTGCAGTAGATGGTGTATGAACAGTAACCCACTAATGTAAGGCCGCCCACTAGGTGATGTTCAATAGACGGAACAGTCAAAACATGGCCGCCGATCGTCAATAAGTCATCGTTCCGGGAACCCAAAACATATCTTAATGTACGTGTAATTATTTCCCACTTGGTGAAAAGTTGCATTATTACGTTATCTAACTACACATTCAAGTGAAATCATTATACAGATCACGTAATCCACGCATTTAGCAATTCAATCTCGTTCCGGGCTCGTTCCGGCCTCGTTCCGGCTAATATACAGGCCCATGATTTTGGGAGATACTTCCCTGCGAAATGGCAGAAGTATCATTGATTTGGCTAAAAATTAATTAACATGGTATTCTAAGAAATGGCCGTTAAGACAGCATTCCAAATGTGGCTACGCAAGCATAGGTCCTATTGCACCAGAAACGGGAAATTCCAAAATTAACCATTTAATACGTCAAAACGCGGATTGTTTCTCAGCACGGGGTGAGCGAAACGGCGCTTGTAACACAAATGCTTTACGTATCAAAACACATGGCCCACCCATATGCCAGAAAGCGTGTCGCATGCCTTTAACCAAACGTGCAGTTGTTGACCAGATGCTTCGAGAAATGCTACACGATGAGATTATTCGCCCTAGCAATTCTGCATATAGCAGCCCGATTTTACTTGTTCCGAAGAAAGATGGTGATTCACGTTTATGTGTTGATTATCGCAAGTTGAATGCTGTCACCGAACAAGACGCATACCCCTTGCCGATAATACAAGACATATTCGATTTAGTTGGAGGTAGTTCCATCTACTCCACACTCGATTTAAAGTCCTCCTATTGGCAAATGCCTGTAGCGGAGGCCGATATACACAAAACTGCTTTCAGGTGCCACGCCGGCCATTTTGAATTTACCAAAGTGCCATTCGGCCTCAAATCGGCTCCAAATTTCTTCCAGAAAGAAATGAATACAATCTTGGCTGATTTAATCGGGAAGTGTGTTTTTGTGTATATCGATGACATTTTAGTGTTCAGCAAAATGAGACGGATCATATCCGTCATTTACAACTCGTTTTTGACAGACTAAGAAATGCGGGGCTCAAACTAAAACCAACTAAATGTGCGTTTGGTTTGCCGGAGGTTAAATTGTTAGGTTACGTTCTTAATGCAGACGGTATTAAAACAGACCCAGTCAAAGTAGCAGTAATTGCTAATCTCTTACCGCCGACTACGGTTAAGAAATACGGTCCTTTTTAGGAATATTAAATTACTATCGAAATTCCTTACCAAATTATGCGACAGTGGCAGAACCTTTAATCGCCCTGACGCGGGGGAATGTCAGATTTACCTGGGATGACCACAAACAAACCGCCTTCGACGAACTAAAACGACTGTTGACGTCATCGCATGCGATGGCAGCGCCTGACTTAAACAGACCATACACATTATATACCGATGCTTGCGACTATGCTATCGGTGGGATATTGGTTCAGGAATCAGTTGACGGCATCCAGAAAGTTATCCAATATGTGAGTCACACGTTGTCACCCACACAACGCAAGTGGGCGACAATAGAGAAAGAAGCATTTGCGGTCGTTTTTTCAATCCTGAAGTTACGTCCATACTTGTATGGCGCTCAGTTTAACGTCTACACAGATCACAAACCCTTACTAAGTCTGTTCACAAAAGCTTTTAACAACACAAAAATACAAAGGTGGGGTGTGTTACTGGCCGAGTATGGAACGACAATTTCTTATCGCACTGGCCGTAATAACATCACAGCCGATATGTTGTCACGAATAAGACAAAATGACCACAGTGACATTGCCATGTTTGATATTGATGACGTGGACGATCGAGACACGATAACAACTGATGACGACATTTCTGATCTCCTGCCCTTAATCCACGACGGACTAGACCTCTACGCAGTCGTTTTAGCACAACACAAAGAGTTCCCCGAGTTATGGTTAGCTGCGGATACCAATGATGACTATGACATTGTTAACGGTGTATTGTACAGTGTGAGACCTCCTTACATACACGCCCCGTCGTATCATCGATTGATTCTCCCAACTGCCTACCGCCAGACAGTTATAGACCGGGCCCACAAAGAATGTGGCCACCAGGGTCATTGGAAGACTGTACGACGTCTTACGGAAGCATATGTATGGCCAGGAATGCGTAAACACGTTCAACAACGGTTACGTCAATGTGCCCTATGCTTGACACACAATCGCCATCCTCAGCGTCACCCCATAGGACAAATGCCTTTTGGTTCATACCCCATGGAGTTCGTCGCCGCCGACCTCATTGGCCCGTTTACTGAGTCTCATAATGGCAACAAATACATTCTCACCATAATCGATATCTGTACCGGTTGGGCCGAGGCCATACCGATTCCCACCAAATCTAACCAAGCAGTTTGGGACGCGTTTTCAAACGGGTTTATCTGCCGTCATGGCAGACCATGGAGCTGAGTTTACAGCTTTAGCTTTCGAACGCTACCTAAGCCAGATAGGTATTGAACACCACATGTCCACTCCGGCACATCCTCAATCTAATGGTAAAATCGAAAGATTCAATGGGACTCTTAAACAAATGATCCAGAAGGCTGCAACAATCAACCCTCCCGATGGGAAGAGGTGTTAAATGATGTTCTATTGGCATATCGTGCGTCCGTTTCGACGACTACTGGTTACACGCCGCATTTTTTAATGACAGGCAGACATTTACGAATGCCTATGCAGAAGGCATTACGCGCTTCCAATGAAAGCGAATGTGGGAATCGGTTGGACACGCTAGCTACAGCGTTAAAGATAGCTCGGTGTATGACAGAAGACAGTCGTAAACATAACAGAGACAGATTAGCTCAGAAAGCTAAGGCACACGATATTTCGCCCGGAGATTCAATAATGATTAAATCCGAAGAACGTTTAACATTAACTGCCAGGTGGTATCCTAGATGGACCGTCACACGAGTCCGAGGCCCTGTTATTTATGTCCACAATCAGCAGACGGGAAAGTCAAAAGTTCTCAATGCGGAGAAAGTAAGGATAGTAGACCCGAATCAAAACTGGGACACATGCAATCCTCGACCCGTACGTAAACAAGCCCGGCCGGCCCAACCACGCCGTACGAGGTCAGACACACCCCGTGACGCTGATCCCGTTGATCCCAACGGGTCGTCTAATTACCATCTGGGACAAAGTGGCCACACTACACAACGCGGTACAGCACCAGATACCCTCCATCTGGATGACCCAGATAGTCGCGACCAGCCGTCTCGTTATCATCTGGGCCACAACGAGGACAGGAGCCATCCTCTGAGACAATCACGTGTGACAACACACACAACGCCACGTAAACATGGGACCCGCACGCTAAGGAGGTTGTCCCGACGCGGACAGCTGGCTGCAGACCAGTCTGACGATGAACTCGAGGCGGACCTTGGAATTAAACACATCAGAAAACGGAAGAGCGAGGCGCCCACAGAGTTCTTGCAGAAACGCGCTAGGCAAGAATGCATTGCTTTAGTCATGGCCTTTACACAGTAATCACACACACACACACACACACACACACACACACACACACACACACACACACACACACACACACACACACACACACACACACACACACACACACACACACACACACACACACACACACACACACACACACACACACACACACACACACACACACACACACACACACACACACACACACACACACACACACACACACACACACACACACACACACACACACACACACACACACACACACACACACACACACACACACACACACACACACACACACACACACACACACACACACACACACACACACACACACACACACACACACACACACACACACACACACACACACACACACACACACACACACACACACACACACACACACACACACACACACACACACACACACACACACACAAACCTTATACTGCTCCACTGGTTGAACACACATAAGTTTGCCCTAAAATCAGACATGAGTAGAAAAACAAATACTTATACTAATGACTGAACCGATTAGGACGCATACCCGTCATTCAGTAACAAGACACCGACACACGCGTCAACCTACCCTGTGACACTATACCACCACCCCGATGCTCCGATTGAACGTTCGCGACGTAACACGTACACTTACGCGGGTGAATAGTGACGGTCTTATTGTACTCGGTGGATCGGACACAAAGCGGATTGTGGCAAATTGGCAAGCTATGGGCGAAGTAAAGAACATAAAATTAGATAAATTGTCCTATGATTTAGTGGGTGACACCATTATATGGGGTAGCTACCCAGGCCATGTATCCTGGACTGTTGCAATACTTCTGATATTATGTCTCGTTGCCGTGGTTGTCTACGTGGTAATACTGTTGTACAAGAAACAGGAAATTACGGCGCCTACCTTGTGTATGAAACGGTCAATTCGTTCATAAATTAGCGTGGAAAGTCCCGCTACAGTTTCGCATGTGACACAAACAGGCGACGCCACTGCAACCGTCAGTCTTCCTGACGCGTGGCGATCAGTCCCAGTTGATGAGAACTGAACAGGTTGAGCACGTGCTCAAATTCGCTAATTGTAAGCATTTTTTTTTTTAAGACTAAGTGCAGTGCTTTGGCACACTCGTTGCGCATTTTTCTCTCAAATCTAGGTGGCCACAGTAGTAATTATATATATTTTTCTTATGTAGTTTGTTCAGCATCCTTTTTACGGTTGCTAAGTTTGATTAGGTCGCATAACAGATCTATTCATGTTTTATCTTTACGCCCAGGCCAACGCCTGATGGAACAGCATCTTTACGCCCAGGCCAACGCCTGATGGAACAGCATCTTTACGCCCAGGCCAACGCATGATGGAACGGCATCTTTACGCCCAGGCCAACGCCTTGTAAGATATATGCCTCCCTCTTCTTGTCTTTTTCGGGGCCGCACGCAATGGTCCAGGAGGCATTTCTCACAACGAAGGATATTTTGATTATCCGTCGTTTTTGCTCTCGCCAGGTCGAGATTTATAACTGAATTTGTACTCACTCGACCAATGAGTACATGGAGTACTACAGAAGTGTAGTCAACGCATTGTTCTCCAGGTCCGAAACGATTTTAATCTTGTACATCAGACGGCTACGTACATAGTAGCAATATAATCACTCACGATGACAAATAAGAATAAAAGTGAAGACATCTATCACTGTAAAAAGTATAGAAAAATAGTGAATGTAAACATCACTCAAAATGTATACAGATTCTTAAAATCTAGAAGATTTGACAAGAAAATTCTGGCCGGAAATTTTGAATTCTAATGCTAAAGCAGGTATGGCCCGCCAGGACCACCCTTACTGAAAATTTGGATGCCTAAAATTCAGCATGACTACACACCTAAGTGTGAATTTAAAATAGTCTTGCCGCCCCTTTGTAAACGCTCCTCCGGGGTATTTATACTCCCAGTTTTCCTAAATCAGACGCCGTCACTAGAGGCGCTGTGGTTGCTTAAATACCCAATACGCTTTACTATTGGTCAACTTGTTAAATCCACCCACCCTCTCAACCGCTGGACAATGACGTCTGCCAATCTTCCTTTCCCAATTTTGCAAGTTAAACTTTTGAACTCTTGGAGCTGCGCCAATTCCAGGGTTCCCAGGGCTCCTTCTCGGTTCCCCAATTACGTTGACCCTCGGGTCAGAGCAACAAATGTCAGGATTAAAGGGAAGGCTGAAGTGTCTAAACAGTACCATCAATCTTTGACACCATATGGATTGTGTCCATATCCACTTGGGTGGTTTAATTATAAACCTTTAGAAACCTGTTTTTCTGTTGTTAATCTAGGCTTAACACATCGAATAAACTTCCAAATGACTTACTAAACATTAGCGCATAAAAACTAATTAAAATCAAACAGGCCTATACTTTACAGCCTGATGGAACAGCATCTTTATGATGACTGAGTGAAGCGTACGTATCTGTATTATGTAGAGAGTTGGAATTGCATTTAAATATACTTTTGATTTTTGTAAATACCGATGGTTTCTTCAGTACCGATTATATCCACGGATAGTTTAGAAATTGCGGACACAATTGCACAACTGATAGGATGCAAAGGTTACTTTCCGACGATACGGTAGACCAAATCGAAATGACCAGTGTTCAACTGTATTGACAGCTGACCCTCCCTTATCAGTATTTCGTGTTTGTGTTAAAAACAAACTATCCGGACGTTTGGTTTTAACAAAAATGGGTTGGGAGGAATGTAAGGTTTGGTCAGCCTAAAATTGTAAGAACAGAGATAGTGGTCATTGCAGACATATTTAATCAATGATTTAACGTTAGCATAAAGAAAACCCAGGTTGATACAACTTATGTAAGGCAAGCTAGTTTCTGGCCAGTTTCCAGCTTTGCTTATTGTTTAGTATACACAGTAGGGAGGGGTAGAGCCGCCCCGACTGTAATAATAACTGGACTGTCAAACGGGAGAAATGTTTATCCGATTTAGAATGCAAGCCATAAGAAACTAGTTTAGTTGGCAACTGACCGTCCCCAAGGACACAAGAAGGTCTTCCAGTCCTGGGGGGTTCAGAAGGTGACCCGATACCTTGCATACGACGGTCATTTCCAGCATGTACGAGAGTAGTAGGGGTTAGGGTCTGAATGACTAATTCCGGAGACCATGTGCTTTAACGACTTCCGGTTGCGCACGTAGCATACCAGAGCGTCCCCTAGCGGCTGTAGGAGCGCCTCCTGGCGAATGCCGGAGACCATGTGCATTAACGACTTCCGGTTGCGCACGCAGCACACCAGAGCGTCCCCTAACGGTAGTAGGAGCGCCTCCTGGCGAATGCCGGAGACCATTTGCATTAACGACTTCCGGTTGCGCACGCAGCACACCAGAGCGCCCCCTAGCGGTTGTAGGAGCGCCTCCTGGTGAATGGAGATAATCCTAAGTGTAACCCCAACGTGTTGATGGTTGTGTAACCCTAAGTTTATGTCGTCTGCGGTGAATCCTGACCCAGAGAGGGGCGCGTGCTAACAGTGGTCATTAATAACTGAGATCAAAGGACCCAATGAGGAGACGAGAAACGAGCAAAACACGATATCGTACGAGTGCACACGTATTTTATTGAACAACACAAGCAGCATGATGATACAACATGGGTAGCGTGTAATATCACTACAACTACAACTATGACGATGACGATGAGACGACTTGCGGATGTTGACCATCACGCCAGAGGTCGCGAGCTTAGGGGTGTCTCCACCTCGCCATAGGCTCGAGGGTGATGATGATGAGGCGACTTGCGGATGTTGACCATCACGCCAGAGGTCGTGAGCTTAGGGGTGGTGTGTCCCACATATCACTGACGTGGCGTTTAATTTTTATTTTTTATTTAATTTAAATTTTAAATTTTTATTTATTTTTTTATTTTATTTTAATTTCAATTTTTATTTTAGTTTTAAATTACAATTTTTATTTTAAATTCAATGAAAACCCAGGGGAAAAACCCACATATCGCTGACGTTGCGGTTAGTGGGGAAAACCTGATATTTTACTACGTTTTAGTTAGCATATCTACGTATAAGCTAGTGCTCTAAATGGTGTACTTTTTTGTGTTTTTGTAGAGTTCATTCTAAATTGCTGTATTTTAAAATGAAATGCGCACTATTATGCGAACGCTTACACCCTTGATCAGTAATTGTCAGGTCTATATATAGCATACCATTCGAAAGCTATTTATAAATCACGCGGTGCATAACTGCTTTGGCAGTGCGCAAAAAAAAAAGTTGGATTGGAGTGTTTATGTAGATCGATTAGTGATTAGTTTAGTTTGATGCTGCTGTGGTTTATATCTGTATATATTGCTCAACTGCACAACCAGTTGTCGAAGCGGATTTAATTGGAAATATAAGACTATAGGACGAATTCCGTTTCGTGTTTACGATTTTCAAAAAATCCAAGATGGCTGCCTGCGTCCATGGTTGGGCCCGTGGTTGGATCGAACGAAGTTGCTCGTTGTCTCTACGCTTTGACGTTGATGAACATGCAGAATATCGCAAGCGGAGACTCTGGCTCAATGAATTTGCGAGTGATTACTTTGGGACATGCCCAATCGGCAATAGTGACGATGACTCTGACTTATTTGAGTCGAACGTGGACGACCGGGTGACAGTGTGTCTGTGACATGTCACTTGTAAGCACAAAACCACACAACAACGGTACTTTTCAGAGTTAATCACAAGAAGAGATTGCTACCTCTTGGGTGTTGGTTATTAATATAAATGTTTTGTTTTTACAAAAAAAAAGGTAATCGTTTACTTAACTGGCCTAAATTATTAGGGCTTTATGCCGACGGTTTTTACAGCATTTTTGTACCTGAATGCGTTCCTTACATCATTCCGCACATGTTCCAGTAAAAAAAGTTCATATATTCTTTAAAAATATTGTGTTTTAGGCCACTTTTAATCAGTTTTACACATCAAAACAGCGGAACCGATTGCAAGATAAACATGGCGCGTGTGCCATTTGCGCATTAGTCACGCCTCGGTGCCATCAGAACCGCGAAGGCGATGTTTGCGTGTATTGGGCATACAATTACGCAACGTAAAAAAAATTAAGAGAACAAAATTGAAAAAATAGGCTCCAAAAATGTTTCAAAAGAAGAAATTCTAGAAAAAAAATTAAAACATTCTCCACAGTTTTTATATTAAACGCAACATTTGTAGAGCACATACAGTCACTTCTTACGTAATATTTCATATTTATTTAATTAAATATTTGATGTTGCAAATATTATTTGTATGAAAATTAATATAATTAAATTAAAAAGAATGCATGGGTTAAATTATCTGTCGTTTGGTGAGCAAAGGTTATTGTTTTTGTAATTAAAACATACTGATGATATTGCATGTCATGTGCATCTTTAAAGGGACAATTCATTGTATGTCATTGTTAATATAATTAAATTTAAAAGAATGCAGGGGTTAAATTATCTGTCGTTTGGTGAACAAAGGTTTTTTTTTAATTATGGTGATATTGCATGTCAGCGTGGTTTCCTTCTGATGGGGAGGGGTATTGTTGGGAGGGAGGGAGGGAGGGAGGGAGGGAGGGAGGGAGGGAGGGAGGGAGGGAGGGAGGGAGGTATTCTGTGTTGTCCGTTTTCACAGCAATATCCTGCGGAGAAATCGTGATGTAGTACCGCCTTGCCAGTGATTAATGGGAAGAAGAAGATATAGCTCAGAAACAATTTTAATTGTTCATATTAAATAACATTAATTACTTTCTCATAATACATGTGAATTAAAAGCATCCTTTCATTGCGCATACACACAATCAGCAAAATATATAACATTAATTAACATATTAATAAATCAACGTGCTACACTATTGTAACTGCTAGTGTGATTTTGACGTGTAATAAATAAAACACAAGAGTTTACAGTTATTTAGCTTTCTTAAAGGGATGGAGTCATCATAGAGTATTCAGTATCCTTGCCACAATAATTACGTAAAAACATAAATGTATTATTATCATTGTGGGACTACATAACTTTTCATTATCATTACAAGCCATCATTGTCAGTTTCATTATCATTACCATCAATGGCCAGTTATATGTAAAGAACTCCATGAACCAACTATTGTAAAAGTTTCTTATATTTATTTGAAGGAAAATCGCTAAGTAACAATGGTGTTTTTAAGGTGTTTGCTGGTGTAACTCATACTGCTGCTTGGCAGAAATAAGGTAAATTGCTGTAGGAAATCCTTGTCCAAGCCTAAATAATAACACTATTTAGTAAGTATTTACATCGTGTGGTTTTCTTCCGCGCACCGAGGGCCTCGGTCCGAGGCAGTTGCACAAAAGAAATTGTGTAGCATTTGCACGAACTGCCGTGACGGGCGCATAACCATCGAATACACATTGAATGCACAGGATTGTGTATCCACTGGATATGAACTGTGAATGTGTTATCAGTCATTCGATCAAGAAATGTGTATTCAGACAAATCCAGTGATACTACAACTGCACATAGACACAGCATATACGTAAAAAGCGATACATATGTGGTTTGGTTACTCACCAGTTTAGAAATATTAAAAAAACTAAATATGTATTTGGTATTCCCCAAAAATATGAATATGCATATAATTAAATTATTATTTTTAAATTATTTAAATGAACATGTTAATGTAAAGAGAGTACATTAAATTGTAAATGTATATAAATTGACTTAAATTTATATAAATTGACTTAATTAAATTAAAGTGCTCCTAAAGTACTCCTCCCTCCTTCAAGTTGCGCATGCGCATGACATGCAATATCATCAGTATATGTTTTAATTAAAAAAACAATAACCTTTGCTCACCAAACGAAAGATAATTTAACCCATGCATTCTTTTTAATTTAATTATGTTAATGACATGCAATGAGTTGTCCCTTTAAAATTGCACATGCGCATGACATGCAAGCAATATCATCAGTATAATTTTTAATTACAAAAATAATAATCTTTGTTCATCAAACGACAGATAATTTAACCCATGCATTCTTTTAAATTTAATTATATTTACAATGACATGCAATGAGATGTCCCCTTGTAGTTGCGCATGCGCATAACATCTAATATCGACCACATAATTTTCATACAAATAATATTTGCAACATCAAATATTTCATTAAATAAAATATAAAATATTACGTTAGAAGTGACTGTATGTGCTCTACAAATGTTGTGTTTAATATGAAAACTGTGGAGAATGTTTTAATTTTTTTTTCTAGAATTTCTTCGTTTGAAACATTTTTGGAGCCTATTTTCTCAATTTTTTTCTCTTAATTTCTTTTACGTTGCGTAATTGTATGCCCAGTACACACAAACATCGCCTTCGCGGTTCTGATGGCACCGAGGCGTGACTAATGCGCAAATCGCACACGCGCCATGTTTATCTTGCAATCGGTTCCGCTGTTTTGTTGTATAAAACTGATTAAAAGTGGCTAAAACACAATATTTTTAAAGAATATATGAACTTTTTTACTGGAACATATGCGGAATGATGTAAGGAACGCATTCAGGTACAAAAATGCTGTAAAAACCGTCGGCATAAAGCCCTAATAATTTAGGCCAGTTAAGTAAACGATTACCCAAAAAAAATAACTACATTCACTTCACTGGATTGGATATAGTAATAACAATAGATAATTTATTAAACTGTGGTGAAGTTTTGTTTTCACGTGAAGTATCATGATTCTAGACTGTCAACTTTACAAGTAATTTTTTTTATTGTAAATGTAACCATCAGAATGTAATAATTGTTTTAGTGTACCGAAGCTAACATACCTATCTACATTTGCTTAACTGGATTGGACATTGTTATACTAATAACAATGGAAAAGTTTTTATACTGTGGCAGCGGTTTGTTTTGACATGAATTGTGATGATTTTCGACTCAACTTTACAAGTAATTTTTTCTCCTTAAATAGTTTTTGACGATTGCCCTCTTTAAATTCTTGTAACTTTGATTCTAGTGGGAGCATTTGAATACACTAAACTGTTTTGGAATGAGAAAGGGTGTTATTTTCCATGCGTTAAATTAAAAAACAACTTTACATTGGTTTTCCTTCGCCGCCACATATATTAGTCTAGAAAAAATCTTTGTGCACAACATAAAAAAAAATAGGTCAGTAACTTGTTATTAATGTAACATCACCATTCTTGAAAATGGGAACTATATTGAAATTTTTGCTGATCTGGAACATATCTATTGTCAAACAATAAGGCAACAATATGATGGTTCAAGCAAACTGGAATAACCTTGTTTAATGATGTTCAGTTTTATGCCACCCCATCCCCCAATTTTTTTTTTTAGACGCTCGATAAGTTTCTGTATTTCATCTATAGTTGCTGGTGTCAGAAACATGGAATTTTATAAACTCCATACAGATAGTCATCAGGAACCTTTGATACAATTGTTTTCTTTTTGCAATGCTTAAATTCATAAAATACTCATTCAACTTATCAGCAATATTTTTTTATTTGTTGTGTAAATATATCTTCAACTAAGAACTCATCACTTCATGAAAGTGTTGGGGAAATGATCCGATCTGAATAAATTATTCTGTGCATTTGGTAATATTCACCAAATATATTGTCTATCGCTGTGAAAGTGGTTGGAGTGATTGTGACATTGTATCTATGTAGGCTATCATAGTTAAGCAAAATGATGTTGGAGTCACCATTAAACACTGTTTACAACTTTGAGTACTTGCAAAATTTTTGTATTTTGATTAGTGAAATCAGTAATATTTATGTTTAGTGACCGATAAATAATGCCAATTATTAATTTCTCTTTTACATTTCTTAGATCAAGTCTTAACTTCAATAAACATACATTCTAAATACGCAGTTATAATATTAAGTTTTGGTATTTCAAAATAGTAATAAGATTTGTGGATACTCCTCATCCCTTCTTTGAGGGCCTTGAAAGATGAATACTTCTGAAGTCGGTCAACTCATCAATATATTTTTCATTTATTAACCATCTTTTGGTTAACCCTATGACAATTAGTGATAAGTAATTATTCAATTTACTAAGAGTTTTTGACAGACTTCAAGTATTTAAAGGAGGAAAACCCACATTATTAGATTTCATTAATATCAGTGCCAAGGTAGTATTGTGTAAATGAACTGTTTCCTGCTATAAAAATGTTATAATCTGGATCCAAATTCCTAGTAGCATGACTTTAAAAATCAACTACTTCACCTGCAGGTGTTCAGGTTAAACTGGATCATTTAAATATCTAGTAAATGTATACTTAACTATAATAATAGCACACATGTTGCTATTCTGTACCTTGCTTATTAAGCAATACAAATTGTGTGTACGCCTTATTGCGTTTGTTCATTATACAGTTAAACAAATACAATATATAATAATAATTAAACACAACAGTCCTCCGTCTCTCCTACCTCCAGCCACATCCTGGCTACTTACACACTGCCTCCGCCATACAGTCCTCTGTCTTTCCTACCTCCAGCCACATCCTGGCTCCTGATACATTGCATCCATAATACAGGCCTCTGTCTTTCCTACCTCCAGCCACATCCTGGCTCCTGATACATTGCGTCCATCATACAGGCCTCTGTCTTTCCTACCTCCAGCCACATCCTGGCTCCTGATACATTGCGTCCATAATACAGTCCTCTGTCTCTCCTACCTCCAGCCACATCCTGGCTCCTGATACATTGCATCCATCATACAGGCCTCTGTCTCTCCTACCTCCAGCCACATCCTGGCTCCTGATACATTGCGTCCATCATACAGGCCTCTGTCTCTCCTACCTCCAGCCACATCCTGGCTCCTGATACATTGCATCCATCATACAGGCCTCTGTCTCTCCTACCTCCAGCCACATCCTGGCTCCTGATACATTGCATCCATCATACAGGCCTCTGTCTTTCCTACCTCCAGCCACATCCTGGCTACTTACACACTTCCTCTGCCATACAGTCCTCTGTCTTTCCTACCTCCAGCCACATCCTGGCTCCTGATACATTGCATCCATCATACAGGCCTCTGTCTTTCCTACCTCCAGCCACATCCTGGCTACTTACACACTGCCTCCGCCATACAGTCCTCTGTCTTTCCTACCTCCAGCCACATCCTGGCTCCTGATACATTGCGTCCATCATACAGGCCTCTGTCTTTCCTACCTCCAGCCACATCCTGGCTACTTACACACTGCCTCCGCCATACAGTCCTCTGTCTTTCCTACCTCCAGCCACATCCTGGCTCCTGATACATTGCATCCATCATACAGGCCTCTGTCTTTCCTACCTCCAGCCACATCCTGGCTACTTACACACTGCCTCCGCCATACAGTCCTCTGTCTTTCCTACCTCCAGCCACATCCTGGCTCCTGATACATTGCATCCATCATACAGGCCTATGTCTCTCCTACCTCCAGCCACATCCTGGCTCCTGATACATTGCATCCATCATACAGGCCTATGTCTCTCCTACCTCCAGCCACATCCTGGCTCCTGATACATTGCATCCATCATACAGGCCTCTGTCTCTCCTACCTCCAGCCACTTCGTGGCTCCTGATAAATTGCGTCTACCAAACTGTCCTCTGTCTCTCCTACCTACAGCCACATCCTGGCGCCTGATACATTGCCTCCGCCATACAGTCCTCCGTCTCTCCTACCTCCAGCCACATCCTGGCTCCTGTACATAAATGTATACTGAGACGATGAGAAACAGCAAGACAGCTTCTAGACAGTGTCATAAAATAAATAAATGTACAGTCTGTATCTCCAGCACACAGCTGTAAGATACAGTCACTACAACTCCAGTACACAATTAGAATACACAGTTACTGCTAGAATACATGGCCAGTGCACACTCGGTACACATTTAGAATATATAGTCACTACACACTCTGTACACAACTAAAATACAAAATATTCACAGTATCTCCAGTACATAGCTATAATGCATTATCACTACAACTCCAGGACACGATTAGAATACATGGTCGCTGCTGTATCTCCAGCACACAACTGTAAGATATAGTCACTACAACTCCAGTATACAAATATAATACACAGTTACTGCTAGAATACATGGCCAGTGCACCCTCATTACACATCTAGAATATATAATACACTCTGTACACAGCTAAAATACAAAATATTCACAGTATCTCCAGTACATAGCTGTAATGCATTGTCACTACAACTCCAGTACACGATTAGAATAGACAGTTACTGCTCACCCAGGACACAGCTCGAATACATGGTCGCTGCACCCTCAGTACATAACTGGAATACATAGTCACTACACCCTCAGTACATAGCTAGAATACAAAATCACACAATTTCGCACAACTTCACACAACTTTGCACAACATTACACAATTTCACACAACTTCGCACAACTTCACACAACTTCACACAACTTCATACAACTTCTGGCGAACAAACTAACAAAATGACACCATCTCAGAATACATTTATTTATTTTATGACAATGTCTCCATTCATTGTCATAGGGTTAACCAAAAGATGGTTAATAAATGAAAAATATATTGATGAGTTGACCGACTTCAGAAGTATTCATCTTTCAAGGCCCTCAAAGAAGGGATGAGGAGTATCCACAAATCTTATTACTATTTTGAAATACCAAAACTTAATATTATAACTGCGTATTTAGAATGTATGTTTATTGAAGTTAAGACTTGATCACTCGCAAATTCATTGAGCCAGAGTCTCCGCTTGCGATATTCTGCATGTTCATCAACGTCAAAGCGTAGAGACAACGAGCAACTTTGTTCGACCCAACCACGGGCCCAACCATGGACGCAGGCAGCCATCTTGGATTTTTTTTAAATCGTAAACACGAAACGGAATTCGTCCTATATTCTTATATTTCCAATTAAATCCGCTTCGACAACTGGTTGTGCAGTTGAGTAATATATACAGATATAAACCACAGCAGCATCAAACTAAACTAATTACTAATCGATCTACATAAACACTCCAATCCAACTTTTTTTTTTGCGCACTGCCAAAGCAGTTATGAACCGCGTGATTTATAAATAGCTTTCGAATGGTATGCTATATATAGACCTGACAATTACTGATCAAGGGTGTAAGCGTTCGCATAATAGTGCGCATTTCATTTTAAAATACAGCAATTTAGAATGAACTCTACAAAAACACACAAAAAGTACACCATTTAGAGCACTAGCTTATACGTAAATATGCTAACTAAAACATCGTAGTAAAATATCAGGTTTTCCCCACTAACCGCAACGTCAGCGATATGTGGGTTTTTCCCCTGGGTTTTCATTGAATTTAAAATAAAACTGGTAATTTAAAATTAAAATTAAATTAAAAATTTAATAAAAATTTAAAATTTAAATTAAACGCCACGTCAGTGATATGTGGGACACACCACCCCTAAGCTCACGACCTCTGGCGTGATGGTCAACATCCGCAAATCGCCTCATCATCATCACCCTCGAGCCTCTGGCGAGGTGGAGACACCCCTAAGCTCGCGACCTCTGGCGTGATGGTCAACATCCGCAAGTCGTCTCATCGTCATCGTCATAGTTGTAGTTGTAGTGATATTACACGCTACCCATGTTGTATCATCATGCTGCTTGTGTTGTTCAATAAAATACGTGTGCACTCGCACGTTATCGTGTTTTGCTCGTTTCTCGTCTCCTCGTTGGGTCCTTTGATCTCAGTTATTAATGACCACTCTTAGCACGCGCCCCTCTCTGGGTCAGGATTCACCGCAGACGACATAAACTTAGGGTTACACAACCATCAACACGTTGGGGTTACACTTAAGATTATCTCCATTCACCAGGAGGCGCTCCTACAGCCGCTAGGGGGCGCTCTGGTGTGCTGCGTGCGCAACCGGAAGTCGTTAATGCACGTGGTCTCCGGCATTCGCCAGGAGGCGCTCCTACTACCGTTAGGGGACGCTCTGGTGTGCTGCGTGCGCAAACGGGAGTCGTTAATGCACATGGTCTCCGGAATTAATCCTTCAGACCCTAACCCCTACTACTTACGAGGATGACGGTTGTATATGGACATCGGCCAATAACGGCTTTCTCGATTTCCTAAAATGGTTAATGGCTCCACTGAGGCGGGGTTCTTCTGAAAGCTCTGGTATAAATAGGCCAGAAATAGACTCATAAAGCAACGGGTGCGCGCGATCTAAATTACCACGCACCTCGTTCAATTTGGACTCAAAATTATCGGCAAGGATGGGCCGGCCACGCCATGCCTACCTTACCATTAGAAAACTATATTTATTGAAGACTTTTAAATGTTAAATGGGAGACACAAGAACAATGGTAGAGAACCAGTTTATGTTATACGATCAACACTTCTGCGTTAATAAATTCTTGCGAACCTGGAAGATGCGTTCACGGCTTATTATACCGATCTGATCGTCTGCGGTATTATCAGTAAGCAGCTAGACGATCTGGCGAGCGACAAAGACAATTACTACACAACTGTGAGTATTCTCAACGAATGCACGCGCCCTTAAGAGAAGCGATAATCTTACAATATGATACCCCTTTATGGTGGCGTATCGAAATTAAACCGTTCGCCTTGTATCTTATCAACCAGAAGTATAAAAGCAGTCACCCAAAACAATAAAATTTAATACAGTCAATAAAAAAATGGTACAGCAAAAATGACACATGGTTTAGAAAATTGTAGAGAAATTTCATATAGTTTATAAAATGACAGACATAGCACAGGGCTAACGTCATTCTGTTATGACGCTCGTTTATACAGTTAGCAAATTAAAGTGCACCACAATTAACTAAGATTAGTCATACAATGTAAGTGTACCAAAACATACATAAACTATACATGCAGTTCTTACAACTATGCAGGTTGTTACATCGATCATAACAGCGCTAGCCGCACCCCTTTCGTTGCTAAGGCAACCGGAGTCCACAGTCCACAGTCCACTCGTTCGTCTATGCTTATGTACTTACCTCGCCCAGTGTTTTAAAATAGCTCTCTGCTATAGCGCGCCCCGACAGGCGTGGTATAAAATAATAATTAATAATCATATTCTTTAATACTTGTAGTGTTTTTGTTTATATTACTATATTCTGACAACTATGTTCATAATTAATTGTTTTGTACTTCTTGCATTGTTTGATTAGTTATAACAAATATATTATAATCATACGCAGAGTTTGTTCTTTCCTTCTCAGAACCTAGCTTAGATAGATTTAAGTGCAAATGACCGGCTTATCGTTAAACTTGTTCAGACTTGCATACGTCCAGTGTGCGAACCAACGCTTTAACAACAATGCTAATATCACTACAGAAAACCGTGTTATTTATCACGGGCATTTCCCGAGTACCTTAGCATACAGGTGAATGTGGTAAATACTTAGTTTCAATGCGTTAACATGCAACTAAATGCGATAAATACTTAGTTAAAAAGCGTTACCATACAGCTAAATGGAGGTAATTACTTAGCTTACAAGCGTTAACATACAGCTAAATGTGATAATTCCTTAGTTAAAATGCAGTAACATACAGCTAAATAGGGTAATTCCTTAGCTAAATAGGTTAACACACAGCTAAATGCGGTAATTACTTAGCTTAAAAGTGTTAACATACAACTAAATGTGGTATTTATTTAGTTAAAAAGCGCTAACATACAGCTAAATGCGGTAATTACTTAGCTAAAAAGCGCTAACATACAGCTAAATGCGGTAATTACTTAGCTAAAAAGCGCTAACATACAGCTAAATGTTGGTGTGGTGTTGGTGTTGGACTCTAAATTCGAGGGTTGTGAGTTCAAGACCCACACTGGGCACGGTTCGTTTTCGAAGCTTAGGCAATTTCGTTTACCCTACTTTGCCTCAGTCTACTCAGCTGCAAATGAGTACAAACACTGTTTGGAAGGTACCTGCGATGGACTAGTGTCCCGTCCAGGAGAGTCAGTATAACTGCACTCTAAGTTGCTTCGCACTACAGAAACCAGGTTTAAGCACTGGCCATATAAGCCTTCATGGCTTCCTAAGGCGTAATGCCTGGGGGGTGACTTTACCTTTTTTACCTTTAACATGTGTGGTAATTACTTAACTTAAAAGCGTTAACTTGCAACTAAATATGGTACTTACTTAGCTAAAAATGCTAATTACTTAGCTAAAAGTTGTATTTGCTTAGCTTAAAACCGTTAACATGCAGGTAAATATGTTAAATAATTAGCTTAAAATCGCTAACATACAGCTAAATGTGGTAATTTCTTAGCTTAAAAGCGTTAACCTACAGCTAAATGCGGTAATTACTTAGCTAAAATCATTAACATGTAGTTGTAATTGGTACTTACTTAGCTTAAAAACGTTAACGTACAACTAGAAGTACGTAACGTACAACTAAAAACTTTGCGAAAAAAGTTAACATAGAGCTAGATGTGGTACATACGTAGCTAAATAGCGTTAACATACAATTAAAAGTGAAACTTAATATGCTAAAAGCGTTAACACACAGCCAAGCGTGGCAATTACGTAGCTAAAATGTGGTAACATACAAATAAAAGTGATATTTACTTAGCTTAAAAGTGTTAACATGCAGATAAATGTGGTAAACACTTAGCTTAAAAGCATTACATACGTAACTAAGTGTGACAAAATACATATAAAAGCGGTATTTCTTAGACAAATCTGTACTCTCTCTCATTACTCGTGCTATGTATGTTTCATACGATAACCAATGCCCTAAATATGTTAGATGTACGCATACAGGTCAACTCGTCGATGCATACCCTCTGTCTTTATTAGCCAGGCAGGACGTCACGTGGTCTACTCTTCTTAGAGACACGACAAAAAGAATAATAATGAAATCCGAATTTCATCTTAGCGGGCATAGAATAAATTACTGCACAACATTGTGCAAATGACGGGCTTATCTTTCAACTTGTTCAGATTTGCATACATCCAGTGGGCGAACCAACGCTTTAACTACAGCGCTAATATGATTACTTTTAAAACGCGCATTTCCCGAGTACCAAAATCCACTAGTCAACTGTTAGTATCGCCGTAATGCGTCCTTTCGGGAACGCGACAGAGCGGTGTCATATTACGGAATACGCGGTGAATACTTCTGCTCGTACGGACTACCGCCGCTACACGGCGCATTTCGCGTGTTCCTGAACGAACATTGTTCCGAGTGGACTCACAATGCCAAGAGAGTTCAGAGTCCTCTATCTAACGTGTGCGGACAATTCTGCATATCTTATTTGGTGCTGCGATGTAACGGCATACCGATGAACGCTTTCATCAATACATTTGGTAGCGATTTAGTAGCTAACGATTGTCGCGTGTTTGATTGGGTTAAGACCCCGAGATAGGGTAAACTGTAATACAGAATAGCTTATTTGTTGCTTCGATGTATTGGTAATAATTACCAGCTGATAGTATCTGTATTGTGATGTAATTAAAAGACGACTGTGTGTGCACACGACCGACTGCGTTTGTTCCTTTTTTAAGATGCTCGCGTTTCGGCGGCAAGTATGTCCACATCGGAGGGTAATTATTCGCGTACCGAAACGCGAGCATATACCCATCTCTCTCCAGATGGACACACGAGCCATTCAGCCTCCTTACCTCATTAATCATCTACGATTTTTTATGAATGAAACTCATACGCATAGCTTTTATGAAACTATAATCGACGAATCACAGCTCTTTATACCATTCACCGATAACGTACTGAACCCTGATTGATTAGCTCTCTCATTCATTCATACCGTACTCAATAACCGCCACGTCAGCGATATGTGGGTTTTCCCTCAATAACCGCCACGTCAGCGATATGTGGGTTTTCCCTCAATAACCGCACTACTTAGGGTTACACAGCCGTCAACACGTTGGGGTTACACTTAGGGTTATCTCCATTCGCCAGGAGGCGCTCCTACAGCCGCTAGGGGATGCTCTGGTGTGCTGCGTGCGCAACCGGAAGTCGTTAATGCACATGGTTTCCGGCATTCGCCAGGAGGCGCTCCTACTGCCGTTAGGGGACGCTCTGGTGTGCTGCGTGCGCAACCGGAAGTCGTTAATGCAAATGGTCTCCGGCATTAATCCTTCAGACCCTAACCCCTACTACTTACGGTTTATAACAGTAATCGAATCACTAATGTTAATGATTTCGATTCATAAAGATTATGAAAATATGCGCGAGATTTCAGACGTTTGAGTAAGACCTTTGCCGTGAGACCGTGACATATAATGCAGAAGCGTGTGTCGCACGGCTTATTCTAGGCGTACATTGCTAAACCTTTGTTGCGGGTCGCGGGTTTGTTTGATTGGATCAGCGCGCATTACATTTGTTGCCGAGATTACATTTTCGAATCTGCTCAACAACGGTTGCGTCGGCCAAATCAACAAGCTACTCGAGTTTTGTTGAGTTGCGGGCCAGCGTACATTGCACGACTGGTCTGTTTTAAGTCAAATAAGCACACGACTCGCAACAAAAGTGTAGCATTGTACGACTGGCATTATGCGTGAGAACTGACACCTACAGGTGGACCAAACGAAACACACGTCCAATAAAACATGATCGCCATGACCTTCCTGTATCTGCATATTAGCTCTGTCCCCGCGGCATGCCACTGCAGCGATTGAGTGCTTCGTTTCAGCCGAATAATATAATAATCATGATAGTCGTTAACTTTATCCGCATTGATCATGCATTCGTCGATTTTGTGATTATCTTCGACTGTAATATGTCAGTCAGACCAGGATAACGTGAATTGCAATGCAATTTCGTGGGGCCGTATGTGTTTGTATGTGTGTGTGTGTGTGTGTGTGTGTGCGTGTGTGCGTGCGTGCGTGCGTGCGTGCGTGCGTGCGTGCGTGCGTGCGTGCGTGCGTGCGTGCGTGCGTGCGTGCGTGCGTGCGTGCGTGCGTGCGTGCGTGCATAGTAGGCTTGCACACTTGAAAACAATATAGTATGAATAGTATAACTGTGAGGAGTAAACGTATGTAGCAAGTACGTTTTATATAGCGCGGTATCCAGTCCATCGGACCGTTTAATGATTTTTACATTTCACCCCCTGGCAGACCTGTCCAATGCCAACTCGACTTCGCTGGGAAGCTTTCAGCCATGCTGCAAGTACTGCACGAAGACTATTCGTTCACATTTCCACCACTGTTTATAGCCAGGTACTCATTTGTACAGCCGAATAAACTGAGGCAACGCGCGGTAAACGAAATTACGCAAGCTTCAAAACGGTTTCAAGAAGATTCGAACCCGGGTTCTCTCGATTGAAAGTCCGTCGTTCTAACCGCTGAGCCACCTCCGCCCTGCTGAGCCACCTCGCCCTGCTGAGCCACCTCGCCCTGCTGAGCCACCTCCGCCCTGCTGAGCCACCTCCGCCCTGCTGAGCCACCTCGCCCTGCTGAGCCACCTCGCCCTGCTGAGCCACCTCGCCCTGCTGAGCCACCTCGCCCTGCTGAGCCACCGCGCCCTGCTGAAGCACTCTAGCAATAACACAAATGTTGTGTTATCTGCTTTCCAGTATAACTATTTCTTCTTTCATGATCAAGTTAACAGCTTTCGCGCCTTGTATGCTGAGTCGTTTTATTTCCTTCTACAATTTGGGGATCTGATTCAGCCCCCCTCAAATTTAGTATCCGGTAGCAAAGTATTATGGTCCGTGGTTAACACTTAGTTGGATTTTCAAACACATCCATTTTGTACTTTCCAATCACACAAACACATACACACGCACAAACGCACTCACACACACACACACACACACACACACACACACACACACACACACACACACACACACACACACACACACACACACACACACAGTGACAACTAATTAGGAAGTTGTCATGCACAGATGTTGATTTAAATGTCGTACGTTGTGCGTCCGACGGGCGAATTAACTCTCGCTAGCTGACTGCGCCATAACAACATGGGGACGTCACACTGAGTGCTCCTTTCAGTTGAGAAACCACCGCGTACACTCGCTGACAGTCACACACGGTCAGATCTGATTAAACGAAGCCGCAACTTCTAAGCAAGAATGGGCCGGACGGAGACCACAGTTTAATTCGAGCTGATTAATAAATCGTGGTACCATAGCGACCAACACGAGAATAACACCACAGCACGTCAGTCGTGACAAGAAACTGCTGCCTTTGCTATGTCGAGCCTTTTATGATTTCGCGTGATTCATTACACTCAGTAAAAAATGCATCAAATTGGATTAAGATATTACGATGGCGGTTTCGAATCATCCAGCTGCCGTTTCGAAGCTTGGGCAATTTCGTTTACTCCACATTGCCTCAGTTCACCACATTGTCTCAGTTCACCGCATTGTCTCAGTTCACCGCATTGTCTCAGTTCACCGCATTGCCTCAGTTCACCACATTGCCTCAGTTCACCGCATTGCCTCAGTTCACCCCATTGTCTCAGTTCACCACATTGTCTCAGTTCACCGCATTGTCTCAGTTCACCGCATTGTCTCAGTTCACCGCATTGCCTCAGTTCACCACATTGCCTCAGTTCACCGCATTGCCTCAGTTCACCACATTGCCTCAGTTCACCGCATTGCCTCAGTTCACCGCGTTGCCTCAGTTCACCGCATTGCCTCAGTTCACCACATTGCCTCAGTTCGCCACATTGCCTCAGTTCACCACATTGCCTCAGTTCACCACATTGCCTCAGTTCACCACATTGCCTCAGTTCACCACATTTCCTCAGTTCACCACATTGCCTCAGTTCACCACATTGCCTCAGTTCACCACATTGCCTCAGTTCACCACATTCCCTCAGTTCACCACATTGCCTCAGTTCACCACATTGCCTCAGTTCACCACATTGCCTCAGCTGTATAAATGAGTACCTGGCTACAAAAGAAAATAAAGAAACAGACAACGCGCGAAAGCATTTAAGAAACAGGAAAAAAAGTGATATTCGAAAGGAATGCGTTGTCTTGTTTGTTGTAATATATATATATATATATATATATATATATATATATATATATATATATATATATATATATATATATATATATATATATATATATATATATATATATATATATATATGTGTATATGTATATATATATATATATATATATATATATATATATATATATATATATATATATTATCCGTGGTTAGGCTGGCTCCGATCACCGCCGTCTCCATTCCCCCATCGCTCGATCTCCATCTCATTTTCCAAAAATGTCTCTTCACACAGTCTTCTTCCCATCTCATTTTCGGTCTTCCTCTTCTCCTTCCACCAACTTCTCCTTCCAACCTCCACACCAACTTCTCCTTCCACCCTCCACACCAACTTCTCCTTCCACCCTCCACACCAACTTCTCCTTCCACCCTCCACACCAACTTCTCCTTCCACCCTCCACACCAACTTCTCCTTCCACCCTCCACACCAACTTCTCCTTCCACCCTCCACACCAACTTCTCCTTCCACCCTCCACACCAACTTCTCCTTCCACCCTCCACACCAACTTCTCCTTCCACCCTCCACACCAACTTCTCCTTCCACCCTCCACACCAACTTCTCCTTCCACCCTCCACACCAACTTCTCCTTCCACCCTCCACACCAACTTCTCCTTCCACCCTCCACACCAACTTCTCCTTCCACCCTCCACACCAACTTCTCCATCCACCCTCCACACCAACTTCTCCTTCCACCCTCCACACCAACTTCTCCTTCCACCCTCCACACCAACTTCTCCTTCCACCATCCACACCAACTTCTCCTTCCACCCTCCACACCAACTTCTCCTTCCACCCTCCACACCAACTTCTCCTTCCACCCGCCACACCAACTTCTCCTTCCACCCGCCACACCAACTTCTCCTTCCACCCTCCACACCAACTTCTCCTTCCACCCTCCACACCAACTTCTCCTTCCACCCGCCACACCAACTTCTCCTTCCACCCGCCACACCAACTTCTCCTTCCACCCTCCACACCAACTTCTCCTTCCACCCTCCACACCAACTTCCTCCCTCAGCTCCTCCGTTCTTCATTTGTCAATTCTTTTCACTCCCGCAGTTCTTATCATCCAGTTATTCTCGCAAACTTGCAGTTTCTCTTTCTGTTTTTTTTGTCATCGCCATGGTCTCCAGACCGTATACGTCGGTTGGTGTTACGCATGAGCAAAGCACCTTTCCTTTTAGCTTCCGATATGTGTGTCTATCTCCCAGCACTCCTTCCACTTTTCTCCACGTGTTCATCTCAGCTTGTATTCTTGAATTTCTGTTTTTGTCGCAGCAGCCGTCCCCACAAACCGCTCCACCCATATATACAAAGCTGTCTCGTTGGTTCATTTGATAAGACTGGAAGGGAAGACAATTAGTGTGTGCGTGCGTGCGTGCGTGCGTGCGTGCGTGCGTGCGTGCGTGCGTGTGTGTGCGTGCGTGCGTGCGTGCGTGCGTGCGTGCGTGCGTGCGGGCGTGCGTGCGTGCGTGCGTGCGTGCGTGTGTGTGTGTGCAAGAAGAACACCGGACGGCACAACACGCTGAAGGCGGGCCACGTTGGACGAGTAATGGGATGGTGATATTCACTGTCTGGTGAATGCACGGTGACGGATTAAGCGCACGTTCTCGCGACACCTTTATTATGCATGATTAATTATCGCGTGTCCTTTACCAGGTGCCGAGCCGCGCTGCATCGAACAGTCGACACTGGCAGTGATGGAGAACGCATCCGGTTTCGTGTCTTGTCCGAACCAAACAACTGCGCAGCCACAGTACCCAGATTATCCGTCCCCGGAAGCGTACATTGTTCCCGTTGTATTCGCTGTCATTTTTGTCGTCGGCGTCGCAGGGAACGGCACGTTGATCTACACCGTCTTCAGCAACCGTAGCATGCGCAACACCCCGAACATCTTCCTGGTGAGTCTGGCCGCCGGAGACCTGCTGCTGATCCTCGTCTCCGTACCGTTCACGTCTACCATATACAGCTTCCACCAGTGGCCGTACGGTCTCGCCATGTGCAAGCTGAACGAGTTCCTGCAGGCTCTCTCCCTCGGCGTCTCCGTATTCACGCTGACCGCACTCGGCGCGGAACGCTACGTTGCGATCGCCTACCCCATGAGTAGCCACAACAGTCCGTCGATGGTCCACTCGCTCCTGGCCGTCGGCGCTATCTGGTGCATATCGGCGATGCTAGCTTCGTTGGAGGCTGTGGCGGCGCGGATTCAACATCACGACTACGGGGTGACGGTGCTGGAAATTTGCGACATCCACCCGCCAGAGTGGGGAGATGCTTACCAGAAGTTCCACGCGATGTTCCGCTTCGTCGTCTACTTCGCGCTGCCCATCGCCGTCATCACCACTTTCTACCTGCTCATGGCGCGCATCCTTCTGCTCAGCTCCAGCCACCTACCGACCGAGGGACGAACTCAGGGCCAGGCTAACCGTCAGATGGAGACTCGCAAGAAAGTAGCCAAAGTCGTGCTGTCGTTCGTCGCCATCTTCGTCGCGTGCTGGCTGCCGCGCCATGTCTACTTGCTGTGGTACCACTATGATCCGGGGCTGTACAATATGTTCTGGCACGTTTTCAAGATCGTCGGCTTCTGTATGTCATTCATCAACTCGTGCGTCAACCCGTTCACGCTCTACATCCTCAGCAGCCGCTTCCGACACTACTACAACCGCTACTTGTTCTGTTGTTGTGTGCGCAAACATCGCTACGAGAGATCGCGCAAGTATTCACACTCGCCACTATGCACGATCGAGAGCCGCACCAGCAATAATTGTACCTCCATGGCCATTGAGATGACTTAAGCTGAGTAGAAGAAAGAACACCTTCACTGCCCGATTTACGACCCACCTGGCATAGCCGGGTATTGTCCTAATATCAACCACCTTCCGGAAGGATGTATAAATGTTGAAATGTCAATAAACCATTGTGTGCGTCGTAAGTATACTGCTGTACGGTTCTCGTAGACACGGTTGCTCACCGATGCGATTGTTCGTAGACTCCGTGTTTTTTGGTCACGATGAATGACCACACTGCTATACAGTGATCAGGTACTGTAGGACGACTTTGCGTGCGCATCTAGAAGCTGCTGATGCTCCGCCGCTGGACGTGGCTAGGACGTGTGCTGTACAAGGACGAGTCGCGCACCGTGACGCGACGAAAGGTTTCCTGTTCCGAGCTGTGCTGTCTCCGTTTGCCCCACGCCCTCTGTCACACAATCCTTGCTCTGCGTGGTTTCGTTCGTTCTATGAAGCACAATGGACTTCCAAGTAGAGAACACAAGCGGTCTCTGTCTGGGGGTGAAATCATGACGACAACAATAACATAATATGGGTTTACACGAGGCGATATCGTCGCCGCAATGATCCGACGCGGTCGCATGCGACAAGATTGCCGTGTGATCGTCCCGTGTAAACTGTACGCCGATACGACGGGTCGCAGCGACAAGATTGCCGTGTGATCGTCCCGTGTAAACTGTGCGCCGATACGACGCAGTCGCGTGCGACAAGATTGCCGTGTGATCGTCCCGTGTAAACTGTGCGCCGATACGACGCGGTCGCATGCGACAAGATTGCCGTGTGATCGTCCCGTGTAAACTGTACGCCGATACAACGGGTCGCAGCGACAAGATTGCCGTGTGATCGTCCCGTGTAAACTGTGCGCCGATACGACGCAGTCGCGTGCGACAAGATTGCCGTGTGATCGTCCCGTGTAAACTGTGCGCCGATACGACGCGGTCGCATGCGACAAGATTGCCGTGTGATCGTCCCGTGTAAACTGTACGCCGATACGACGGGTCGCAGCGACAAGATTGCCGTGTGATCGTCCCGTGTAAACTGTACGCCGATACGACGGGTCGCATGCGACAAGATTGCCGTGTGATCGTCCCGTGTAAACTCTACGCCGATACGACGCAGTCGCATGCGACAAGATTGCCGTGTGATCGTCCCGTGTAAACTGTACGCCGATACGACGCGGTCGTATGCGACAAGATTGTCGTGTGATCGTCCCGTGTAAACTGTACGCCGATACGACGGGTCGCATGCGACAAGATTGCCGTGTGATCGTCCCGTGTAAACTGTACGCCGATACGACGGGTCGCAGCGACAAGATTGCCGTGTGATCGTCCCGTGTAAACTGTACGCCGATACGACATTTCGCAGCGACGTCGCGTAAAATATCATTGATCTGTTTTGAAGCGATGTCGAATGCGATATGAAACGGCATTGACCTAACGTCGTAACAATCGCCTCGTAGCGGCGACGATATCGCCTGGCCCTGGTGTAATCCCAGCATTAGCAAATGTAGTATTGACGATAATTGGCGCACGTAGCGACTGAGCCTCCAAATTACCACGTGGAAGATGACATAACAGTTGATATAAGGATTGTTTGTAGACGATGCAACATTCGTACGATACGTTCAGATATTGGAATTCGTCGGACCTCAATCAGACAACACCAGTGAAGGAATCGTTGTCACTTCCACGATGTCGCAACAGCGTAGCTCTGGTTCCTTAATCTCGATAAGTGCTTGAACACACTCTCATTTCCGTCGTACGTGTCCCCCATTACCTTCAATTGTTTATAATCGAGTGAACGAGATGCTTTGGTGATCACCATGAAAGCCGAGTCTGTCGTGATCATTATATCCAGAGCAACGTTGATCGTGCTGACGTCATTGCGATCAACGTTGGTCGTGTTGACGTCATTGCGATCAACGTTGATCGTGTTGACGTCATTGCGATCAACGTTGATCGTGTTGACGTCATTGCGATCAACGTTGATCGTGTTGACGTCATTGCGATCAAAACATGTTCTTCTCTTGCGTCATTTCAGAGTGAGCCAGACATTCGTATGTTGGGCCTGAGAGTGTGTTATATTATTCTAATGTGTTTAAGGTAACTTTGGTGTTCCGTTCTTAACAACAGTAATTTATGGCAAACCGACAACAGCTCTAACGTGTCAATACTTTGAATTATTTTAAAGGGAAACAAAAGTGTTTGTTTTGGGCTTATGCGCATGTAAGAGTTACTAAAACATAACCATTTGTAACTACAATTAAGAATATCATGCTAGTGGTTTACTAGGAAAACCTTGTTGAACACACGTCATTTTAATGTCATTAAATAACACTACGTCACGAGCGTCAAAGTCTAGCCAAATTCGCTCGCAAAATGAAAATATATTTGTATACATATTTGCCAGTGCGATATGGCTATACTGTTTGCGTCCAAAGTCAACTTAAGTAACATATGTTGGCCGTTGTTTACTAAACTAGTCCTCTTTCTGGTAAACATGTTTTAGACTGCGTTGGTTCTGTGTATGCCGGCCTCCCTTAATACGTCACAACAGTCTAGGTTACCCCGGTTTTCATAGAACTACGCATGCGCTTATCTGTCGCTGTAGTTGACATGTCAGCGCTCAGTCAACTGGAGGGATCATGCCTCAGTTAGACTTCCTGGTGTGTTACGAATGTAGGGCACAGTAATTTTAGGTATGTGTCATTTAAAAAAAATCATATCATCTGACATAACTGCATTTGAGCAGGCACATTGGCAGGTTTGCTGGTAGAACATGTTGGCAGTGTAACTGTGGATTTTTAGATGATTTCAATAGGCGGAAGGATTTTTGGCAATTTTTTCACCACAAAGCACGTGTGCGTAGTAATTCATGCAGAAATTGGTAAACATTGATGGGCATGACACGTTCAGCCATTTTAAAAGAGTTAGAAATGTCTAATTTTGACTAAACTCCATCAGCATGTCATTGAAATGATGATGACGGCAGGTAAGAAATTTCAGAATTTTTGATGGTAAAGTTTTTTTTATAATCATGCAAAACGTTAACATGGCCACCAATGGGAAATGTAACTGAACCCGGGAGAAATGATCAGAATCTCCAACTTTTAGAATAATATCTGAGTAAACCAGTGGCGTGATATTCTTGATTTCAGTTTTTATTATCTCTTTTAGGTGCATAGCCCCAAAACCATGACTTTTGTTTCACATTAACTATTATATTGGAAGAAACCTACGTGGAAGAGTAAATGAATTATATTGGAAGAAACCTACGTGGAAGAGTAAATGAATTAATTTAATGAATTAATTAATGAATTAACTATTATATTGGAAGAAACCTACGTGGAAGAGTAAATGAATTAATTTAATGAATTAATTAATGAATTA
>OY759270.1:46670827-46678327 GCA_963662155.1 Lamellibrachia columna
TACTGGTGGGGCGAGTGATCAGGTCCTGCCGCCAAACAACGTACTGGTGGCGCGAGTGATCAGGTCCTGCCGCCAAACAACGTACTGGTGGCGCGAGTGATCAGGTCCTGCCGCCAAACAACGTACTGGTGGCGCGAGTGATCAGGTCCTGCCGCCAAACAACGTACTGGTGGCGCGAGTGATCAGGTCCCTGCCGCCAAACAACGTACTGGTGGCGCGAGTGATCAGGTCCCTGCCGCCAAACAACGTACTGGTGGGGCGAGTGATCAGGTCCCTGCCGCCAAACAACGTACTGGTGGCGCGAGTGATCAGGTCCCTGCCGCCAAACAACGTACTGGTGGGGCGAGTGATCAGGTCCTGCCGCCAAACAACGTACTGGTGGCGCGAGTGATCAGGTCCCTGCCGCCAAACAACGTACTGGTGGCGCGAGTGATCAGGTCCTGCCGCCAAACAACGTACTGGTGGGGCGAGTGATCAGGTCCTGCCGCCAAACAACGTACTGGTGGCGCGAGTGATCAGGTCCCTGCCGCCAAACAACGTACTGGTGGCGCGAGTGATCAGGTCCCTGCCGCCAAACAACGTACTGGTGGCGCGAGTGATCAGGTCCTGCCGCCAAACAACGTACTGGTGGCGCGAGTGATCAGGTCCTGCCGCCAAACAACGTACTGGTGGGGCGAGTGATCAGGTCCTGCCGCCAAACAACGTACTGGTGGCGCGAGTGCCAGCCGCTGCACAAACAAGACGGCCTCTCATATAATGAGTTTGGTCACGTCCGAGAAATGAATATATAACTTAGTTATCACTGATTGCATATTTAAACCGCACTTTGCGAAACTTCGCATTATTAGCTGACGTTCTGACTTAATTTGGTGTTCGTCCATAGCTCGCCTTCTGCTTTTAAATAATCTCACAACAATGTTCCCAATATGATAATTTTGGCGATATCCTTTCGGGGCAAATCCACAAAAGAACACGTTCAATGGTCAATAGCCAATGGTCAATGGTGCATACTAATTATATTACTGTTCGATTGGTTAATTAAAGGGCGCGTGTACAGTGTTCGGTACAGTGTTCGGTACAGTGTTCGGTACAGTGTTCGGTACAGTGTTCGGTACAGTGTTCGGTACAGTGTTCGGTACAGTGTTCGGTTATCAGTTGAGATCAATGACGCCCGCAACATCGAGATCTACATAAATATTTGGAAAGATCTTTGCGTCTGCAAAAGCAATACGTATATGGTTGAATGTATATGGTTGAATGTATATGGTTGAATGTATATGGTTGAATGTATATGGTTGAATGTATATGGTTGAATGTATATGGTTGAATGTATATGGTTGAATGGGGACAACAATGACCACAAGAAAGAGAGGTGGAGACGAGAGTGTCAACATCACCGTCATCTTCATCAGATCTTGTGCCGTTCTACACGGACGATACGAACAGTTAATACACTAACTTCGCACCAAAGACCCACCAAGATGTTTATGCGGGCTTGACCAGCAAACCACTGACAACGTCAACTCCCGTGAAGCCTTCGGTGGAGTCCACTCAACCCCGTGAAGCCTTCAGTGGAGTCCACTCAACCCCGTGAAGCCTTCGGTGGTGTCCACTCAACCCCGTGAAGCCTTCAGTGGAGTCCACTCAACTCCCGTAAAGCCTTCAGTGGAGTCCACTGTGGAGTCCACTCAACTCCCGTGAAGCCTTCAGTGGAGTCCACTCAACCCCGTGAAGCCTTCAGTGGAGTCCACTCAACCCCGTGAAGCCTTCGGTGGTGTCCACTCAACCCCGTGAAGCCTTCAGTGGAGTCCACTCAACTCCCGTAAAGCCTTCAGTGGAGTCCACTCAACTCCCGTGAAGCCTTCAGTGGAGTCCACTCAACTCCCGTGAAGCCTTCGGTGGAGTCCACTCAACCCCGTGAAGCCTTCAGTGGAGTCCCCTCAACTCCCGTGAAGCCTTCAGTGGTGTCCACTCAACCCCGTGAAGCATTCAGTGGAGTCCACTCAACTCCCGTAAAGCCTTCAGTGGAGTCCACTCAACCCCGTGAAGCCTTCAGTGGAGTCCACTCAACTCCCGTGAAGCCTTCGGTGGAGTCCACTCAACCCCGTGAAGCCTTCAGTGGAGTCCACTCAACCCCGTGAAGCCTTCAGTGGAGTCCACTCAACCCCGTGAAGCCTTCGGTGGTGTCCACTCAACCCCGTGAAGCATTCAGTGGAGTCCACTCAACTCCCGTAAAGCCTTCAGTGGAGTCCACTCAACTCCCGTGAAGCCTTCAGTGGAGTCCACTCAACTCCCGTGAAGCCTTCGGTGGAGTCCACTCAACCCCGTGAAGCCTTCAGTGGAGTCCACTCAACTCCCGTGAAGCCTTCAGTGGAGTCCACTCAACCCCGTGAAGCCTTCGGTGGTGTCCACTCAACCCCGTAAAGCCTTCAGTGGAGTCCACTCAACCCCGTGAAGCCTTCAGTGGAGTCCACTCAACTCCCGTGAAGCCTTCGGTGGTGTCCACTCAACCCCGTGAAGCCTTCAGTGGAGTCCACTCAACCCCGTGAAGCCTTCAGTGGAGTCCATTCAACTCCCGTGAAGCCTTCGGTGGAGTCCACTCAACTCCCGTGAAGCCTTCAGTGGAGTCCACTCAACTCCCGTGAAGTCTTCAGTGGAGTCCACTCAACTCCCGTGAAGCCTTCAGTGGAGTCCACTCAACTCCCGTGAAGCCTTCGGTGGAGTCCACTCAACTCCCGTGAAGCCTTCAATGGAGTCCACTCAACCCCGTGAAGCCTTCGGTGGTGTCCACTCAACTCCCGTGAAACCTTCAATGGAGTCCACTCAACTCCCGTGAAGCCTTCAGTGGAGTCCACTCAACTCCCGTGAAGCCTTCGGTGGAGTCCACTCAACCCCGTGAAGCCTTCGGTGGTGTCCACTCAATCCCGTGAAGCCTTCAATGGAGACCACTCATCTCCCGTGAAGTCTTCGGTGGAGTCCACTCAACCCCGTGAAGCCTTCGGTGAAGTCCACTCAACTCCCGTGAAGCCTTCAATGGAGTCCACTCAACTACCGTGAAGCCTTCAGTGGAGTCCACTCAACTCCCGTGAAGTCTTCAGTGGAGTCCACTCAACTCCCGTGAAGTCTTCAGTGGAGTCCACTCAACCCCGTGAAGCCTTCAGTGGAGTCCACTCAACTCCCGTGAAGCCTTCGGTGGAGTCCACTCAACTCCCGTGAAGCCTTCAATGGAGTCCACTCAACCCCGTGAAGCCTTCGGTGGTGTCCACTCAACTCCCGTGAAACCTTCAATGGAGTCCACTCAACTCCCGTGAAGCCTTCAGTGGAGTCCACTCAACTCCCGTGAAGCCTTCGGTGGAGTCCACTCAACCCCGTGAAGCCTTCGGTGGTGTCCACTCAACTCCCGTGAAGCCTTCAATGGAGACCACTCAACTCCCGTGAAGTCTTCGGTGGAGTCCACTCAACCCCGTGAAGCCTTCGGTGAAGTCCACTCAACTCCCGTGAAGCCTTCAATGGAGTCCACTCAACTACCGTGAAGCCTTCAGTGGAGTCCACTCAACTCCCGTGAAGCCTTCAATGGAGTCCACTCAACTCCCGTAAAGCCACTGGGTGAACCAACAACCTAAAGATACAATTGGTGAGAACCAAAGTTCAGATACTGTCAGTCTGTGTCTTCCTCCGATACTCTCGGAGTTTCACTGTTCCGTCCTCCTTTCTTACCATACAAGTGTCCAGTAAAGGCAGGGATTTGTCGCTCTCTTCTTTGCATACGAACTTTATGTTGATTATGATGTTTATATTGTTGAGATGACCTGTAAGTTCTTGCTCACAACCCTTCCCTTCCTTACTACTCCCTTCCTACTACCGTCACCACACCCACACATCACCTTAAGCATAAGGAATTCAGTGCAGCGTGTGTCATTCATGTTGAACACAGCATTATATTTCACACGTAAACAACACTCATCACCAAGTTCCAACAGGCGCGGCCTGCGTCAATATCGGGGATTGACAGATATGTAGAGAATGAGCAAACATAGAGCTTAAGCACAGAGTCGTAGCTCGATGCTGTTATTGCTACGCGACGATCCTGTTTCTCCCGAACAGCGTCAACAGGAGGTATGACCGATTACGGAGAGCCTCCTTTCCAATACCGCTCTCGGGTGGGAAATGCCGCCTTTTTCCCTTGGTCCCGCTCTACCGCTTGTTCGACGAAATGTCCCGCTTTTTTCAAAATTTTCAACAACAACAAATTCACGGTGAAATCGATCTACTTGTTGCACACGGGGTCATTCTAGGCACACGGGGTCATTCTAGGCACATGGGGCCATTCTAGGCACACGGTGCCATTCTAGGCACACGATGCCATTCTAGGCACACGGGGCCATTCTAGGCATACGGTGCCATTCTAGGCACACGAGGCCATTCTAGGCACACCGGGCCATCCTAGGCACACAGGGTCATTCTAGGCACAAGGGGCCATTCTAGGCACACAGGGTCATTCTAGGCACAAGGGGCCATTCTAGGCACAAGGGGCCATTCTAGGCACACAGGGCCATTCTAGGCACAAGGGGCCATTCTAGGCACAAGGGGCCATTCTAGGCACAAGGGGCCATTCTAGGTACAAGGGGCCATTCTAGGCACAAGGGGCCATTCTAGGCACAAGGGGCCATTCTAGGCACAAGGGGCCATTCTAGGCACACGGGGTCATTCTAGGCACAAGGGGCCATTCTAGGTACACGGGGCCATTCTAGGCACACAGGGCCATTCTAGGCACAAGGGGCCATTCTAGGCACAAGGGGCCATTCTAGGTACACGGGGCCATCCTAGGCACACAGGGTCATTCTAGGCACACGGGGCCATTCTAGGCACACGGGGCCATTCTAGGCACACAGGGTCATTCTAGGCACACAGGGTCATTCTAGGCACAAGGGGCCATTCTAGGCACACAGGGCCATTCTAGGCACAAGGGGCCATTCTAGGTACGTGTTATTTCTTTGTTGTCAAATAATTTCACCAAAATGGCGACTCATATAAGCAAGAAAAAACTAAACATCAAAGAATAAAAAAAACACAAAAACGACACAAATGTATTCGAAGAGGATGCTTCCCTTTTTCATGAGCACTTCCCCGCTTTTACGTTAGCAGATGTTGCCAGATATGCCATTGCCAGGCTTTTGCTAGCATAGCTCGGCGTATGTGGTGTACTGGTTGGTGTGGTTTCTGCATTACGTAATATAATGTGCTGTTTTCACAAAATCTGTAAACAGTTTTGCGCATGGAATCAATATTCGGAACAACTACCAGTTACTTCATCTATCGAGTACAAACAAGTTGTTAGAAAAGTTGGTTTGAGTGAACTATTCATCAATATCGAACAACGGAACTAAACGTTTCACAAAGCGAGACTAAACATCACGAGTCCGTTCGATTACTTTCCTGTATTGATTATTATGAACAGCTGCATACATGTTCGTTTGATAAAGTGAAATATGATTATTACGAACAGTTGCGTACATGTTCGTGTTATAAAGTGAAATATGGTGAATTTATAAAATGCACCGATGTATCGTACCAGTACGGCCACCTAGCGATTAATATCGAACTAGATATCAGAAAATATGTCTCAGAAACCTCTTTATGCATTATTTTTCTTCTGAAAAGTTTACATTTTATATCAGGCTAATAATGTATCTAATGTGAGATCCAGATAAAATCACAAAATGAGACAAAATCTGTTGTGAGGCGAACACCACGCCTGTGATTTTAATGAAATCTGACGTTCACGTCGGAATAATTTGCAGCGCAATACGTTAGCTCTGGAAATTCAGTGCATTTTATTCCGTTTTTATATTTCCACAAAATTCGATGATAAAAGCCACATCTAACACCAGCGTTTGCTGGTGCAACAATAATTGGATCATTATAACAAAATTACATAAAATCGAACTACGATTTGCTGTAGTGGGAAATCTAAAACTCCGATTTAAATTTGATTGCATCATACAGTGTAGGTGTCGCTACTGATACGAACGCACATTTACAAGAAGACGTGCCAGTTTTTTCTGGTGGCGTCACATCCCGTAGCTATGATAATCCAGGCTAGGGTGAAACCAGCGAGGCAGGTTGATATAACAAAGGGCAGCGCCACCTAGTGAATGTTCTACGAACGTGTTCTCATCGGGTATCGTCATCTGGGGGACTCTTTGGTATAAAGAAGCCGCTCACTAGTCTCGCGCCCAAACTCCACACTAGTCGTAATTTCACAACAGCCACAACTTACAGATGATTTGCAGATTACCTTACCTTACCTATCCTCTTCGGGCCCAGTGGCCCATAAGGCCGAAGTGAATCTCCTCCATCTTGTTATGTCAGCTGCTACACGTCTGGCTTCGTTCCAGCTATTCCACCCCAGTATACGTCTTTCATTTTCAATAGTTGATCGCCATGTTGTCTTTGGTCGCCCAACCTTTCTTTTACCTTCAGGCGTCCAGGTCAGTGCAGTCTCACAATTGCTGTTCTTCTCCATTCGTAGGATATGTCCTACCCACTTCCATCTTCTTATCTTGACCTCAGTGCTGATTGTCTTCAATTTTGTTTTTGCCAGAATATCTCGATTTGATACAACGTATGGCCATCGAATTTGTAGGATTCGTCTTAAACACTTGAAAAAAAATGTATCTAACTTTCTGTTGTCTCCTTCGTTAATTTTCCATGTTTCACTTCCATACAACAACACTGGTTTAACAAGTGTGTTAAAAAGCCTCAATTTCGATCTCAATGTGTATATATTTGAACTCCATATCTGCTTTAGTTTCATGAAGGATACCCTCGCTTTACAAATTCTGTTAACAATGTCATCGCCGCCTCCTCCTTGCTTACTAACGTTCGCACCAAGGTAGGATTTGCAGATTATGTACATCTTTTTTCATTTGGTAGACGCCTAATTTATTTCAAGAAATATGTCAATTTCACATGCACATAACGATGTATAGTGTTTGCATTGAAATGTTTATATGAACAAAATAACGTTCGTTGTTTGTTTGAAACTATGTTACGCATACTCAATTGCAACGTTGCAATAATGGAAACAACAATGACGTTGCCATGCCAACCAATCCTTTACGCCACTCCTCGACTGTTCTTGAATTTATAACCAAGTTTCAGCAGTGGTGACCCGCTGAGTGGCGCCACTGTGCCGACCGACCCCTATACCAGTATTTCGACTGTTTCCACCAGGTGGCAGCACAGATCTGATTCACGTTGGCGCCATATTTCAGTTGGTGTAGTTTCGTTTGTTCAGTTGTTGCCGTTTGCTGGACGGTCAGTTGACGGACAGTCAATAGTTGCCGCCGGTCGTGCGAGACGAGGCCGACGCGAGCGTTCACTCCTCGCCCGTGGCGGCGACACGCGAAAGCCACTGGCGGTACTATACGGACCGAACAAAGTGCTATATATTAATTCCGCTTTATTTTATTGTGTGAAATGTTTCAATATAAGTTA
>OY759270.1:46683327-46685827 GCA_963662155.1 Lamellibrachia columna
AATATGTAGTGTGATTCATCATTACAGTGTGGGCAAAATATACGTATATATATTTATATTATATATATATATATTGATATATATATATACATATATATATAATATAATCATATATATATATATATATACATATATATATAATCATATATATATATATTGATATATATATATATATATATATATATATATAATTATATCGATATATAAATTAATATGTAGTGTGATTCATGATTACAGTATGGGCAAAATACCGTATGATATATATATATATATATATATATATATATATATATATATATATGATTATATATATATTTATATATATATCAATATATATATATATATATATATATATATATATATATATATATATATATATATATATATATAAATAGATATAAAATCATATATATATATATATATATATATATATATATATATATATGTATATATATATATATATATATATATATATATATATATATATACGTATATATATATATATAACATAACATTTATAAAATCATATATATACATATATATATATATATATATATATATATATATATATATATATATATATCGATATATAAATTAATATATAGTGTGATTCATGATTACAGTATGGGCAAAACGCCGCATGATATATATATATATATACACGTATATATATATATATATATATATATATATATATATATATATATATATATAATTATATATATATATATATATATATATATATATATATATATATATATATATATGTCATATATATGTATATATATATATATATATATATATATATATATATATATATATATATATATATATATATATATATATATATATATATATGTGTATATCAGTGCCTTCCCAAAATGTATTCCTATCCCGTATTTGCTATACTATTACCTTATTTGTTTAGCTGTATTTTCCTCATAATTGCTGTGCTGTCCTCGTTGCTTGCAAACTGTCTTTAATGAACGTTGACTCTAGATACAGTTGACACGGCTTCTCCAGTACAATTAAACGAGCGTACTACAGTTTAACTTCAGGCCTTAGCTTCAACAAGTACATAATATATTCCAGTTGGACTTAACACGGAACCGATTTAACTTTAAGGCTTGTCTTCACGCATCCCAGGATATATTTAAGCTGCTGTTTCACCCATGTATCGCACGAGCAAAATGTCTCTCACATTTAGTGCCAAATCCTCCAGTTTTATATCATGGGAAGTAACAATGAAACAGTAGGAATCGCAAAAGTATGGCGCCTCGACACACGATCTACCACAGTGGCGAAACACGCTGAGCAAAAGTATGGCGTCTCGACACACGATCTACCACAGTGGCGAAACACGCTGAGCAAAAGTATGGCGCCTCGACACACGATCTACCACAGTGGCGAAACACGCTGAGCAAAAGGGAATTTGGTGAAGCCGTCCAGTCCTACGAACTGCTGTTGTGTGAAAGGCGGGCGGATACATAAATGAAGATATACCGATCAGCGGAATAACTTCTCGACGTTTGGATCTGACGGTCCGTTCCAAATTACGCTCGGCGCTGTCAGTGATGGCCAAACTTTCGGAAAGACTCTTTAGTTTACACAGACCAAGGAGCCTTCCCGGAAAGGTTCTTTCGTCACTTCTTAGGTTTATTCAAACATGATGAAATAAGTTTAACTGCACGCGTCTAAATTGTTTTTTTTCGGGTCACAGTTCGGCCTACATACCAAACAGATAACGCCGCTTGAAAACAAATTAAAGCCCGGCCTTCGCGTGAGATAACGACGAGTCATTATTCGAATTTACTTCCGATTATCGTCCGATATCATCCTAAACAAACCAGTCGCGGCATCCTAAAGTCAGTCATTCATAAGCCAATTGCCCCAATTAGAGGTAATTGTTGTTTGATACGACATAATATCATTACGCGAATGTATCTAACCTCCACTTCAGTGCACAGGCACGCTGTCACGTAGCTGTCACGTAGCTGTCACGTAGCTGTCACGTAGCTGTCACGTAGCTGTCACGTAGTTGGTCGGTGTTGAATTCTTCTGTCTGCGTTTCCTGCCTTAATGGCCGAGGCACCCTCGATCACCAGGGACGGGAGTTTGCAGGAAGTGGAAGTTGATCCTAAAAAAATTGTGGGAGGTGGGAGGTTAGACTAAAAAATAGGTGGGAGTTGGGGCTGGTGGGTGGTGAACGTTCACATATTGTGGGAGGTGGGAAATTGGTCCCGCTGGTGGCATATGGGAGGTTGAAACCCCTGTCACACCCCCTTCCTCGCTAGGGCTGCTAAGCCTGGGCAAATCGGCCTAATGAAACGTGGATTTGTACTTCGTCCAAGTTGCTGTGTTAACCAATGATATTACGACAGCTCGGTACATAGGATCGGTACATAGGATCGGTTCATAGGATAGGTACATAGGATCGGTACATAGGATCGGTAGGACACTTAGCTTTAGTTAGCTATGGACTGGTCGTCGTTGGTCGGAC
>OY759270.1:46690827-47000827 GCA_963662155.1 Lamellibrachia columna
GGCAGAACCTGCTGTGGTAGGCAGAACCTGCTGTGGTGGGCAGAACATGCTGTGGTGGGCAGAACCTGCTGTGGTGGGCAGAACCTGCTGTGGTATGCAGAACCTGCTGTGGTGGGCAGAACCTGCTGTGGTGGGCAGAACCTGCTGTGGTGGGCAGAACCTGCTGTGGTAGGCAGAACCTGCTGTGTTGGGCAGAACCTGCTGTGGTGGGCAGAACCTGCTGTGGTATGCAGAACCTGCTGTGGTGGGCAGAACCTGCTGTGGTGGGCAGAACCTGCTGTGGTGGGCAGAACCTGCTGTGGTAGGCAGAACCTGCTGTGGTGGGCAGAACCTGCTGTGGTGGGCAGAACCTGCTGTGGTGGGCAGAACCTGCTGTGGTATGCAGAACCTGATGTGGTGGGCAGAACCTGCTGTGGTGGGCAGAACCTGCTGTGGTAGGCAGAACCTGCTGTGGTGGGCAGAACCTGCTGTGGAAGACAGAACCTGCTGTGGTAGGCAGAACCTGCTGTGGTAGGCAGAACCTGCTGTGTAAGAAATACACAGAACATCCCAACGGCCGCCAAAGCAGCACTGAATAAGGGGTCGTTCACACTTGTTGACATTTACTTATTCGTAAAAAAAAACGTACTAATTGGGGAAGGACGAGATCAACGCCCGCGGACGAGATCAACGCCCGCGGACTAACTGTTTTAATGTCGGTCGCTTGCGAATTATGACAACCGTCAGCGCCACGCGGTAATCAGCTACGAAACTACTGTTGTTTCAATGTGTGTAGCCGTTCGCCGCGCGGTGCTGTAACACAACACGACGACTAATGCGTGTAGCCGTTCGCCGCGCGGTGCTGTAACACAACACGACGACTAATGCGTGTAGCCGTTCGCCGCGCGGTGCTGTAACACAACACGACGACTAATGCGTGTAGCCGTTCGCCGCGCGGTGCTGTAACACAACACGACGACTAATGCGTGTAGCCGTTCGCCGAGCGGTGCTGTAACACAACACGACGACTAATGCGTGTAGCCGTTCGCCGCGCGGTGCTGTAACACAACACGACGACTAATGTGTGTAGCTGTTCGCCGAGCGGTGCTGTAACACAACACGACGACTAATGCGTGTAGCCGTTCGCCGAGCGGTGCTGTAACATAACACGACGACTAATGTGTGTAGCTGTTCGCCGCGCGGTGCTGTAACACAACACGACGACTAATGTGTGTAGCCGTTCGCCGCGCGGTGCTGTAACACAACACGACGACTAATGTGTGTAGCTGTTCGCCGCGCGGTGCTGTAACAGAACACGACGACTAATGTGTGTAGCTGTTCGCCGCGCGGTGCTGTAACACAACACGACGACTAATGTGTGTAGCTGTTCGCCGCGCGGTGCTGTAACACAACACGACGACTAATGTGTGTAGCCGTTCGCCGAGCCGTGGTGTAACACAACACGACGACTAATGTGTGTAGCTGTTCGCCGCGCGGTGCTGTAACACAACACGACGACTAATGTGTGTAGCCGTTCGCCGCGCGGTGCTGTAACACAACACGACGACTAATGTGTGTAGCTGTTCGCCGAGCCGTGGTGTAACACGACACGACGACTAATGTGTGTAGCCGTTCGCCGCGCGGTGCTGTAACACAACACGACGACTAATGTGTGTAGCCGTTCGCCGAGCCGTGGTGTAACACAACACGACGACTAATGTGTGTAGCCGTTCGCCGAGCCGTGGTGTAACACAACACGACGACTAATGTGTGTAGCCGTTCGCCGCGCGGTGCTGTAACACAACACGACGACTAATGTGTGTAGCCGTTCGCCGAGCCGTGGTGTAACACAACACGACGACTAATGTGTGTAGCCGTTCGCCGAGCCGTGGTGTAACACAACACGACGACTAATGTGTGTAGCCGTTCGCCGAGCCGTGGTGTAACACAACACGACGACTAATGCGTGTAGCCGTTCGCCGCGCGGTGCTGTAACACAACACGACGACTAATGTGTGTAGCCGTTCGCCGAGCCGTGGTGTAACACGACACGACGACTAATAAATCGTGGAAAACAATTATCAATACGACACCATCATTTTGTTTAGAAAACAAAAAGCTCAAACATAATTACCGGGTATAAATGTTTGTAAACATATCATGTTGGTTGTCATTGTGTGTTCTACACGTGCACTGTGTCACAACATTGTCACATCGATATGCTTTTTTCATTTTCGAATATTAGCGATACTTTAAAGTAATATAAATCGGGACGGGGAGGGACGGGACGAGGAGGGACGGAACGGGGAGGGACGGGACGGAACGGGGAGGGACGGAACGGGGAGGGACGGGACGGGGAGGGACGGGACGGAGAGGGACGGGACGGAACGGGGAGGGACGGGACGGGGAGGGGTTCTGTACGAATATGCGAATTTTTACTATTGCGAACGACCCATAAACCAGTGACAAGTCGTTTTTGTCGGACAATGTTTGGTCCGTTAAGGAACACCATGACGCGTTATCAAAGTAGAGTTAAAGACAAATACTAAAATCGTGCTACCGCTGACTGTGACCCATGTTTTCACACAAATCTACACCGGTATCTTACAGTCTCGAGTCCTCGACATCCTATCTGCTGGTATCGACCTGTTTTGTTCGCAAACTGACATCGACAAACAGAAGACGATCAACGGTCACACGATATATTGGAAAGCTGACCCGCATAGACGCAAAATCGACTCCACCAGAAACGTTAAACCCGTTGTTTTGTTAACGGTTGTGTGGCAGTTGCCCGAACGACCAACTTCATATATATTATAGAGTGGGAACCAAGAGCGAGATAATATTATTAAAGAGTGGGAACCAATAGCGAGATAATATTATTATAGAGTGGGAACCAAGAGCGAGATAATATTATTATAGAGTGGGAACCAAGAGCGAGATAATATTATTATAGAGTGGGAACCAAGAGCGAGATAATATTCTTATAGAGTGGGAACCAAGAGCGAGATAATATTATTATAGAGTGGGAACCAAGAGCGAGACAACAATAATATAGAGTGGGAACCAAGAGAAAGATCCTGGTTTATTCCAGTTCACATTTCCAATAACCGTTGCAGACCGACGGGTGTTAATAGTACCGCTCGTTCATTAGCGACAATGTTGATGTTTTTTACATTTTGAATATTCTGCAAATCTACTATGTTAATATTTATTATTTATTCAACCTGCTGGATACAATTCGTCAGTTTCTGTAATTTTTATCTCCGGAAAATCAACATACAAGATGCTTCCCATCAAGTGGCGTCCAAAACAATTATACCATGTCTTCACGCGCAAAGGTTCCCACAGTGACCAACACATAAATGTCGTTGTCCTCCAATATGTCCCTGTTAAAAAAATATTTTACAGGCAGCAGAAACATTAAAAATTGGGACCGCCTCAAAATCACTGCCGCTATATTCGTAGGCCATGGATCCGGAAGAGAAACAGTGATCTATTCAAGTTACGGAGTCATGTTGACGAGGCAGCGGCACGCGTTATTGTCTCAGTCCTGACACGAACGCCACCACAGTCACCGCAGACACCACGTGACATCGGCTCATTTGACGCGGCGGCCCGGGCGTAGACTGAGGCACATTCGACCAGACTGCGACTACAGAAGCGCTGTTCCAACGGCCCACAAAGACGAGCTGTTAACGCGATGCCACAAACAACTCCACCCGTTGCACGACGTGTGCGTCCAATCGCCCAACGTTGACCGAGCGCTCGAGAAAGTTTTGCTGCAGCACAGAAAGACGAACGCGGCAGCTCTGCGGTGGGACATCGCTGCTTGTGGAACTTACCCCGCGACGATCTGGAGACAGCAGCAGCTTGAAGTTCGAGTCAATGACAACAGCAGTGAGTAGAACACATTTCTTCCTTGTCCCACAGCACGGAATAACCGATAACCGTGGTTTAGCCTATTTCTTGTTTGCACTGAGCTGGTTGAGTTACCACAACAATATTAAAATACTTTTATTCTAAAGGTATACAAATACCAAGCGTCAACAGAGTTGATACACGAGGCGTTGCTACCGGCAAGAACACGAGCTGTTTACAGTAGCTAGCAATTAACTAATGTTTACAGTTGCTAGCAATTAATTAACGTCAAACACCGGCGATGTGTTCTCGAATTACAGTCTACAATCATGGTGTCCCCTTGGCGAAACTGGGCAGTGACACTCTTTGTTAGCAGAGTTGCATATGATTACACTCTGGTTACAGCGTCAATTGGCTATACTCGAGTACACCCAACGGCGCACATACAGCTGATTCATACTGATGCCACAAACATATACATGCCAGAAAATATATATATATTAGATTGATGTCTTGTACAATGTGCGGTAAATTCTTTTGATATGGCACCTGCGCTAAAATGATGACGTTGACGACCGTGACGATTGTGACGGTGATGACGGCGATGGTGACGGTGACGGTGGTGACGATAATGGTGACAAAGGTTACGGTGTCAACGATGATAATGACAAGCGCATTAATAAGTGACCTGTAGCACTCAGCAAAACTTGTCTGTTAAATAGAAATGAAAATAAAAATTCGCTGATAATTCAAGCCTCTGCCACATTACGTCTTGGCGCGTACTGGCATCGTCGGCTAGACTGATATATATATATATATATATATATATATATATATATATATATATATATATATATATATATATATATATATATATATATATATATATATATATATATATATATATATATATATATATATATATATATTATATATATATTCGTCACCACTCTAATAAATCATATTATTTACAGCCGTATATATATATATATATAATATATTTCGTTATATATATATATAAATATAAACAATACGATTTATTAAAGTGGTGACGAATATATAATATATATATATATATATATATATATATATATATATATATATATATATATATATATATATATATATATATATATATAATATATATATATATATATATATATATATATATATATATATATATATATATATATATATATATATATATATATAATATATAAGGCTGTAAACAATATGATTTATTAGACTGGTGACGAAATGTATGTTGGATGAAGGTGCGATGTCATCCAGGGCATTGTTGTATATGGCATCCATTCATCATCACACGCACGTACGTACGCACGCACGCACGCACGCATGAACCGTATTCGGTGTTTCGTAGGTGAAGATAATCATCTGAAAAATCGTGTTCGTTGTGTAGTCAGATGAACAGAATCATCTGTTCGTTGTGTATTCAGATGAATAGAATCATATGTTCGTTGTGTAGTCAGATGAACAGAATCATCTGTTCGTTGTGTAGTCAGATGAACAGAATCATCTGTTCGTTGTGTAGTCAGATGAACAGAATCATCTAAATCTGAAGATCATGTCGTCAGAGGAAGGATGCAATATAGTGAGCATCGGGCAACACGAAGATGTCCTGTCTGCGGTAAGAGTAAGAAGATGTCCTGTCTGCGGTAAGAGTAAGAAGATGTCCTGTCTGCGGTAACAGTAAGAAGATGTCCTGTCTGCGGTAAGAAGGCACACGTTGATATGGCCACATCACTAGGTCCATGGTCCTAGCAACTACCTAACTCAAGACACAGTGAGAGAGAGAGAGAGAGAGAGAGAGAGAGAGAGAGAGGGAGAGAGGGAGAGAGGGAGAGAGGGAGGGAGGGAGGGAGGGAGGGAGGGGGAGGGGGAGGGAGAGGGAGAGGGAGAGGGAGAGGGAGAGGGAGAGGGAGAGGGAGAGGGAGAGGGAGAGGGAGAGGGAGAGGGAGAGGGAGAGGGAGAGGGAGAGGGAGAGGGAGAGGGAGAGGGAGAGGGAGAGGGAGAGGGAGAGGGAGAGGGAGAGGGAGAGGGAGAGGGAGAGGGAGAGGGAGAGGGAGAGGGAGAGGGAGAGGGAGAGGGAGAGGGAGAGGGAGAGGGAGAGGGAGAGGGAGAGGGAGAGGGAGAGGGAGAGGGAGAGGGAGAGGGAGAGGGAGAGGGAGAGGGAGAGGGAGAGGGAGAGGGAGAGGGAGAGGGAGAGGGAGAGGGAGAGGGAGAGGGAGAGGGAGAGGGAGAGGGAGAGGGAGAGGGAGAGGGAGAGGGAGAGGGAGAGGCACACAGAGGAAGAAATGGACAGGCAATATCAAATAATCGACAGGCCTCGTCTTCCTTGAGACACAAGTGATAGCAAGGGACCGTCAAGGGTGGAAACAGATTGTCCGAAGATCATTAGAGAACGCGCCCCAACGACCACTTAAAAATAGGTCAAGATAAATAAGATTTATACATATCATAACCTCATGGTGAATATAAATTAAGAAAAGGTGCTGGTTGGTGGGAATTTGGAATGGGGGTTACTGGCACGGGGTTACTGGCACGGCAACTGTTGACCCGGGGATACTGACCCGGGGGGTGTTACGGGCACGGGATTAGTGACGCCGGGCCGCTGGTACGGCTGACTACTGACACAAGGGCTACTAAAAAATGAGCCGTTGACACGGCGCTGCTGACACGGGACCTGCTGACGGGGGTATTGGGGTGAGAACACTATAATTATTGAAAACAAATTACGAAGCTTCGTGCATTACAGATGAGATACCTTAGGGCATAGGATAATATGGAGATATCACGTTACCAACAACGAAATACTCAACATTCCGAGCATGGAACAGCTACTTATGCAAATAAGCCTCACACGGACGCGTCGTGAGGCTCTTACGGATAAAAATAGACTTCCAAAACAAACGCTACTCTCTCGGGTACTAGAAACAGAGGCAGCCCCAGGATTAGGTAGATAAAGATATGCTAAAGCGAAATATGAAGAGAAAGTTTACACTCCAAGCAGTGGTGCACACTTGCCCAAGATAGGCCGACCTGGGGAGGACTCCTGCCATGTGAGCAGTCGTTGTCTGACAGCGAGAAAGAGGGGACGGGGGGCTGCTCATAAGGGGGCTACTGGGACGGGGACCGAAGCTAAGGGGGCTAATATGTTACTTGTGTAGACAGTACGCCTTCCTTTATACGCTGCACTAATTGACATGGCTGGATAATAGAATGATCGGTAGGAAGGCGGAGGAAGCGGGACTCGGCAGACACAATGCGAGCGACAGAGTGGACAATTACTCAAATCTTAGAGCTCTTTAGAGTTACCCAATTCAGGTCTTAGTTGCACTCTGTGATAGTCACCTTCCGTACTGCGGGTGATGTCTAATGACGTTACTTGTCGTAATGGCGCCGGTGGAAGACGAGGCGGAAGTGGATGTGGTTTTGGTAGTGGGTGTTGTTGATGTGGTGGTGGCAGTAATGGTGGTGGTGATGGTGTTGGTGGTGGTGGTGGTGGTGGTGGTGGTTGTGGTGGTGGTGGTGGTGGTTTTGGCGGTGGTGGTTGTGGCGGTGGCGGTGATGGTGGTGGTTGTGGTGGTGGTGGTAGTAGATGTGATGGTGGTGGTGGTTGTGGTTGTGGTTGTGGCGGTGGTGGTAGTGATGGTAATGGTGGTGGTGGCAGTGGTGGTGGTGGTGGTAGAGGTGTTGGCGATGGTGTTGGTGGTGGTCGCGGTGATCCTTCGCCAGTTGGCAGATAACCAGGTTCCTTGCTGATAATGAGTGTGTTGACAATGCCTGTTTATTTCCCTACGATCACTTCCGAAGTATGAGATATAAATTAATGAACACAATTACGTAATATATACTGAATTGTCAACATGTTTAATTGATGATTCATGCAAAGTAAGCTATATGTATAAAACCTGTAGAATAGGTCTTGTATTTTAAAGAAAAAGTGACGTTCATAAAAATAAATCACTACATCATATTTCTAGAAAATAAATTAAATAATCATTAGCTCAGATGGACATAAATGCCCTAGATTTGGGACAATGACGAGTGCCTGTAACACGAATATAGCATGTTAATTTGATCGTTGTTGGGACAAATGTATGTTTATTCCCCGGTGGCCCTGTGCACTAATGGCGGGGGTGGGGTTGACAAAGAAGCGTCGTGCACAGTTGCAGTCCTATTTTGTTCTGAGTGTCCAGCTGTTGACAGCGATGAATGAGTGAAGAGACCTTCACTTCGGACAGTGATTAAAACTCCATCCTCAACTGATTTAGCCTATCGGGAATCCAGTTCGTCGATAGCCTATTATGTAGTGTGTGAATATTTAAATAATATCCGCAGTGGGTTTAATAAAAACAGTGCATATTTTTGTTCAAATTTATTTTAGTCGTTAGGTCTGGAAACGCTCAATATAGTGGATATCCGCAAAAGTTCATGGGGTCAAGGCTGATCACGGGCGTGACTTCCAACCTCTCGCCGATCACATGACACAGTTACGAAATTTCACCAAGGGCGAAATTCGTGAGTGTTCAGCATTTCCATTTTCACATAATCACATCAATAAATGCTGGATCAATAATTAAATAATGTAATAGTTTGTCAGATTATTTCACAAAAACTAAATACAAAAGTTGCACAAACGAGCTAGAGTGTCGCAGTGAATGCTGGGTAGGTTTTAATCCAATCAAGGATGGAACTTTAGCCAATCAGTGAACATTCCAGAGATTGCTTTCTCAACGTCCCGTCCAGTCTTATTCTGTCGACGGGGCTTTCGTCCTCTATTGTTCAAGTACTTTGCTCATCAGCCGGATCATCATGTCACGCACGATCGAGGCCCTCGCTAGTGTTGATACGATCGAAGCCCTCGCTAGTGTTGATACGATCGAGGCCCTCGCTAGTGTTGATACGCACGGTTAGTAAGTTTATTGTTGGCGCAGATGTTATCTTGAATATTCGTGGCTATCTCTTAGCACCAGGCCAGCGGTTCTGGAACTTTGCCAACATAGATTCTATTTCTGGCGGAGAAGCCCGCTCGAGTCCCACCTTTCTGGCGGAGAAGCCCGCTCGAGTCCCACCAGAATAGTGACTAAAAAACAAAACATTACTGATGTGGTTCACTGCGTGTTGCTATGGTTGCCAACGTACGCCGATAAAATATCAAATTATGTATTTATTTACAACACGATGTATAAAACGGTACGTTCCTATATAGCGCGGTATCCAGTCCGTGAGACCTGTTGAAAGCGTCTTAATACACGTCACACCCTCGCAGACCTGTTTATTTCAACGTCAACTCGACCTCCATTGGAAGCATTCAGCCACGCTGTAATTGTCGTGCGAAGAGTTTCACATATCCACCACTGTCTGTGGCCAGGCACTCATTCAGCTGAGTGAACTGTGGCAACAGCGTGGGGTGAACGAACGTGGTGTGAACGAACGTGGGGTGAACGAACGTGGGGTGAACGAACGTGGGGTGAACGAACGTGGGGTGAACGAACGTGGTGTGAACGAACGTGGGGTGAACGAACGTGGGGTGAACGAACGTGGGGTGAACGAACGTGGGGTGAACGAACGTGGTGTGAACGAACGTGGTGTGAACGAACGTGGTGTGGACGAACGTGGTGTGAACGAACGTGGGGTGAACGAACGTGGTGTGAACGAACGTGGGGTGAACGAACGTGGGGTGAACGAACGTGGTGTGAACGAACGTGGTGTGAACGAACGTGGGGTGAACGAACGTGGGGTGAACGAACGTGGGGTGAACGAACGTGGGGTGAACGAACGTGGTGTGAACGAACATGGTGTGAACGAACGTGGTGTGAACGAACGTGGGGTGAACGAACGTGGGGTGAACGAACGTGGTGTGAACGAACGTGGGGTGAACGAACGTGGGGTGAAAGAACGAAATTGACAAAGCTTCGAAACGGCAGCAAAATGATTCGAACCTAAATTCTTTGGATTGAGAGTCCTGCGTTTCAACCGCTACGCCACCGCGTCCCATGAGATTTGTTTACGAAATTATACACGTTGATTACGCCGGGGCTACAGAGGCAAATGTACGAGTTTGCTGCATAGTAATTAAATATATAATGCTTTCGGAAATGATTAGTAATGTCTTCTCTGTTGACTTTCTAGAGACAAAAAACACGCGACATAATTTCACAATTGTTCTCCTAAATGTAAGGAAACAATAATTAAAACATCCCGTTTTCAGACATTCCGGTAAACTTAATTATGCTTAACAAAAGTGCCAATGCAAACATATTAGTCTGGGTTGAGTCCATCAGTAGTAAAATGTCATCATGTCTAGGTGTGCAAACAGCGAAGGTTAGCGCTATCGAGAATCGAGCTTAATTCGTAAAACACCGAACGATAAAGACCGTGATGATTTTACGCTCAACAAAAGAACCAACTGAAGGCACCCAAACAACCAAACCACCAAATAACCAAACAACCAAACAACCCAAATCCTTTTTTTGTGATCATTCTTTCACGCTCTTTGAATTCAGCCACAAAAAGACAATTGATCTGTTTGGTCCGCACCGGCTCAGCCGTTCCAACAAAATTCAGCGACCCCCACGACGGATCATCGGCCCCGAGCTTGAACGAAAATCAGAGACATTATTCATTATTTGGCGGGCTTCATTTGTCAGTTTCCGCGCCAGAAGCTCTCCAAGTTCCGGTTCTTTATATTGATACTTAAACCCGTCAATCATGTTATCAATTACTCAGCTGGTGTGATGAATGCGGACTGTCAATATCAATCAGTTTTAATGGATACCTATTGATACATTTCCGTCGGCATACGAAGGACGCTGTTTAGATAGTTTCACTGAATATTCAGCGAAACGGGTTTTCTACGTGTAGGACGATCGTTTATAACAAAAAGTGGGGCACTGTGACGATAAATGACACTTCTCTCCATTGAGTAACCTGGCGACTCCTCGTATTTTTCTTCGTCTTCTTCAGGTGTTGGCAATCATGGACCCCCCTCCATACAATTCTGTCTTTCAGACCATTTCCTCTTTGTGCATGTTATTCATCGTCTGCATCAAGCTGTGCGACCTTCGACTTTTGACGGCGTTTCATCAGTGAACAAAGGAATATCGGCATTCACGAGAAGAGACGTATTCGCCATCAGTAGGAATGAAGAAATGTTCCCAAACTTATGAGGGGCGTTCTCGGTGACCTTGATTAACCCAAACATTCGGAGAATTACGGCAACCAAAAACAGTCAGACCGCGCCGAGACATTGGCGAAGAAAAACCAAACACAAACACGCCGCTAGGTTCTCTTATCAGTTGTTATCTTGAAACAAAAAATCAGCGTACTTCTGACAGTCTGTGCCGATAAGGAAGTCTATATTTCCTTATCGTTTAGCTAAAACGCCCGTGGGCACTCACTACGTTGCCAGTATACGACCCTTTAGAAAAACTTATCGGTTTGTATATATGCTTTGTTGGTCTACGCAACGTGTTTGGGGATATAATATCATATTTGTTGGGCAATTAAGGTTACTCATTTCATTATGTAGCTTTTGTTAACATTAATCTGTATGAATTAATCAATATTTGGTTTTACTCAATCGACTTGAAACGGGTATGATTGTGACTTGTGACTCCATTCCATATGACTTGAAACGGGTATGATTGTGACTTGTGACTCCATTCCATATGACTTGAAACGGGTATGATTGTGACTTGTGACTCCATTCCATATGACTTGAAACGGGTATGATTGTGACTTGTGACTCCATTCCATATTTCAATACCGCTCGACTTGAGCAGGGTATGTTTGACAGAAGTCTAAAACGTGTTTATGGTCGGTCAGTTGGATACATTCTCAGTCTGGAAATTTACAGAGTGCCCCCTCCCCCAGGCTAAGTCATCTGGCTGAAATATCATCTCTGAGGATAGTGGCAATTAGTAGCGATCAATGGCGCGGCTGCTCAGTTACCTCGTCGGTGAAAGCAGTTGCGTGTTGTATGTCGCACACGAAACGTTTGAACTGGTCATTTCCGTTTTGGTGAGATAACAATGGACCGGTTAATTTATCGATAGCTGTCATCCCATTTATTGCACTCTCACCTTTAAGCTAAATTGCTCTGCCCAGCAAAGAGGCACTGGTCGGCAACAAAGGGGGAGATATGTGGTACTGAAGATTACATTGCGCAGACTTCCACTAATGTGAAACGAAGATCGGATGTGTTTGTAATGGTGCACACGAAGACGGCCTCAAAGTTCTGCGCACACACAGCATGCATTCGCAATATAAATATAAATTCATAAAATAAATATAATTTCTTATCATAAGTGTTTACGTAACCTAGCAATGTGTTCACTAACTGGTTGTTGGATGATAGAATGCGATAGAATGCGATAGAATGCGATAGAATGCGATAGAATGCGATAGAATGCGATAGAATGCGATAGAATGCGATTTCAAGAAGTCCTATCGGTGCACCACGTCCAGTTTGTGACGACGCATCTACGTACGTGCTTAATAATAGTAACACTAATAGAAATAATAAACATTGTTTATTCACGATAAACCTTATATAATATATAATGTATACTCATAATGGTCGTGGGTTTAAAGCATAAATATTTAAGTAAATATAGCAGATGACAACATTAAATCATTAAATAAGTATGCTTTAAAATGCAGTAAGCGTAAGTAAATAGGTAGCCATGCATAACTTAGCGAATTAAGAAAATATACGGGTAAATATATATTATAAATAAGTTAGTGAAGTTAGTAAAAAATAGTTTAGTTAAAGTGTTGCGGTCTTCACTGTTGATTAATCAAATATATTGTTGAATTAAGATGTTTAAAAAGCATATATAAGGTGCTGCAATGTCTCAGTGCTGGGCTAAGAGCGTTCCAGTAGGTGTGAATTATTGGAGTTCCAGAATTATTGACAATGTGCCGGGTCCAAATATTTAAGAAGATTTAAGAAAATTTAACAAGATTGCCCTTAACCCGCCCCCCTGAAATATGTGTCGACTTTGTTTTTAAACATATTCACGCTGTGATAGTGTTTACCATTCATTTAGCGTCCTCTGTGAGAACGAGTACTTCCTGATATCCAATTTACACTGATCCTTTACTAATGTTACCTCATGTCCTCTAGTTCTACTCTCTTTCTTGAGTGAGAAAAAAATATTTCTATCAATATTTTCATAAACATTCGATATCTTAAAAACTCCAATCTATTCCCCTCTTAACCTCCTTGTCTCCATGGTAGTTAAACCACATTCTTTTTAGGCGTTCTTCAAAACTAAGGTCTCTCAGTTCTCGAATCATTTTAGTTGCTCTCCTCTGTATTTGTTCCAGCGTATCTACGTCGTTCTTATACGATATGGACTCCAAACTTGTACACAGTACTTTAAATGAGGTCTAACTATTGCTTTATACAGAGGTATAATTGGCTTTTTTCCTTGTATATTATATTTCTCCTAATCAACCCGATAATTTGATTATCATTTGAAGCTGCAAGACGGCCTGAATCGTCCTCCTCGAGTCGTGTGTGCTCGCTCGTCTCCATTCAGAATCATTTTGCGAAAAATCGAAACCATTTGGCATCCACTACGACACTACGACACTACGACACTACGACACTACGACACTACGACACTACGACACTACGACTCGCTAACACGTTTGTGAAAATGCGTATTTAGTTTTTAGGACGAAATCATCTAACCAACCATTACAGTATGTTTGACTGGGCCCAGTTGAAATTCGGCAAAAAGGCAAACGTGGCTGTTTATGTATATAGGCATACTATAATAAAAGCTAATTAGCATTCACACTTTCATGTGTTATGAGATGTAACAATCAAAGTAAATGTGTGTGTGATTTTAACAAAGGTAGGAACTCTTCTATTATACCGACTGCACACGTTACTCAAACCATTCACGTACTACAGATTTGAACATCAGCGAACCCGTGATGTGCTAATACAACAAGAAAGATTAAAGTATAGCATTGCTAATTTAAATGTACGTTGACAATCAAATATTAAGATAATTTTGGAAATTTAATTATACGAACCCTCTCCCCCCCACCCCCAAGAAGTTACATATTAGTTAACCAATGGAAATCGCCGCACATTCCATTTAAAATCGGCGGCATATAAATTTACGTCCTGTCCTGTGTGGTTGTATTTCCCATTTCCTTTTTCAGTCGCCCGCGGCACAAAAGCTCCACAGGAAAGTATCGAAATGAAAACGAATGACGTGAGTAATTGGTTATTTTTCTTAAAAAAAATTTAATATACTAGGAAAGCGACACGGCCGTGTTTGTCAGGAACTGCGAGTGGTATCTGAAGTAAAAATAAATAAATAACAGCGCAAAAATAGTGCTTAACGTTGTTCTGCGCATATTGTTTTGCCTATTGCATTTGCTGTGACAGACAACTAATTACAGGTTATGCTACGATATTCAGAGGGCCTGACAAAGTGTGTTCTATATGGATAACTAGGCTGTTTTATTCAGTTTGAAACAGGACCGTTGTTTTTCACTAGTGGTGCACATGTCACGAGATAAGCAACACTACATAATAAAGCCTTACAGAGGCAGCGATTAAGCTGTCATAATTATAGCGCCGTATCCAGGGCTAAGTACCTTATAAGGGCTTTACACTTCAATGTTTAGTCCAGCGCTAACTCGACGTCTCCCAGACGTATTCAGCAAATATTCCATTAATTCTGTCGATATGCTGATTTGAAAACTCCTCATTACGTCAAATGCTCCTAGCGTTGATTCCACCAACGACCGTGTTGGTGACACACATACATTAGTGTCTATGGCCAGGTACTCGTTTATACAGCTGCGTGAACTGAGTCAACTCGGAGTGAAGGAATTGTTCAAGCTTCGAAACAGCACCAAGAAGAGTCGAGCACTGATCGAGAGTCTGATGGTCTAAACCACTGAGTCAATGCTACGTATACAATGCAACGTTTTCCAATAACGGGTACACAAGAACTTCTCACGACTCTGACGCGCGATCTCAATTGGTAGCAATGTAGTGCTAGCGAATTTGACACGGTTGATATGCAGCAGTGTATCAACAAATGAATCCGTCCCCGATGATGAATCGCAAAACAATGCGACATGTTTTAATTGATTGCATTATTTTTTATAACGCTACAAATATATATGAGAGGTGGTAAAGACTACGCGTGCATTAAAGTAAACATTTCAACATTAACTATGTGTTTCGCTTCACATGACAATGATAGATGTGGCTATAAAAACGTACCTTTGTTGTCCTTGAGTAATTGACGCCATTTTTGTATTGCCATTAACACACTGGCAAACATTTAACATGGCTTTCTGGCGATCAATCAACATGTTATTTTCGTAGCAGCAACACAACACAGTTCATTTGAGAACGCGTGGCTTTGGAAGAAATCAATTAATCTTGACAAATCATTGCCTGCTGCTCGCGTCAACAACGTGAACCAATTTGGCAATTCGCGAACAAACAGCCACATCGTCTACTCGTTTTTATCGTAAAATGAATTTTGAAATCAACACTTCGATGTTTACTAAGCTAGACGCTTAGATTGTTCTGTGCTAAGATACTTCGGAACTAATTGGTAAGGTACTTGTAAGCAATGATTTCGTCGATTAATGACAATCGAAAATAATAACGTGGAGCTGAACACCCGAAAACGACAGTTGACACACGCCGTGTGACAGTTGATGAAACATTGAACACGACACGACAATTGGTACAATCGATAATTGTTTCACTTCGTCTTTCAACAAATCTCAAACCATCGATTTCGGAATGCACATATCCCGTGCCACTGTATTTTTCGATTTACCTTGAACCGATTCCATATTTTCCGGTACGCAGCCGATGTGCTTGGTCCGTCGAAGACAGGTCCTACTGTAGCTTAATCATCTTACTACGAACTGCTTTGTGTATACGGCTAAAATGTATTAGTATTACCTTATCATAAAATGTTTCGACAGTTTACGGCAAAACACAAACACATGGTTTGGGCTTACACGAGTTTTCGCAAGCTGTTTAACCCTGAACCTATTTATTCTAGCATCAAGAACACAATATTAATAAATAAAATAATAAACACGGATCAGACCAACTCGTTGGTGGAGTGGGCTACTAGCGGTATGCCTGATCGCTGACTCGTCTCGTCCGTACAGAAAGCTGCAATTTCACATCCTCGAGAACGGTCTATTGCGATTCGTCAGTTGTGTAGTTAGCCATCATATCTAATGGGTAGACTAATGTCTTGATCGATCGCCAGATACGAAGATTGAACGTTTGGCAAGTCAAATCGAAGAGCCGTATTCCAAAACACGCTCAGTCCATTTTTACCATTGTAAAGAACGAAAGAAAAATAACATTATTTAAATTTATGTTTTATGTCGTTACTTTGTATGCATATAAAATACTATATAAAATAAATAAATAAATAAATAAAATAATGCATGTCAAATAGTCTCTATTATATGCCTGATGAAGGCAAATCCATTTGCCAATATAATGTAATTATGATTTATTTTAAATGAAGCATAAGGGTGTAGGGTGGTCTTGGTGGGATGGAGGGGTCTGGTGCTGGGGGCGCAGGGTGTAGGGTGGTCTTGGTGGGATGGAGGGGTCTGGTGCTGGGGTGCAGGGTGTAGGGTGGTCTTGGTGGGATGGAGGGGTCTGGTGCTGGGGTGCAGGGTGTAGGGTGGTCTTGGTGGGATGGAGGGGTCTGGTGTTGGGGTGCAGGGTGTATGGTGGTCTTGGTGGGATGGAGGGGTCTGGTGCTGGGGTGCAGGGTGTAGGGTGGTCTTGGTGGGATGGAGGGGTCTGGTGCTGGGGGTGTAGGGTGGTCTTGGTGGGATGGAGGGGTCTGGTGCTGGGGGTGCAGGGTGTAGGGTGGTCTTGGTGGGATGGAGGGGTCTGGTGTTGGGGTGCAGGGTGTAGGGTGGTCTTGGTGGGATGGAGGGGTCTGGTGTTGGGGTGCAGGGTGTAGGGTGGTCTTGGTGGGATGGAGGAGTCTGGTGCTGGGGGTGCAGGGTGTAGGGTGGTCTTGGTGGGATGGAGGGGTCTGGTGTTGGGGTGCAGGGTGTAGGGTGGTCTTGGTGGGATGGAGGGGTCTGGTGCTGGGGGTGCAGGGTGTAGGGTGGTCTTGGTGGGATGGAGGGGTCTGGTGTTGGGGTGCAGGGTGTAGGGTGGTCTTGGTGGGATGGAGGGGTCTGGTGTTGGGGTGCAGGGTGTAGGGTGGTCTTGGTGGGATGGAGGGGTCTGGTGCTGGGGGTGCAGGGTGTAGGGTGGTCTTGGTGGGATGGAGGGGTCTGGTGTTGGGGTGCAGGGTGTAGGGTGGTCTTGGTGGGATGGAGGGGTCTGGTGCTGGGGTGCAGGGTGTAGGGTGGTCTTGGTGGGATGGAGGAGTCTGGTGCTGGGGGTGCAGGGTGTATGGTGGTCTTGGTGGGATGGAGGGGTCTGGTGCTGGGGTGCAGGGTGTATGGTGGTCTTGGTGGGATGGAGGGGTCTGGTGCTGGGGGTGCAGGGTGTAGGGTGGTCTTGGTGGGATGAAGGGGTCTGGTGCTGGGGTGCAGGTTGTAGGGTGGTCTTGGTGGGATGGAGGGGTCTGGTGCTGGGGTGCAGGGTGTAGGGTGGTCTTGGTGGGATGGAGGGGTCTGGTGCTGGGGGCGCAGGGTGTAGGGTGGTCTTGGTGGGATGGAGGGGTCTGGTGCTGGGGGTGCAGGGTGTAGGGTGGTCTTGGTGGGATGAAGGGGTCTGGTGCTGGGGTGCAGGGTGTAGGGTGGTCTTGGTGGGATGGAGGGGTCTGGTGCTGGGGTGCAGGGTGTAGGGTGGTCTTGGTGGGATGGAGGGGTCTGGTGCTGGGGGTGCAGGGTGTAGGGTGGTCTTGGTGGGATGAAGGGGTCTGGTGCTGGGGTGCAGGGTGTAGGGTGGTCTTGGTGGGATGGAGGGGTCTGGTGCTGGGGTGCAGGGTGTAGGGTGGTCTTGGTGGGATGGAGGGGTCTGGTGCTGGGGGTGCAGGGTGTAGGGTGGTCTTGGTGGGATGGAGGGGTCTGGTGCTGGGGGTGCAGGGTGTAGGGTGGTCTTGGTGGGATGGAGGGGTCTGGTGCTGGGGGTGCAGGGTGTAGGGTGGTCTTGGTGGGATGGAGGGGTCTGGTGCTGGGGTGCAGGGTGTAGGGTGGTCTTGGTGGGATGGAGGGGTCTGGTGCTGGGGGCGCAGGGTGTAGGGTGGTCTTGGTGGGATGGAGGGGTCTGGTGCTGGGGGCGCAGGGTGTAGGGTGGTCTTAGTGGGATGGAGGGGTCTGGTGATGGGAGTACACGGTACATGGCGGTCTCTTATTTCAGTTATCTGGATTACGTTTTTGTTTGATCGGTCTTTTATTTTCAACAATAGGCTAATGGTAATATTCTATCAAGACAGCGTTAGTGGTTTCCGCCATATTCGCCTGGGCTTCTGCGCACACGACGCTGCGTTTTACTAAGGACTGAGTGCGTTTTGCAAAACTGTCTCAGTTAGACTGGGCTCGTTTTGAAAAAATCTGCCAACTTAGCAGGCTCTACACATATGGACTGAGCCCAGATTGGAAAACCTACCAAGTTAACATGGACGCTATGCAGCTGAGCGACAGGGATCAATCATTATCTCATTTCTTAATTCATGCAATTTATTTCGGATGCAGCACGCACTGCTGCATGTCCACGAATGTTTCAATGGCGCTCGACTAACCAAACGTTCACGAATACTAGAATTATCACTAACCGGTCAAAATGTTCGCATCTGTTAACATAAATACCACGTGACAGATCTGATAAGCCTCCTGTTGGCGCCAGCATTTTGTTGCCGCCGGCTTCCGCTGAGTCCGTAGATTTGATGCTTTATCAATAGACGGCGCTGCATGCAGCCTTCAGTTTCCCAATCAGAATCATACGCCACCTGCGCCCATGCGGATGGAATGATCAGGATCAATGCGGTTTTGCCGCGTTTACCACTGTGCAATGAGGGAGATATTTTGCGAACGAACTTGCGGTTTTCCTAGAATAGCCGAGCTCAGAGCCTGTGTACACTAGTCTGCTGTGTACGTAGCTGTCGCCAGTTACCCGAGTTATTTCACGGATAAACTGGCAACGAGGAAAAACACACTGCTCTTGAGACAAACAAACTCGTATCAAATCATGTTTGCGCCGACGACGTTCACTGTGGGTAAAGGGAAATATCATCGTTTGGAGTCTGTGTACCTACAAACGTGTAGTCCTCTACTCAGATATCAGGGGCGGATCTAGGCTTGTTGACAGGGGGGTCTCAGTCAGTCATAGTTATTATGTTTGGAGTCTGTGCACCTACAATGGTTACAAACGTGTAGTCCTCTACTCAGATATCAGGGGCGGATCTAGGCTTGTTGACAGGGGGGTCTCAGTCAGTCGTAGTTATTATGTTTGGAGTCTGTGCACCTACAATGGTTACAAACGTGTAGTCCTCTACTCAGATATCAGGGGCGGATCTAGGCTTGTTGACAGGGGGGTCTCAGTCAGTCGTAGTTATTATGTTTGGAGTCTGTGCACCTACAATGGTTACAAACGTGTAGTCCTCTACTCAGATATCAGGGGCGGATCTAGGCTTGTTGACAGGGGGGTCTCAGTCAGTCGTAGTTATTATGTCATTCTACTTACGAACCGGGGGGGGGGGCGACACATGTGTCGTTCTACTTACATAAAGATTAATATTAGCCGGCTGCTAATACTTCAGTCTTTACATTGACACTAGTTCCTATGTACGTGATCCTTTACCGTAATGTACGTGATCCTTTACCGTAATGTACGTGATCCTTTACCGTAATCTTTACCACGGACACGGGGGGGGGTCTTGAGACCCCTAAGACCTCCCCTCCATGGCCTTGGGGGGTCTTGAGACACATAAGACCCCCCTGGATCGGCTGCTGGATGTGGCCGTACTGTTTGCATCTAAACTCAACTTATGCCACTTGTTTTGGCCTTTGTCCGTTTTCCAAGAACTGCCCGGCGCCTATTGGTCGTTCTGGTCAGCCGCCAGGAAAACGTTTTCCAAGAACTGCCCGGCGCCTATTGGTCGTTCTGGTCAGCCGCCAGGAAAACGTTTTCCAAGAACTGCCAGGCGCCTATTGGTCGTTCTGGTCAGCCGCCAGGAAAACGGAGATTTAACCAGAATCTACCACTTTTAGAACACATTCTGAGAAAACCACTACCGTGGTATTCATGATAGTAGTTGCAAATGGATATTTTTTTATTAACTCTTTAAATGCTTTGCCCAAAAACCATGACTGCTGTATCGCTTTCAATGTATCGGTGAGTTTCTAACAGTAGTGGTTTTCAGTTAGAACATACATTTGACCAACATAACAACTTTTTTTAATGGGGAGACGCTTAATTTTACTGTTTGATCTAAATATATGCGTAGACTCTAAGAGGCTGTAAGTTTGAATAAGAACAATTCAATCTAGACGATCTAGGCTGAAGAGAAAACGAAAAAAGTCATGGTTTTGGGACAATGGACCTAAAGTAGAATGTTGTAGCCAGCTTTTATCTCAAGAGACAATGCTTGTCTCAGTGGCTTCATTATCACGTCGGCAAGTTGCCAGCGTGATGCCGCCCACGTTTGAACTCATGGTTAGTCCGGAACGCCTTGCTGTCAATAGCAGAACCACCACTGAGACTGGCTCGTCAGGTAGATCGGTCTTCAGCAACGGTTGGCCAGCGCAGAGGATCGATGCCATAGTTTTCAGATATATTTTGATTACATCCTTGTATCTCAGTTTAGAGCTGGGCGTTTGCCTTTCGTTAACTCCCCATAGAAAGAATGCACCTAAAATAGTTAATACAATTATACATTTGCAACTACAATCAAGATTAGCATGTTTAGAGGTTTCCTCTGAATTTGTTGTTAGATATAGAAGAATTTGGTTAAATCTCCGTTATCCTAGTGGCTGACATTTTAACCAGGGCGACCAATAAGAGCCTGGCAGTTCGTGGAAATTTAGTACCTTCGACTGAGAACGAAGGGACGACTGGTATATACCGAAACAACGCAAACTTTCAATCAAGAAATATGCTACGTCAGAACGGGAGAAATTTAGTAAACAATGGTCAAAATATGTCGCATATGTTTAGTTTAGACGCAAACAGCATGGCCATATCCTATTGGCAAGCAAAGGTGTTTACAAATATATTTTCATTTGGTTATCGAATTTGGCCAGACTACAGGCACTCGTGACGTAGGGTTATTTAACAGTATGGAGCGGCCCATAAAATTAAGATGTGTGTTCAACAAGGTTTTCCTAGTAAACCACTGGCGTGATATTCTTGATTGTAGCTACAAATTCTTGATTGTGGTTTCAAATTATTATGTTTTATTAACTCTTATAGGTTCATAGGCCCAATACATGACTTTGTTTCGCTTTAATCATACAACCAGGCATAGTCCGAACTGCAAACAACTATCTACAGTTTTCAGCGTTTCCCAAATTGAGACTGTGGACCACATGAGGCTACGATCTATTTGCAAGGGGTCCTTGATAAGTGTTTTAAATTAATTACTATAAGAATAGCATCGCCAATAGTAAGAACCCTTCTACTGCCGTGGTCTGATCGATTCACATTACCGCTTTTGACAATTCATTACCTTTGTATTGTGTGGTGAAAAGACAATGTTTACTCTTTCGGAAGTATTGCGACGATTTCCGCTTCCATCGAGACATTGAATACCTTCAACAATAGCCCAACTCCACCGATGATGAATGTTGGTGGAAGCAAAAAAACAATATTTCAGGGTTCCTGGACAAAGCGCCATCATGTTGTCACTGGTTGTCAACAACACTACTACACACACTTTGACCACTTTTCATTTAGATAAGTGTCGTAGTTCAGAGTTCGAGAGGTCAAAGGTCACAAATTATGCGGTGTCATCGCATATAGGTGAGAACAGCAGATTGTCCAGATCAGCGAATCTGGCTAATTGGCTTCATTGTCATCTCCATCGAACACATCATCAGCTCCTCCAAGTTCTTCGGGGATGTCGTCGGTGTATTCGGTGGTGGACTGCCTCAGTACTTTGTGAGCGACTTCACGTCGTCTAGTTTGGCTATATTTGCTCGTACGATACCTGTTGGGTAGGCAGGTGCGACATCGGGCTTCAATATAGGGAACGATGTTTCCATAATGCCAGACATCGATCAGGAAACATGGACCTGTTGGGTAGGCAGGTGCGACATCGGGCTTCAACATAGGGAACGATGTTTCCATAATGCCAGACATCGATCAGGAAACATGGACCTGTTGGGTAGGCAGGTGCGACATCGGGCTTCAATATAGGGAACGATGTTTCCATAATGCCAGACATCGATCAGGAAACATGGACCTGTTGGGTAGGCAGGTGCGACATCGGGCTTCAATATAGGGAACGATGTTTCCATAATGCCAGACATCGATCAGGAAACATGGACCTGTTGGGTAGACAGGTGCGACATCGGGCTTCAAGATAGGGAACGATGTTTCCATAATGCCAGACATCGATCAGGAAACATGCACCTGTTGGGTAGGCAGGTGTGACATCGGGCTTCAAGATAGGGAACGATGTTTCCATAATGCCAGACATCGATCAGGAAACATGGACCTGTTGGGTAGGCAGGTGCGACATCGGGCTTCAAGATAGGGAACGATGTTTCCATAATGCCAGACATCGATCAGGAAACATGGACCTGTTGGGTAGGCAGGTGCGACATCGGGCTTCAAGATAGGGAACGATGTTTCCATAATGCCAGACATCGATCAGGAAACATGGACCTGTTGGGTAGACAGGTGCGACATCGGGCTTCAATATAGGGAACGATGTTTCCATAATGCCAGACATCGATCAGGAAACATGCACCTGTTGGGTAGGCAGGTGCGACATCGGGCTTCAATATAGGGAACGATGTTTCCATAATGCCAGACATCGATCAGGAAACATGCACCTGTTGGGTAGGCAGGTGCGACATCGGGCTTCAATATAGGGAACGATGTTTCCATAATGCCAGACATCGATCAGGAAACATGGACCTGTTGGGTAGACAGGTGCGACATCGGGCTTCAAGATAGGGAACGATGTTTCCATAATGCCAGACATCGATCAGGAAACATGGACCTGTTGGGTAGACAGGTGCGACATCGGGCTTCAAGATAGGGAACGATGTTTCCATAATGCCAGACATCGATCAGGAAACATGCACCTGTTGGGTAGGCAGGTGCGACATCGGGCTTCAAGATAGGGAACGATGTTTCCATAATGCCAGACATCGATCAGGAAACATGCACCTGTTGGGTAGACAGGTGCGACATCGGGCTTCAAGATAGGGAACGATGTTTCCATAATGCCAGACATCGATCAGGAAACATGCACCTGTTGGGTAGACAGGTGCGACATCGGGCTTCAAGATAGGGAACGATGTTTCCATAATGCCAGACATCGATCAGGAAACATGCACCTGTTGGGTAGACAGGTGCGACATCGGGCTTCAAGATAGGGAACGATGTTTCCATAATGCCAGATCAGGAAACATGCACCTGTTGGGTAGACAGGTGCGACATCGGGCTTCAAGATAGGGAACGATGTTTCCATAATGCCAGACATCGATCAGGATCTGCTCCTGTTGGGTAGGCAGGTGCGACATCGGGCTTCAAGATAGGGAACGATGTTTCCATAATGCCAGATCAGGAAACATGCACCTGTTGGGTAGACAGGTGCGACATCGGGCTTCAAGATAGGGAACGATGTTTCCATAATGCCAGACATCGATCAGGATCTGCTCCTGTTGGGTAGGCAGGTGCGACATCGGGCTTCAAGATAGGGAACGATGTTTCCATAATGCCAGATCAGGAAACATGCACCTGCAGCTTGTCAGCTCCCTCTAAGCGGCAGCTCGCGGTCACTCAGTTTGAATTTGTCTTTGTTTCTGGCGACCGACTTGTTTTAAAAATAGGTCTAAGTGGACTTTGTAGTCCTACATCATGTCACCCGCCCGGGGGTACTGCTATACCTCAGTATAGGGAGTACCCCCCCCCCCGGGGTAACCCGTCACTGCGTCCGTCTCGAACTTTGTTGCAATCATTTCAATACATTCCATGAACATTTCCACTGTATTTATTTTACGTTTCGTCTTCTTAATCACTCCAAACTCACTCACGCACGGCAAGACCGAATGCACACGCGTGGACTGTTGAACGTCTGCTGTTTAAACGAGTTAGGTGGACAAGTGTAAAAACATCAGAAACATGTGGTTGTTTTTGTTCCCTGCACCCGTCGCTTAAGGCATCCAACTGCTCAGCACCCTTCCTCTTGTCACCTTCTTTTACCGATAATGTCACCTTCATCCATCGCGGCTTACTGCGGTATGAAATAGCTGCAAGTTAGCATTGAACGATTGCCACTCCATCTAGCGGAATACACAGTCTAAGAACAAATCTGACCCAACTCCCTGGGGTGTCGATTTTTAATGTTGACCTTGACGCGATTTCTGTAGTGCAGTTGGGTGATTCTTCGTGACAAATAGATAGCTATTTGAAAGGTGGTCCGCATGGCGTACTCAAAACTCAATATCGCAAAATATTGGCGTTGGAGTTGAAGTCAGGTGTTCAATTGTTTTGTGAGCGTTTTGATAAAAAAAATCAAGCGTATCGCCGCCTAGTGAGCAATAGTGTAACTGCAGCTTGCGAGTGGCGTAAATCTCCATACAACCCACTAGGTCATCGTTTTTCACAAAATGGCTGCCTATGCGATTGTGTTATTTAACAACAAGATTTAACAACAAGATTGCCATCCCAAACAACAAGTTCCAGACGGCAAAGTGGACAAGGAAGCCATTGGCTTATCGAGAGTCCAACAATTTTCTCATCTATGTGTAGCCCTCCCTTATCAAATATCTGTCAATTCTATTTTTAAACATATTTACACTACTAGCATTAACACAATCATTTGGCAGTTTGTTCCATTCATTTATCACCCTCTGTGAGAAAGAGTACTTTCTCATGTCCAACCTACACTGCTCCTTAACTAATGCTGCTTTGTGTCCTCTGGTTCTACTGCCTTCTTTAAGTTTGAAGAACATATTCCTATCAGCATCCTCATAACCGTTCACTATTTTAAACACTTCTATTTGGTCTCCTCTTAGTCTCCTGGTCTCTAGTGTTGTCAAACCACATTGTAATAAACGACTTTCGTAACTAAGGTCTCAATTCTGGAATCATTTTGGTTGCTCTTCGTTGTATTCTTTCTAGCTTGTCTATGTCCTTCTTACGATACGGCCTCCATGCTTGAATACGATATTCCAAATGTGGTCTAACTATTGCTTATCGATAACAGTGTATGAAGAGTGTCGCTTATCGATAACAGTGTATGAAGAGTGTCGCTTATCGATAACAGTGTATGAAGAGTGTCGCTTATCGATAACAGTGTATGAAGAGTGTCGCTTATAAGTATATTACAATGATGGTCATTGCTTTGTTTTGTCCCTTTAAGCAATATAGCCCGGTTTTATAAAGCATTGTGATATCTTACCACATCAGTTGAAATTAAATTAAATGCTGGTCAGTCTAGAGGGAGGTGGGGGTAGGAGGGGGGGGTGGGGGGGGGGTGGGACGCTGGTCCTAAAAAGTGGTGGTCGGTGGGAAGTTGGCCTTAGCAATAGGTGGGAGGTGGAATAGGTGGGAGGTGGAATAGGTGGGAGGTGGAATTGGTGGAAGGTGGACTCTCAAAACAGGTTGAGTTGAAGGTTGCCCCCCCAAAAAAAAAAGACAGGTCGAGACGCCTGCCACAGTCTAACATTGCTACTACGGGATAGCAGTCGTTGCTACTACGGGATAGCAGTCATTGCTACTACGGGATAGCAGTCGTTGCTACTACGGGATAGCAGTCGTTGCTACTACGGGATAGCAGTCGTTGCTACTACGGGATAGCAGTCGTTGCTACTGCGGGATAGCAGTCATTGCTACTACGGGATAGCAGTCGTTGCTACTGGGGGATAGCAGTCATTGCTACTACGGGATAGCAGTCGTTGCTACTGCGGGATAGCAGTCATTGCTACTACGGGATAGCAGTCGTTGCTACTGCGGGATAGCAGTCATTGCTATTGCGGGATTGCAGTCGTTGCTACTACGGGATAGCAGTCATTGCTACTGCGGGATAGCAGTCGTTGCTACTACGGGATAGCAGTCGTTGCTACTGCGGGATAGCAGTCATTGCTATTGCGGGATTGCAGTCGTTGCTACTACGGGATAGCAGTCATTGCTACTGCGGGATAGCAGTCGTTGCTACTACGGGATAGCAGTCATTGCTACTGCGGGGTAGCAGTCATTGCTACTGCGGGACAGCAGTCATTGCTACTGCGGGGTAGCAGTCATTGCTACTGCGGGGTAGCAGTCATTGCTTCTGCGGGATTGCAGTCGTTGCTACTACGGGATAGCAGTCATTACTACTGCGGGATAGCAGTCGTTGCTACTACGGGATAGCAGTCGTTGCTACTGCGGGATAGCAGTCATTGCTATTGCGGGATTGCAGTCGTTGCTACTACGGGATAGCAGTCATTGCTACTGCGGGATAGCAGTCGTTGCTACTACGGGATAGCAGTCATTGCTACTGCGGGGTAGCAGTCATTGCTACTACGGGATAGCAGTCATTGCTACTGCGGGGTAGCAGTCATTGCTACTACGGGATAGCAGTCATTGCTACTGCGGGATAGCAGTCATTGCTACTGCGGGATAGCAGTCATTGTTACTGCGGGATAGCAGTCATTGCTACTGCGGGATAGCAGTCATTGCTACTGCGGGATAGCAGTCATTGCTACTACGGGGTAGCAGTCATTGCTACTATGGGGTAGCAGTCATTGCTACTACGGGGTAGCGGTCATTGCTACTACCATTGGTGTTATGTAGATGCATATATACCACATGGATACATAATGTAAACCAAATTACGTCACAGCTGTAAACGCGGATCAGCCGAAAGGGTTTTTCTCCATTTTCGCAGAATTGTTCGCGGTATAGCGGACTTTCCCGCTGGTGTCAGTTGGCCGTCAGCTGGTGGCTGTGTCTCACTCCCGCAGTTCAATTACTACGATACTTGAGTTCTTTCTTTTTCATTTAGTCTTTGATTTCATCGGTAATTAGATTGGCGAAATTCCAAATGTTGGTTTGCTCACAGTTTGTGAGTTGTGGGGGGCTGCCTTGTAGAGATCTCAGCCAACTAATTACATTAGAGAAACGGGCCAAGGTATCGCCGCTGGACAAGCTCGGCCGTTTAGCGATTGTGGTTGTGTGCATTTAACAGGCGCCATGACACCGGTTGCTATGGTAATCCCGTCACTTAGAAGGTCAAAAGCATGTTTATCCAGCGACGATGAGGACTTCATCCGTGAAGTACAGACCGTGATGCCATTGACACTGAAGATTGGCATTTCCCCGTGCATTCGTAGCGGAAGTAGAGTTAAAGAACCAACCCTGATGGTTAATAAGGTATGATTACGCTTGGATTGATCGCATGGTTTTACATTGAATTCGGCCAGCATTTGCCAAGAGTATGTAGCCAGAGTTTGGCCGTTATGTCTGACAAGGGTTTACAAGTTGTGTCCGACAAGGGTTTAACCGTTGTGTCTGACAACGTTTTGGATTTTAGGATTTTAGCAGTGTGTTTGGCTAGTATCTGGCCGATTTGTTTGGCCAAGTTTGACACATGTTTGGTCAGGATATCTTTGCATTTGGCCAGCGTTTGACTGATTTGTTTCACAAGTATATTTCTCCAGCGCTTGTTCAATGTATTTGATCATCGCTTGACCGCTGGTTGTGACCTGTGATTTTATCCTTTGCCAGGGTTTAGCCAATATGCATGGCCAGAGTTTGACCAACATGTCTGCAGAATGTTGTTGAGAAATTGAGTTGGCACTATTCGATAAACTCTGGATGTTCATTATATTTGACATGAACATCTCTCGTTAGATGCTATATGCATCATGCGCTATAGACTAAGATAATTTAAAGTGGGTGTTCGTTCTCCCCACTTTGCCTGTACCTTTCGGAAGAGACAGTGAATATAGTGTAGTAAGTAAAAGGAAGTAAAAGAATCCCACACGGGGGATACATGTTTAACCTGCAGTGGACTCCATCTCCCATGAGCCACTGCAGAAGCCTTCATGACGCGGCTCAGTCAATTCTGATAACCACATCGTAATAGGATACTGTTGAATAAATTAACTAAGAGAATAACGAATATATAATCTGCAAATATTAGTTGTGGAACGAGTGAAAAAAGGGTTATTAAAAGAATGTCAACCAAACGTGAACGCCTCCTGGATAGTCATTGCCACGGGTAGTATGTCCTCTTTTTAATTGGGAGCAATTCAGTGCATTTTGAAACAGGGTATTACTGCATTTCGAGGAAACCAGCTTTAAGCGTCTGTCTACATTACCGTACACTTACTGCGCCTGGGGTTTTCAATGTGTAAGTTGACGTAATCTCTACATAATCTGCTGTCCACAGAGCATTGTCCATTCGGATTACGTGCCGAACGTTAGCCAATAATTAGCCTAAACTGTTGGAACGAGTGTTAATTGCAAGACTGAGTTACGGTTCCATGAAACGACGCTTGTCAACTTAACGCGTGTTGTCACAAGCTCAACATAGGATCATGTAAAATGGAGATTGTATTTGTGATTAGATTTCATCGTAGACCAGATTGACGGTTTTTAGACGTTGCATTGTTTGTCACGGTGTTATTGAAATGCAGAGCTGCCGGCCTCTGCGGGTGTACTTTATTGCGACTGTGTGAATTAGCTGGACTGCAGCAGGCAGTTCTCAAATAAGTTGTGTTTTTGCAAAAGTAATATTTTATTAGAATGTTTCAATGTTTTCTACTTACGTCTTCTGTTTTCTCTTTTCGTGCGTGCGTGTGTGCGTGCATCCGTGCGTGCCATCGTAATACTGATGATACACTGAACTCTGAACACTTAGCCATATTGTATTCGTAGAATGTTCTTCCGGATACTTTAACATTATTTTCCGTATGATTTATTTCTATTGGATATGAAGAAGTTGCCAATACATAGTGCCTACACGTGTTACCACTGTTATGTAATGCTACAATGGCTGTGGATTCGTGCAGCTGCCAGGGCTGCATGCGCACGCCTAACTGCGATGACACTCCATGCGCACGCCTAACTGCGATGACACTATATGATAACGCGAGATGCAATAGCAATTTGGCTGTCGTCGAGAAAAAAGAACGGCACAAAATGAGAGCAATTCCGTGTCTGCAAAAACAGCGATATGTTGCGCCAACATAATTACCGCTCATATGTCTGTAAAGGCACACGGCTGCCAGTCATCCGGTTTTACTGATGACATTATTATGATGCTACTGCGTTTTGCAACTGAGACGGCTGTGACAAATGTACTTGTCACTTCGTTCCAAAGAGAGTCAAACACGACTTGACTTCTTCAGTGCAACTCTATATTGATTTCGTGTTTGTTGTGTGCATTAAACAGGCATTTCTCGAAACGTGTGGGAAGTTGCACATCGCGTTCGTCATATATAATAATCATAGAACTGAAGTGAAGTTTATGAACTTCATGTGTGGATAATCCCATCAAGATCCTTCTTTTTTAGCTTTCGTAAATTTTTTTATAACAACATTTACATTTACGAAAGCTAAATTTGCTGGACACATTTATGTTACGAATGGGCTGGATAACGTTTGGTTCGTTCGTGGTTCGTGGTCAGTATATATAATATATATGATTCACACATTCATTACCTTTACCTTTACCTTTCGTGTTTAATAAATACAATATGTAATACAAACGTACAAAAGTCAGCATGACACACCACTGTTATGTTAATAGTAATATTTACATCATCTTTACATTTCCACATGAGTAGCCGATTCGCTGCTAACTAAGTAGAAATATGATAACATCATGAGATGATTCTCGATGCGAGATACATCTTGTCCACAAACAGGATGAGGCTATCAGTGTGATTAGTTTGACGGAAACAACTGCATCCCGTCAACCCTAGCTAACCAGCCTCCTAAACGAGCCACTGCGCTGATAGGAGGCCGGTGAGGCTTTGATGGAGACGATCGGCGTCGTCCAGAGACTGCGGTTCTTTCTACGCTGTGGTCCACTTAGTAATACAGGTCTACCTAACAAAGTCTGATACTACAACGATCCCGCTTTTTGATCTACCACCTTAGTTACTTATGTCTAGGCTACGATGTTCGCATCCACCAATACGCTCAGCTCTGCCGGAATTTGACCCACTGTGAAGATCAGACGGCGCGAAGGCTGCGTCCATTCACCCACTTATGTTGTAAACACTGCCCATAAAATATTTACAAGTACATGCCTTTCGTGCAACACATTTTACGTACGCGAACACCAAGACATACCTGTCTACGACTTCCGGGTGCTGCATATTATTACTTCATGTTGCTGCATGCTATGACTTCCGGTTGCTGCATGATGTGACTTCCGGTTGCTGCATGCTATGACTTCCGGTTGCTGCATGATGTCTTCCGGCCAACACTGGCGCCTTCGTCACACCTTTACATAAGATGTGTGGCTGTTTCATTAATTCATTTCCGGGTTCATGTCATACGAATGAATTACTGGTGATATTGGTGATACAGTAATTTTTTAGTTATTTTCGAACAGGCATATGGCCATATCTTAGGATTATTACGACACTTATGCTGCATCCAGATTAACATTTGCAAATGCTAATTGGCAGTAATTGCACGAGTCAATGACGGAAGGATCCCTGATGTACGAAGACAGAACAGTGACAGAACCCGGTTTGTTCAGACGCCAAATGACGGAGAAAATCTTCTATGTTAGTTTTCAGGAAAACTAAATTATAGGATTTGACCAAACGCTACTGAAGGTTGGCGACAAGACAACAATTAAAGTGTAGTATTTATTAAATCCAAATCGTAATTTTGTGCAAAGTGTAGAACTGCCTGACTTTTGGTACTATAGGTTTCAGTGGGAACTCAATTGTGTACTGTACCCATGTCATAGGGAAACAAGTGATTCTCGTTTCGAGGCCATAGTTCACGAGACAATGCATTCCCGGCCCCCAAGTTGTGCACATCATAACGCGTGAAATGTACCTATGTCATCATAAAACAAACAATTGATGTTGTTATTTTTACATTTTAATGCTAGTTGTTTGAATAAATTATAGAAGTAAATGTTTTATTTCTTGTTCTCTTTGTTTTAATTCCAACTGCGTTTATGTGTGAAATGCAATTGCGGGCAGCGTGTCGTTGGGGACCGGAAGTGAGCACATACTGACAAATTTGCATCAAACCAACATGGCGGCAAACGAGACCAGCGTGCCCTATTTCGTTCGTCTATTTCCTTACCTATATATTCATGTCGTTGCAAGTTCATGACAATATAATAAGGCTTACTAAATAAACTCGTATTACATGGGTAATTGCTAGTGAAAACGCGCTGTTTATTGTGATACACAGTGCAATAAAAATATTCTCTACATCCTTAATTAAAACGGCGCGCGGCGTATAATGAGCGACTGTAGAGTCGTTTGCTTGGCCTAATTGAGTAATTATATCAAATGTCAAATTAGTTAGTGCTAAATATGGTCTATGCTTCGCTGGAACAGTGAGAAACATGATATAACTGGCAATTAAAGACAACCCCGAGCGATAGGGCACAATGTTCTCTACATCCTTAATTAAAGCGGCGCGCGGCGTATAATGAGCAGCTGTAGAGTCGTTTGCTTGGCCTAATTTAGTAATTATATCAAATGTCAAATTCGTTAGTGCTAAATATGGTCTATGCTTCATTGGAACAGTGAGAACCATGATATAACTGGCAATTAAAGACAACGCCGAGCGCTCCGTCAACATCACCATGCAATCACCCACCAGCAATGTCAGCAACTGTTGCAATCCCACAAATACAGGGCCCTACATGTCACCCTGAGATTGAGAACAATTTCACTATAAACTGTTATGTTCATGTTTCATCTGATTCACAGGAAAACGTTGATGTCCTATGCGTTGATAACAGTTAATAATGTTTACATTGATGTTGTCAAACTGTCACTGAGTGGGGATTGAACTGTGTATTGTCTTTGCACACGGCTCGGTCCCGCGTTAGGTCATGAGTTCTCCAAAGAGATAGTTCCCCATTTCCTATTTGTTTATGTATTTTTTCTTTCCGTTCTATTTGAAAGGTTTAAATGTATATAGTTTATCGACTCAAACATAATTGTATTCGACAAGATCTACCTACACATGTATCCTAATAATCAGTCGCTAGGGCGGTTAACACGACCCAGATAAGTTGTGTATTAGTACGCTGAGACTTCCCGAAATCGGCTGTTCACATCTTGAGAATCGTTAGAATTGTTTACGTCATCGCGTACAAAAGTATTTACTAAAATGTGTTTGTTTAAAACCGAATGGCAACAGATTGCAACGACTTAGAACTTAGTCCCCAACATTTTATCGGGCGCGGCCTGCGTCCTTGTCCAATTATCTGTGCTACCCCGCCACTGTCTCGTACGATTCGCGGGCGCTACACTTAGCAAAGTGCCATTTAACATATATTTGTATTGATATTTGTTTGTATTGATATTTGTTTGTTTATTGCACCATTCCGTACCGCGTTGTTTGTCAAAACAGGTTGTATTATTGTGCCCAAGGCAAGACGTGTTGTCATAATCGTCTTCGTATGATTCAAATATTGTGTTTCACAGCGCCGATGATCGAGAGAAAAAAATATTTCGAACGTGATATATTGCCAATAACGTTTTCATGTGGATGATATTTATCCAGTTGGTTGAATAACTGCGCAATGGACGTTTGCATAGATCCCCCACTGCAATCGCCGCTGTAATATTAGGCAACACATGTAGACCATGTAGCAGAATCTATCTTGTCCGATACGCACGAAGAACGTCAAACGGTGTTGGTGTAAACCACACTGCCTCTGAGGAGCCACACCGGGCATGTCTAATGAGGGGTGTGTGGCAGGAGACCCAACCTCCCGTCTCCTGTTTGTGGGTCCGACCTCCCATCTCCCACCAGTTTTTAGAGTCCACCTCCAACCTCCCGCTAATCCCACCTCCCACGATTTTTGGGGGCCAACCTTTGACCTTCCACTAATTCTTAGGGCCAACCTCCCACCTCCGACTTCCTGCCATACACCCCTCTCCAAATGTCGCAAGGATTATTATGTCTTATTATTATTATGTCTTATTATTATTATGTCTTATTATTATTATGTCTTATTATTATTATGTCTTATTATTATTATGTCTTATTATTATTATTATGTCTTATTATTATTATTATGTCTTATTATTATTATGTATTATTATTATTATGTCTTAGCCACAACGTCGTGTAACATACCTTAATACGCACAGTCAAAGTATTTCTGGCCTGCGATATACATTACTATTGTTTTTTCTGCTATTTAAGAAAATGCTAAATTACAGATATTTACGTGACAATACGTGACAATAGCGCATACTTATGTATACCCGGTTGGTCCCTGTATAGTTGTAACACGGCAACACGGTGCATCTCCGTGGGAAGTGTTGGTTTTGTGTGTTCCTCGCTGTGAGAACGTGGGTTGGATCTTGCAAGATAAGACCGCACGCGTTGAGGACGTGATGTAGGTGTGTTTAATGCCAGCTTGTCTGCGGGGGGGGGGGGGCTGCAGAAGGGATGTTTATATAATAATTATGTGTTCACTGTTCGTTGTTTTTTTACATGTATCTTAGTATTCTTAGTTTAGTCTTCTTGCATTCTTTTATCGCACATTCACACACACACACGCACACGCACACACACACGCACACGCACACGCACACGCACACGCACACGCACACGCACACGCACACGCACACGCACACGGAGAAGAGAGAGAGAGAGAGAGAGAGAGAGAGAGAGAGAGAGGGGGGGGGAGGGAAGAGAAAAACTGTTTTCAAAGGTCAAACATGCCGGCTAATATGTTAACCTTGCACCTCTGTTGTTTCAGCTGCACGGGTTACAACATATCAGGTGATTTCGTCTGCCCACCTGATACCGTGTGTCTGACCCAGAAACCGCTGCCACCTTCCAACAGTGTCACCAAACTGACACAGTCCTGGTGTCAACCATGTCGAGCTACTCCGATAAACAGATGACAAGGCGCTGACAAATATATATAAACTCAGTGACACAAAATCCACTGTTTAATTGTGTGCGTATACATTCAGATGGTGTGCGTCAAATAGTGATGAAGTGTGAATCAAAATTGATGAATACGTAATAGTCGGCTGCAAACGCGAACGCATTTAGAGTTTTCCATCGCCATTAAGCTTGTAATAAGGGTAGAATTCGTGTATCTAAAGAAGGCACCAGCACTCTAAATAAAAACTGCTTTAGTTGATATCTACGCCAGCCTGCCGCCTCAAAGATGTACGACAACTTGACGGACGGCAATGAATGGGCAAACGCGTCGAACGAGTCGGCGCCCGTGCCTGGGCGATCGTTGCCACTGTTCGTCGATCGTCCAGAGGCTTACATAGTGCCTATTCTCTTTGTCATCATCTTCATCGTGGGTGTGGTTGGTAACGGCACCCTCATCTACATCGTTACCCGTAACAAGAACATGCGCAACACCCCGAACGTGTACATCGTGAGCCTGGCGAGCGGTGACCTGCTGCTGCTGCTGGTGTCCGTTCCGTTCACGGCCACCATCTACACCCTTCCTGAGTGGCGCTTCGGCACGGCCATGTGCAAGCTGAACGAGTTCCTGCAGACGCTCTCCCTCGGCGTGTCCGTCTTCACGCTGACCGCGCTCAGCGCTGACCGCTTCTGCGCCATCGTCAACCCGATGCGCGTCCACCAGGTGTCGTTGACGAAGCGTACGTTCCGCGTGGCGGCCGGCGTGTGGGTTCTGGCGTGCGTTCTCGCGCTGCCCGATGCTGTGTTCACGCACGTTGAGGGGGTGAGTTTCGCCGGCGCTGTCATGCATCTGTGCATCATCCATCCGGACGAGCTGGGAGCCTACTACCCCAAGCTGCATGCCATGTTCCGTTTCCTCGTCTACCTAGCCGTGCCCATCACCATCATCTTCACGTTCTACGTCCTCATGGCGCGCGTCCTGCTGCAGTCGTCGCTCCACCTGCCGGCCGAGGACATCGGCACGAGTCAGGCCCGCAAACAGCTGGAGGCGAGAAAGCGGGTCGCGAAGGTCGTGCTGTCGTTCGTCGTCGTCTTCGTCTCGTGCTGGCTGCCGCGACACCTGTACGTCATCTGGTACCATTTCGACAGCGGCTCGTACAACATGTTCTGGCACGTCTTCAAGATCTGCGGCTTCTGTCTGTCGTTCATCAACTCGTGCGTCAACCCGTTCGCCCTGTACCTGCTCAGCAAGCAGTTCCGTCGTTACTACGACCGCTACCTGTTCTGCTGCTGCTACACGGCTACAGCCGCCTACAAGGAGGCGTACTCGCACTCCGCCATCCGAGTCTACACCTCCATCAACCGTCGTAACGACGGCACTACCTCAACCGTCATCAACACGGCCAGTTAGACGCGGCCTACACGTACAGCCAGTCATCAACACGGCCAGTTAGACGCGGCCTACACGTACAGCCAGTCATCAACACGGCCAGTTAGACGCGGCCTACACGTACAGCCAGTCATCAACACGGCCAGTTAGACGCGGCCTACACGTACAGCCAGTCATCAACACGGCCAGTTAGACGCGGCCTACACGTACAGCCAGTCATCAACACGGCCAGTTAGACGCGGCCTACACGTACAGCCAGTCGTCAACACGGCCAGTTAGACGCGGCCTACACGTACAGCCAGTCATCAACACGGCCAGTTAGTTGTGGCTTGCACGTAGAGTCCGTCGTCAATACGGCCAGTTGGACGTGGCCTAAACGTACAGCCCGTTATCAACACGGCCAGTTGGACGTAGCCTAAACGTACAGCCCGTCATCAACACAGCCAGTTATATGTGGCTTACACGTACAGTCCGTCACCAACGCAGCCAGTTAGACGTAGTCTACCCGTGCAGCCCTTCACCAACATGGTCAATACGGCAAGTTATATAACTTTCGCGTATGGACCCTCAATAAATGGTCAGTCAGACGTATCAAGCAGGTGAAGACGATCTTTAACAAGTTGGACGTGTCCACCAAACATAGGTCGTCACAAACTCGACAGTTCCATGTCGTTGACGCGTTTAAACCGTCACCAATGTGTCGTTTGTTCGTGTAGACTGTCAAAAATTGACCAGTTTGATGTATTTTATTCGTGTATACCATTAACTTCACGGCCTGTCATTTGTTTCTGGTGTCGATGGTACGCTTTGTTATCGAACGCCAAAATCATCGTTTTTGTTGCTCAGTAGCATAGTAAAGGCGGTCACTGTCAACCGTTGATGGATAAGTGACGCAACGGTGACCACGCCAACACGGTCGTAATATTAGTACATGTTATTGTTTGGTGTCTTTGGGTCTCGATTACGTCAACTTTCCATTATGACGTTGAATGCGACCACGCTAACGTCGACCTGCAGAAATTACCGAGCGGCTCCCGTTTAAGCAGACATTACCGAGCGGCTCCCGTGTTGTGTTTCAGCAGAAATTAAAGTAAAATCCTGTCGCCAATGCGCGAAAGCAACAAAACGTTTTGAGTTACACATTATATCTAACAGTAAGATAATTATGATAAGTGGTACATCGTACGAGTGTATGTGCATGTTTTGATAAATATATAATAATGTATTATTAATTATATTTATTGGATTAGTGATAGCTGATGACGTATGTTAGTATTTCGTGGTGCGTTTTCTTCATGGAAATGTTGTTATTTGTAAAAAGATACCTTTTACGCCGCAATAAACCTACGCACCGCGTCAATAGCAAATTGTGTTCACTTGATTTCGGCAAATGCAATCACTGCCTGCACTTTCGCGTAAGAATCTTGAATAGAGACGGATATTTGTGTCCACTAGATTGGATTTGTAGGCGAGTGTTTAAATTAAAGAATTTTTTAGAGGAAACACGATCGACCTGATTGTGTCTTCTTTCAGTGTGCACGTGAATACGTATTGTTAAAATGATATCCACCCGAATGACATCAAATGCAGTTGGAAATGTCATGGTAGGAATGTTCTGTTTTGTAGAGTTAGGTGCATGCGCACAGTGCGTCTCAGCCCGTCTAAATCGGCCCAGTATAATTTGGTTAAGTATAACACGGGTGCGGGTCGGTGACAGTAATAATAATAATAATTAACTTCTATGGCGCCTATATCCCCAGGAACCTGAGCTCAGAGGCGCAACAAAACACAACCATTAAGCTTGAGACTTGAAAAATATTGAGAGAAATTGAGTACTTGAGAAATATGCTGGCGAAAATTTAAGCCACTATCACAGACAACACCTAGATTACGAATAGTATCTGATGGTATCACGGCCAAGCAGTTTAACTGGAAAATGGCTGATGACCCTATTTCGTTGTTGTTTAGTGCCAATAATAATAAGGTCTGCTTTATCTGGATTAAGCTTTAGCTTACTTGATTCCATCCAAAACAAGATATCAGTAAGACAATCATTTAAAGTCGAAACAGATTCTTGTGCTTTTCATTGTGAAAATTATATGTAAACCTGTGTGTCATCAGTATAAAGGCGATGACTCGGATTATGATTAGTAATGACTTGGCTGAGAGACGTAGTATATAAGCTAAATAGAACAGGGCCAAGGACGGATCCCTGCGGCACTCCGAATGGAAGATGTTGTGGGTAAGATAGTGTGTCAGATATGTTAATGCTTTGGTGTATGTCTGAAAGATATGATTTGAACCACCGAAGAGCTGTGCAAGAAAGATTAAATGGTCAATCGTATCGAAAGCAAGCAAAAAAGGTGTCGTACGATCCGGTGGTGTTCGGCTGAAGACACGGAATGATCGGCTGAAGACACAGAGTGATCGACTGAAGACACGGAATGATCGACTGAAGACACGGAGTGATCGACTGAAGACACGGAGTGATCGACTGAAGACACGGAGTGATCGACTGAAGACACGGAGTGATCGACTGAAGACACGGAGTGACCGACTGAAGACACGGAGTGATCGGCTGAAGACAAGGAGTGATCGACTGAAGACACGGTGTGATCGGCTGAAGACACGGAGTGATCGACTGAAGACACGGAGTGATCGGCTGAAGACACGGAGTGATCGACTGAAGACACAGAGTGATCGACTGAAGACACGGAGTGGTCGGCTGAAGACACTGAGTGATCGGCTGAAGACACGGAGTGGTCGGCTGAAGACACGGAGTGGTCGGCTGAAGACACGGAGTGGTCGGCTGAAGGCACGGAGTGGTCGGCTGAAGACACGGAGTGATCGGCTGAAGACACGGAATGATCGGCTGAAGACACGGAGTGATCGGCTGAAGACACGGAGTGATAGGCTGAAGCCACGGAGTGATCGACTGAAGACACGGAGTGATCGACTGAAAACGCGGTGTGTGGCTGAAATTGGGTACCTGGTTGAAATAAAGGGTGTGCCCGGAAACCCACGGAAGCCCATTGGCTACGCCCATGGATATTACGCCAAGTAATCCGGACCGAGACAGGCGACGCCAAAAGTGCCTCGCATTGAGCCACTCTAATTTGCTCCGGGCAAATATCTACCACCGTAAACTGTTTCGGGCCGAGACGCGCCACACCAAACTTCCCGGGGCCGAAATGCAGCAGGTTAATTTACTCCGAACCGAGAATAACTGCAAAACCACCCCTGGCTTAGACGCAGCGTACCAAAGAACTTCAGTCCGAAATTAACCGTCAAAACAGTTTATCGGTCGAAATGTACCATCCCAAAATCCCGAGAGGCACTCAATATATTGCCTGTATACCATCCTAGAGAACAAGTTTTGACTTCTGTCAAAAAATACCCTTTTCAAGCCTAGTGGATTGAAATATACGCCCTCTAACGTGTAAAAAGTGCATTGTCCCATACTGTAGATTAGTTCACTAAATATTGTATTTATAGATTAATGCAATGTATTTAGAGGCCTCCTGGACCCACAATTCCCCGGCCCTAGACGGAGAACCCAAAGTGCTCCTGAGCCTGTGACACTAGGCGGTGACTGAGCCGAGGTCGAGATGCAATAGGGATCACGAAATGTTTCTATATGTTTGTCTTCTTTCTTCCCGCCACTTCACCAGTCGTCGGGCAAACAACCATCACTGAATCTTCCCTCGAACTGTCGAATGTTCTCTGCCTCAGGTTCAGAGGTTCAGTTAAATTTACAGGTTGGGTCCACAGTTTGATGCTGTCCTTCCACTCTCTCCTGGGACGTCCTCACAGTCGTTTTCCTTGGAATCCTCTCTCGAATAATAATACACTGTCTGTGTGTCTTGCAATAATGTCCGCGCAATCGTAGCTGTTGTCGCTTTTTTAAAGAAAATCACGGACAACAGAATCAGCCGTTTAGTATAAACAAAATAGATGGGACGGAATCGTTCTCTATTCCTTGTGTTAAAATGCGCCGTTTAACAGAATCACGTCCGCCGCTTAGTAGGGTTAGATACACGAGATACATAGTGGCGCAAAATAACACGTTTTGCTTATTGACTGTAGATCAATGTTTTTATGCGAAAAAAGATACAGACAAAAATGGTAAAATATTGCATAAATTAATATTGATTGTAGCCGTTGCAACGCTGACATCCCCTCGCGAAATGTATGTAACTAAGTTGCAATTTTCTTCTATATAAGAAAAAGTGTTGTTCGAGAATGCCAATTTACTCAAATCATGCAGCAATTATGCAATGTATCAAGATTTAACAAGCATGCAGCAATTGTGCAATTGTTTGACGCATACATACACGATTAAAGCATACACACCTGAATTAAGCATATACGCAGCCTACATAACATCTAAATAAATAATTAAACAACTACGACAAATTCATCCATTCATCGAAAAGGCAAATGGTCCAGATTATATCCCAGCTATAGCCACGAAACAAGCTGTTCCAGAGCTAGCCAAACTGCTGAACAAATTATTCCAGCTATGCTTTAACAAGGCAATCATGCCCAAGCAACGGAAGGTAGCCCACGCCACTCCATCCCCTGCCACAAAAAAAAAGAAAATAAGCACGACCCGCACAGGTATCGACTAGAATCAACGCTGAATATTACCAGAAATGTAACAGAAAGGTGACCATGCCCCACAAGAAAGACAGATAAAAACATTATTAAACTGCCACATGTTGTTCTTCTTTATTACACTTGTCAGGACATTTACAAACGGAAGCAGAGGAGGAAGCGGTTTTGTACAGATTAACATCCGGTGTTTTATTATTGCCATTTTGGCAACGTTTTACATCAAAATGCGAGGAAAAGTTCTCAAACATAGCGAGGCAGACAATGTCGGAGAGTATGTTACGTTCCGCCACGGTATTGTGTGTTGCGTCGTTGCTTCTGGCAGAACATACACGTATAACAGCTGGGTACCAGTCTAGATTTCTACCTTGATAAGTAATTTCCGGCTGCAACAATTACTAGTGGCGCATCTTTAATCGGGCCGGCCTGCGGCGATCCAAGCCTCCAACGTGCCCGCGACGTACGACTCTTAATCGACCGGAGGCCAACTCACATAGTTAAACGAAATTTTTATGTAAACTTCTAATTTTTCTTTCAAGAAACGATCAAAATAACCTTTTGGTTAAATGTTTTGTCCACATACGCTTCTGAATACGCCACTGCACGGGAGAAGAAAGAATGTGGTTTAACAACCCTAGAGACAAGGAGGTTAAAAGATCAAATGTAAGTTTTTTATGATACTGAATGGGTATGAAAATGTTGATTGAAATAGCTTTTCTCACCTACAAAAGATAGAAGAACTAGAGGACACGAAGTGACGTTAGTGAAGGAACAGATATCAGGAAGTACTCATTCTCACATAGGATAATAAATGAATGGAACAAATTATCGACAGAATGTTTAAATGCTAGCAGCGTGAATATGTTTAAAAACAATATTGGCAAAAGTCTCAGGACGGCGGGTTACACGTAGATGAAGACTGGACTCTCGATAAGCCAGTGGTTCCCTGGCCCACTGGCCGTCGGGGTGTTTTGCATTGCATGGCAATCTTGCTCAATGTTGTTCAATGTCGTGACATATAACAATATCTTAGCGATTCTGAACGATTAAGCGTTTTATTTTTCGTCTTCGTCGTTCATTTACTACTCGGTGCTGCGACGCGTCCTTTCTCAATGACAATGTGTGTCAGTGACCCTTCTGACATACCGACTCAACCGCCTTTCTACTTGCCACACTGCACGCTGTCCTGACGCTGTCCTCACGCTGTCCTCACGCTATCCGCACGCTGTCCTCACGCCGTCCTCACGCCGTCCTCAGGCCGTCCTCACGCCGTCCTCACGCCGTCCTCATGTCGTCCTCACGTCGTCCTCACGCCGTCCTCACGTCGTCCTCACGCTGTCCTCACGCTGTCCTCACGCTATCCTCACGCCGTCCGCACGCTGTCCTCACGCCGTCCTCACGCCGTCCTCAGGCCGTCCTCAGGCCGTCCTCACGCCGTCCTCACGCCGTCCTCACGCCGTCCTCACGCCGTCCTCACGCCGTCCTCATGTCGTCTTCATGTCGTCCTCACGTCGTCCTCACGCCGTCCTCACGTCGTCCTCACACCGTCCTCACGCCGTCCTCACGCCTTCTTCACGCCGTCCTCACGCCGTCCTCACGCTGTCCTCACGCTATCCTCACGCAGTCCTCACGCTGTCCTCACGCCGTCCTCACGCCGTCCTCGCGCCGTCCTTACGCCGTCCTCACGCCGTCCTCGCGCTGTTCTCACCACGTATGGTGGTTGGCCTACGTTTGAACTGTTTCCATTTTCCAAGTATCCACCCAGTTCCTAATTATTTCGTTTTGCAGCTGTCGTTATTTCACTTATACGTGCCTCGTCCAAAGGTTAGTCTTAGTTCTTCGGTCTGCTTAGTCCACCAGTTACATTCCTTGTGTGTTGTGAGGTACGTTCTAACGTTTTACCTTCTTATATAGCGCATATATGGGAAGCATTCAGCCAAGCTGCATTTACTGCGCGAGCATTGATACAAATATGCTTGATTGTACCTGCTATTAAAATTGTGAAACAATTACAACAGCTGTTTTTATTGGTGAACATGGATATTTTGTGTAAAATTTGTTTTTATAGATTTATGTGCGGGTGCGTGTGCGTGCGTGCGTGCGTGTGCGTGTGCGCGTGCGTGCGTGCGTGCATGCGTGAGTGTGTTTGTGGGGGTGGGGTGTGTGGGGGGGGGTCGTGCGTGCGTGCGTGCGTGCGTGCGTGCGTGCGTGCGTGCGTGCGTGCGTGCGTGCGTGCGTGCGTGCGTGCGTGCGTGCGTGCGTGCTCAAATGAATCGGTTTGGTCGAGAACATGTCGTTTACTCGTACAGACTGTCACTAGCAATGTCGTGATCGTTGACGGAATCAACGCTAACAGCATTTGAATTAACATTAAGACCATTTGACATAATGATAAGCTTTTCTTGTTAGAATATCGAGGAATTTAATCGTAGGAGCATTTAAAGTCATGAGAAATGGTTTGCTTAAACTGTTTTCCTCACAGAAGCGTGTAAACATGTCTAGTGGTTGGCGATAGTCTGTTTCACCTGAGAAAAGGTATGGAATTTAAAACGTCATTTTTTATGACGTCATGAGTTTCACAATACTATAAATTTAGTTGAAACGGTATGGATCATAATTCTGAGAACAATTATATATTTCATCTTAAGAAATATATACTGGCAGTTATAATAATGAACTAATCAAACGCTATTGAAAACAACCACAACATGGTAAGTATAAAGTTAGAATTTAAAAAAATTTAACAATATTTAACAAGATTGCCATCCAAGGCAAAGGTCCAGATGGCAAATGGACAAGGAAGCCATTAGTTTATCAACATTGGAGTCCAACATTTTTCATCTATGTGTAACCCACTCATGTGTCAACCTTGTTTTTAAACATATTCACACTGCTAGCAGTTACACCATCTGTAGATAATTTGTCCCATTCGTTTATTGTCCTCTGTGAGAACGAGTGCTTCCTGATGTCCAATCTACACTGATCCTTTACTAATGTTACCTGATGTCCTCTAGTTCTATTATCTTTCTTGAGTGAGAAAAACATATTTCTATCAATATTTTTATACCCATTCAATCTCTCAGTTCTGGAATCATGTTAGTTACTTTCCTCTGTATTCGTTCAAGCGTATCTATATGTATCTATATGTATATATATATATATATATATATATATATATATATATATATATATATATATATATATATATATATCTATATATATCTATATGTATCTATATGTATCTATATGTATATACATATATATATATATATATATATATATATATATATATATATCTATATGTATCTATATGTATCTATATGTATCTATATGTATCTATATATATCTATATATATATCTATATGTATCTATATGTATCTATATGTATATATATATATATATATATATATATATATATATATCTATATATATCTATATGTATCTATATGTATCTATATGTATCTATATGTATCTATATATATATATATGTATCTATATGTATCTATATGTATCTATATATATATCTATATATATATATCTATATGTATCTATATGTATCTATATGCTTCGTACCATATGGTCTCCACTATTGCTTTATGCAGAGATATAATTATCCTATTTTCCTTGTATACTATATTCTCTTAATCAATCCAAGAATTTGATTATCCTTTGAAGCTGCAATACCACACTTCCGTGAAACTTACATATCAACACTTATTGTCACAATTAGTCCTTTTCTTTTAGAATAGTACCCAGAACCGTATCTCCCATTATATAGGTTACATCAAAGTTCCCGTGTCCTGTATGTAGGCATTTACATTTCTCAAAATTTAATAACATCTGCCATTTTTCAGACCATTTAACTAATTTGTCTAGATTTGTAAATGTTGTTTATCACCATCATTGTTAATCTTTCTAAACACAGCACACAGACACGCCGTGTATACGTGAACTCCGTGGCTACCGACCACGCTGTACGGCCCGACAGCTAGACAGACGACCGGCTACAGAGCTACGCGACGACCTGAGTGCGAACATCGCGACGAAGTTCGTGATGCGCCGCTGCCGGAATTGGTTCGGACACGTGTATAGATAGAATGGACGAGTCGCGCACCGTGAGAAATGTGTTGAGGTCCAACGCTGTATGGTCTCCGTTCGCCCCATCTACCGTACTTGATTGGAATCACACACCTATCACTATGTGTGCATGTAATGACGCGTTCAAATTAGCATACCGGACGTTCGATTTAACAAGATTTAACAAGATTGCCATCTCAAACAACAAGTTCCAGATGGCAAGTGGACAAGGAAGCCATTGGCTTATCGAGAGTCCAACAATTTTCTCATCTATGTGTAGCCCGCCCTTATCAGATATCTGTCAATTCTATTTTTAAACATATTCACACTACTAGCATTAACACAATCATTTGGCAGTTTGTTCCATTCATTTATCACCCTCTGTGAGAAAGAGTACTTCCTCATGTCCAACCTACACTGCTCCTTAACTAATGCTGCTTTGTGTCCTCTGGTTCTACTGCCTTCTTTAAGTTTGAAGAACATATTCCTATCAACATCCTCATAACCGTTCACTATTTTAAACACTTCTATTTGGTCTCCTCTTAGTCTCCTGGTCTCTAGTGTTGTCAAACCACATTGTAATAAGCGACTTTCGTAACTAAGGTCTCTTAATTCTGGAATCATCTTAGTTGCTCTTCGTTGTATTCTTTCTAGCTTATCTATGTCTTTTTTACGATATGGCCTCCATGCTTGAATACAATATTCCAAATGTGGTCTAACTATTGCTTTGTACAGGGGTACAATTAGATGTTTCTACTTATACGTGATAGTTCTCCTAATTAGCCCTAGAATTTGATTTCCTTTCGAAGCAGCAATCCCACATTGCTCTGAAACTTTCATGTCAGCATTAAATGTTACTCCTAAATCCTTTTCTTGTGTGGTTCTACCTAGTACAGCATCTCCCATTTTATATTCCTCGTCCATATTTCCATGTCCTATGTGTATACATTTACACTTCCCAAAATTTAATAACATTTGCAATTTTTCTGACCATTTAACTAATTTTTCTAGAACATCCTGTAAACTTTGTTTATCTGTATCATTAGTAACCTTTCTGAATACTTTTGTGTCATCTGCAAATTTGAGTACTTTGCTAGATATGTCATCCTCCAAATCATTTATATATATTAAAAACAGTATAGGGCCTAACACTGATCCCTGTGGTACCCCACTCAAAACAGATTTCCAGTTTGAAATCTTACCATCTACTATTACTCTCTGTCTTCTGTGTGTAAGCCACTTTTCTATCCAGTTGATTACATCATTGCCTATACCATGGGCTTTTAGTTTAAGTAACAATCTTTGATGTGGCACTTTATCGAAAGCTTTCTGAAAATCTAAGTAGACAACATCCACTGGTGACCCGTCATCTACCCACTTTGTAATTTCTTCTAAAAAACATAAGAGATTGGTTAGACATGACTTTGCTTTTAGGAATCCATGTTGAGATGTATTTATTAATTTATGTTTTATGAAAAATTCCACCATGTGGTCTCTAATTAATGTTTCGAGTAATTTACATACAACTGACGTTAAACTCACTGGTCTGTAATTTTCTGGCTTCTTCCTCGATCCCTTCTTAAATAGCGGCGTAATGTTTGCTTCTTTCCATTCTGAAGGAACTATTCATTCTTCTAGTGACAAGTTAAATAAGTTTGCAAGTGGTGTACTAATTTGATCAACAATTTCCTTTAGCAGTTTTGGTGGTATCCCATCAACTCCAGGTGATTTATTATCTTTCATCTTCTTAATTTTCTTTGTTATCATTTCAGGAGTTACAAATAACTGCCCTAAATGTTCTGATTTATTGCCCTCAAATTTAGTCAATGGAACTGGAAGTGAGCTGATATCTTCTGTGGTAAAAACTGAGCTGAAATACTCATTCAGGACCTCTGCCATTTGGAACCCATCTGAAATTATGTTTTCACTGTTGTTTTCCAGTGGTCCGACCTTATCTCGAACTTTCTGTTTACTCCTTACATAAGCATAGAAACTCTTGCTGTTATTTTTTATATTACCTGCCAATTTTTGTTCAAAGGTTCTTTTAGATTTTCTAATTTCAGTTGTAGCTAGGTTAAGTGCCTCTTTGTAGTTTGTGTAGTCTTCTACATTTCCAGTGTGTTTATAGACCTTCCACAGCATCTGTTTGTGAGCAATTTTTCTAATAGCTTCTTTTGACAGGTGTTTTTTCCTGGATCTTTTCCCTTGTTTTCTTAATGGAATAAATTTCTCAATAATGCCCTCAATCTCATATTTTAAACAAGTCCAGCATTCTGTTGCTGTCTTGTTCTTCAGCAAGTTATTCCAATCTATATTTGCTAGATATGTTCTCATCACTTTATATTTGCCTTTATTGAAGTTCCTCCTCCATTGTTTTTTATATGTATTCCCTGTTTTTACTTTTATATTAAAATGGATTTGGTTATGGTCACTTGAACCCAAAGGTTCGTGTACTTTAACATTGTCAACTAATTCATTCTGAGAAGACAAAATTAAATCTAACACATTCCCTCCTCTCGTTGGTTCCAAGACATGTTGAGTAAGGAAACAATCCTGTGTTAGAAGTAGAAACTGATGGTCGTCACCTCCAGCACTCTCTAATGATTCCCATTGTACTCGGTGTCGTGTTCGAAGAGTGAACGCAAGCTGACTCTCCCTAGATTGATTATAGCATTTCAGCAACAAGAGCAGTTCCGATAGGACACACCTTCAACATCATCAAACGGTATTAAATGCGACATGGCAGTTTTGCAACGTGTCGTCCAGACTTGGAAAAAACCCAGTTTTCCTGGATGTTTCACTAAACTCTCTATACTTGCGTTGTTTCTGCTTTGACTGATAGGAGAGCAAGTTAGATCGTATGTGCGTGCGTGCAACATCTCAGATGTTGAGTTGGTGGAATTCTTCAAATTGTGAACCTGTGAATACAAGTTGTTGCGTAGAACAGATTGAGCAACACTTACTGTGTGAGAAGCCTCGTCTTTTGTTGCCATCAACAATGTCATTAGTGCGTTCACTCCGCCTCACCCTGCGCGGTCACAGCTGACACGACAATGAGTAGCAACGCGGAGGGCTTTTAACAATGATCTCCACGGGACCAGTGTAGCAATTACTGCAGGACATATCTCAGGGCATGAACGGCTCACAAACACATGAGACAGACACCTAGTAAAATGACCGGAGACAGTATTACTTAAATACGCTGGGTCACGTGACAGCGGCAATTTTGTATTAATAGTCACCGACTCCGGCTGAATTAATTATTTCAGACGGGGTCGGTGGGGTATTAAATGTTTACTTAATATAGTTTAAAACTTAATATATAGGTGTATGTATGCATGTATGTATGTATGTATGTATGTATGTATGTATGTATGTATGTATGTATGTATGTATGTATGTATGTATGTATGTATGTATGTATGTATGATTGTATATATGTATGTATGTATGTATGTATGTATGTATGTATGTATGTATGTATGTATGTATGTATGTATGTATGTATGTATGTATGTATTTGTGTATGTATGTATGTATGTATGTATGTATGTATGTATGTATGTATGTATGTATGTATGTATGTATGTATTTGTGTATGTATGTATGTATGTATGTATGTATGTATGTATGTATGTATGTATGTATGTATGTATGTATGTATGATTGTATGTATGTATGTATGTATGTATGTATGTATTTGTGTATGTGTGCGTGCATATGTATGCATTCATTATATCTATATGTGTGTGTGTGTGTGTGTGTGTGTGTGTGTGTGTGTGTGTGTGTGTGTGTGTGTGTGTGTGTGTGTGTGTGTGTGTGTGTGTGTGCGCGCGCATGTGTGCGTGCATGCGTGCATGCGTGTATGTGTGTATGTATGTATGTGCCTATGTGTGTGTATGTATGTATGTATGTATGTATGAATGTATGTAACAACACAAACCACAGAAATAGCAATCCAGTTACGATATACGAAGATAACATTGAAGACGTTGCTGCTTTCATACACCGAGGAGCGATGTTACCTATACATGGACATCCCACAGCAGGGCATCAAGAGAAGGCTGTCTTTGGCATGAGGTGCATTCGTAACATTCAAACAATTATGGAAATCCACGAAGTTTAACACCAAGACAGAACTGTACGTGTCCAGGAGCAATGGTGTAGCAGTGCCAGTGCCAGTGCCAGTGCCAGTGCATGTAGCTGAAATGTGGAGAATGACACGAACGGACGAGAAAAAAATTGAACGTTTCTCAAAGAACATGGCTACGACGAATATTAAAGATACACTGGCCAATGAAATGTCAAACGATGAGCTATACAATGGCGCTTGTATGTCAGCAATATCAGTAGACATCAAGATCAGACGATGGAGATGGATCGGCCACACACTCAGGAGAGACGGGAATGACAACATAAAACTAGCACCAACCTGAATCTAAAGGGAAAAGAGGAAGGTCAACGTCAACATTGAGACGGACTGTTGAGGTAGAAAGAAACCAACAGGGAGGGAGTTCTTGGAAGATGGCAAAGAACGCAGCTAGAGATCGTGCAAAATGGCGGAAGTTACTAAGTGGCCTTTTGTACCAACCAGGGTGAAGTTACTAAGTGGCCTTATGTACCAACTTGGGCGGAGTTACTAAGTGGCCTTATGTACCAACTTGGGCGGAGTTACTAAGTGGCCTTATGTACCAACTTGGGTGAACTTACTAAGTGGCCTTATGCACCAACTAGGGTGAAGTTGCTAAGTGGCCTGATGTACCAACTTGGGTGAACTTACTAAGTGGCCTTATGTACCAACCAGGGTGCAGTTACTAAGTGGCCTGATGTACCAACCAGGGTGAACTTACTAAGTGGCCTTATGTACCAACCAGGGTGAAGTTACTAAGTGGCCTTATGTACCAACCAGGGTGAAGTTACTAAGTGGCCTTATGTACCAACTTGGGTGAACTTACTAAGTGGCTTTATGCACCAACTAGGGTGAAGTTGCTAAGTGGCCTGATGTACCAACTTGGGTGAACTTACTAAGTGGCCTTATGTACCAACCAGGGTGCAGTTACTAAGTGGCATTATGTACCAACTAGGGTGAAGTTACTAAGTGGCCTTATGTACCAACCAGGGTGCAGTTACTAAGTGGCCTTATGTACCAACTTGGGTGAACTTACTAAGTGGCCTTATGTACCAACCAGGGTGAAGTTGCTAAGTGGCCTTATGTACCAACTTGGGTGAAGTTACTAAGTTGCCTTATGCACCAACCAGGGTGACGTTACTAAGTGGCTTTATGTACCAACTTGGGTGAAGTTGCTAAGTGGCCTTATATACCAACTTGGGTGAAGTTGCTAAGTGGCCTTATGTACCAACCAGGGTGAAGTTACTAAGTGGCCTTATGCACCAACTAGGGTGAAGTTACTAAGTGGCCTTATGTACCAACTTGGGTGAACTTACTAAGTGGCCTTATGTACCAACCAGGGTGAAGTTGCTAAGTGGCCTTATGTACCAACTTGGGTGAAGTTACTAAGTGGCCTTATGCACCAACTTGGGTGAAGTTACTAAGTGGCCTTATGTACCAACTTGGGTGAAGTTACTAAGTGGCCTTATGTACCAACTTGGGTGAACTTACTAAGTGGCCTGATGAACCAACTTGGGTGAAGTTACTAAGTGGCCTTATGCACCAACTTGGGTGAAGTTACTAAGTGGCCTTATGCACCAACTAGGGTGAAGTTACTAAGTGGCCTGATGTACCAACTAGGGTGAAGTTACTAAGTGGCCTTATGCACCAAATAGGGTGAAGTTACTAAGTGGCCTTATACACCAACTTGGGTGAAGTTACCAAGTGGCCTTATGCACCAACTTGGGTGAAGTTACTAAGTGGCCTTATGCACCAACTTGGGTGAAGTTACTAAGTGGCCTTATGCACCAACTTGGGTGAAGTTACTAAGTGGCCTTATGCACCAACTTGGGTGAAGTTACTAAGTGGCCTTATGCAACAACTTGGGTGAAGTTACTAAGTGGCCTTATGTACCAACTTGGGTGAAGTTGCTAAGTGGCCTTATGTACCAACCAGGGTGCAGTTACTAAGTGGCCTTATGTACCAACCAGGGTGAAGTTACTAAGTGGCCTTATGTACCAACCAGGGTGCAGTTACTAAGTTGCCTTATGTACCAACCAGGGTGAACTTACTAAGTGGCCTTATGTACCAACTTGGGCGGAGTTACTAAGTGGCCTTATGTACCAACTTGGGTGAAGTTACTAAGTGGCCTTATGTACCAACCAGGGTGAACTTACTAAGTGGTCTTATGTACCAACCAGGGTGCAGTTACTAAGTGGCCTTATGTACCAACCAGGGTGAACTTACTAAGTGGCCTTATGTACCAACTTGGGCGGAGTTACTAAGTGGCCTTATGTACCAACTTGGGTGAACTTACTAAGTGGCCTTATGCACCAACTAGGGTGAAGTTGCTAAGTGGCCTTATGTACCAACTTGGGTGAACTTACTAAGTGGCCTTATGTATCAACCAGGGTGCAGTTACTAAGTGGCCTGATGTACCAACTAGGGTGAAGTTACTAAGTGGCCTTATGTACCAACCAGGGTGCAGTTACTAAGTGGCCTTATGTACCAACCAGGGTGAACTTACTAAGTGGCCTTATGTACCAACCAGGGTGCAGTTACTAAGTGGCCTGATGTACCAACTATGGTGAAGTTACTAAGTGGCCTTATGTACCAACCAGGGTGCAGTTACTAAGTGGCCTTATGTACCAACCAGGGTGCAGTTACTAAGTGGCCTTATGTACCAACCAGGGTGCAGTTACTAAGTGGCCTTATGTACCAACCAGGGTGAAGTTGCTAAGTGGCCTTATGTACCAACCAGGGTGCAGTTACTAAGTGGCCTTATGTACCAACCAGGGTGAACTTACTAAGTGGCCTTATGTACCAACTTGGGTGAAGTTGCTAAGTGGCCTTGTGTACCAACCAGGGTGAAGTTACTAAGTGGCCTTGTGTACCAGCCAGGGTGCAGTTACTAAGTGGCCTTATGTACCAAACAGGGTGCAGTTACTAAGTGGCCTTATGCACCAACTAGGGTGAAGCTACTAAGGGGCCTTTTGCACCAACTTGGGTGAAGTTACTAAGTGGCCTTATGTACCAACTAGGGTGAAGTTACTAAGTGGCCTTATGTACCAACTTGGGTGAAGTTACTAAGTGGCCTTATGTACCAACTAGGGTGAAATTACTAAGTGGCCTTGTGTACCAACTAGGGTGAAGTTACTAAGTGGCCTTATGCACCAACTTGGGTGAAGTTACTAAGTGGCCTTATGCACCAACTTGGGTGAAGTTACTAAGTGGCCTTACGCACAAACTCGGGTGCGAAGAGGAACGAACTGACACGTTGCATGCGACTGATTTAATTATTATTATCATCTTTATTCGGACTCAAGATCCACAAACATGTACATATTAAACAAACTATAAGTTAGAAATAGCAGCTAGAAAACGGATTATATTGTGCTGAGGTATGAAATCACAACATTACATTCTTCCTTATTTAAGACAGCGTCATTGTTACAATTTCTAATTTCCACAAATTCACAAATCATATTTGCATAGTCGTAATATGTAGCATTGACATTGATATTCCACATTTATTTATATTTATGCTTAATAGCACTCACAGACATATACAACAGTTCATGGTGGGTCATGCTATATTAGGACATAATGTGTCTTACATTTTTGCCCATAATGGACCTATAAGTAAATGTCATTGTATTTGATATATAATTAACAAACATGTTGTCTGACAAGGCTACTGTTCTGTAAAACTGTATTAACCTATAGACCAAAGCAACATCTAAAGGTATACATTCAACAAATAATGGTATTAAATATCTATGCTAAACATATGGTAGCTTCCATACCTTGTGCAAAGCATCACGCCACTGTATGCACATCTTGTTAACATTGTCATGCCACAGTGGCCATAGTTGAGATCCGTACAATGCACAACAATACTGATGAAACAATTTGTTTTTGATGACAGTTTGAAGTGAACCAAACTCAGACATAAATCTGTTTACACTACAGTTAAATTTCTTGATACCACCAAACACCATTTCATACTTATCGGTTGTGCTAAGTACATTTCCGAGATGTATAATTTTCTCACTGAAACATCTGTACCATTTATTTCACAATGCGGGTCAGCATCCTTCTTGTTGTACACCAATAGTTTGATTGTTTACCCATTAAACAGGACATCATGTAGTTTGGCAGTGTTCACACACCTCAATAATTGTTCGCAACCCAGAACTAGTAGGACACAGTAGTACAATGTCATCTGCATATCCTGCAGCTACGCAGAAATGTTGCCCAATATAACAGCCAATACCAAAGTCTTTTAATTCATCCAACAGCCCATCCATGTACACTCCAAATAGAAGTGGAGACATAACACCTCCTTGGCGAAGCCCATTCTTCACACTGAATTGGTTTGACATTACGTCATTCTATCTAATTTCTGTTGTGTGTACATGTGAAGTAAAAGTCTTACAGCTAATGGCCACATACCCTTGTCAATTAATTTTTTAAACACCAGACACTAATTTGTTCTACCGAATGCTTTAGAAGCATCAAGTAATAAAATATGTACAGTGCTACCATTATTGACATAATATAAATGGTTTCGTTTACCATAAAAGTACACATTGTTGTGGATAAGCCATCGTTAAGCCAAATTGTAAATCTGATGTATCAAAACCTCCAGTTTGTTGTTTGATTATAATGACATCACAAAGCTTGCCAATGATGCTGCCTAAGGTCAACGCTCTGTAGTTATCAGAGCTATGATAACTACTTTTATCTTTTTGACGATAGCGTTTTTTTAAACGATAAGGATCAGACGATGGTGACAAAATCGGTTTTCACTACCAGTTGTTGGCCAACCGAGATGTGACAGAAACCAAACACATGGAAAAACAAGTCAAAGCAGATCAGCCTTAACACTGATTGACTGGCTATGGGAAAATGTGGAATTGGATCCCGCAGAACTGAAAATGGCAATCAGGGATAGAGATGTATCATAGCTGTCAACATCTGGAAGGTTCTTAGATGTGATAAATATTCCCAGCCAGGGTCCAGAGGCCGGAGGCCGTGAAGTCCTCTAAACCCATGGGTGGACCACAGTGAATTTCAAGAGCATTTTCAGATAGTTTTATTCCAAAAGTAAAGTAAAGCTCATCTTCAGCAAGTGCTTACACTGCTTTCTAACAGGAAATCTCATTGGTTGATGCTCAGCTGTTGACCAATCACTGACCGCGTTTCAAACGTTATTGTTAAAAGGCGAATATTACCGGTAAGATTAACTGAGACATTCGCTCGCGATACACCAAAAATAGATTATGTGTCTCATTTTCGCAATAAACATTGATTTTTCATAATTTTTTTGCTGAAGATTATGAAAATATGCGTAAGATGTCATATCTCTTACCGTAAGACCGTGACATTTGATGTCTGGAGACAGTAGTTGGAGACAGCACAGTTTGAACCCAGCAGCCGACATGAACCAAAACAGATGTGGCTACCATAATTACGCATCTAGCTCACGCAGCAAGTGCCGGGGCACCTGATAGACACCCCTGGATCCACCCATGACATGGATGTGGATTAAGGTTCTGTCTATGGGTAATTGAGTGAGAAACAAGCATTATTTAGCGTAAACACGTCGTTGCAAAAATAATGAAGTACAGAAAGAGAAATATGTTAAACATGATATCCAACATTTAGGGAAATTATATGTAGATTTCGGCTTTGTAGATTTGTGAAGGATGAATAGGACTTTTTTACAAAATGACGCATGTTGGGAATGCTGAGCCTACGGCGGCGTTATTTCTCAAACAAGCACAACAAAAACGTTGTAGCCACTTGAAAGGGACACGTTAGAAAAGTGCAGCACATGCCCCAGTGCTACATGAATTAGATGGTGCTTTCGATTACAGCCCATGTTCTCACGCATAAAAATAACGAGTTGTTCCTAAATAATTGACATTTATCTTCATTAAATAACTACTCTTTATACAATTTTAGTTATACACAAAAACTGAACAATACGTCTGTAATATATTACCGAAATAATCGAATCGATATTTCGACAGGCCCGACTTTCATAGTAATGGCTGACTGTAAACGCTGGGAAGTATTATTTTCATTACAAAACTGGACAGTATTTTTTATTAATATTAAATTAGTTAATCATCAGCACTATCATCATCATCGACGTCGTCGTCATAGCAGTCGTTGTCGTCGTCGTCATAATCATCATAATCGTCATCGTTGTCATTATCATTATCATCATCATCATTATTATAATCATCATCATCATTATCATCATCGTCACTATTGTCATCATCGTCATCATCGTTGTCGTCGTCGTAGTCATCTTCATAATTAGTGTCATTATAATAATAATAATCATCATCATCATCATCACCATCATCATCGTCATTATTGTTAACATCGTCATCATCGTTGTCGTCGCAGTCATCATCATCATCATCAGCGTCATTATCATGATAATAATCATCATCACTATTATCATCATCATCGTCGTCATCATCATCATCATCGTCAGTACAGTCATTATAGTCATTATCGTCATCGTCATCATCACTCATCATCATAATCACCATCATCGTTATTATTGTCATCATCGTCGTAGCCATCATCGCCATTAGAGCAGCACGTTGCTGCAGCCTGTTGCTAGACGCGGCACGAATGCACGATGCAAGTACATTAGTGGTTCCGAGATCATTATTGGCGTCAACGGCGACTATTGATCAGATGCTATGAAAAGACACGTCCCGCGGCAGACGCTGATGAAACGGTCTCCACTGATATTCACACAGCGTGTTTTCAAATTCGTTTATTGCTAACTTAATATTTGCGTTCGCCACGGCAGATGTCACTTTGTAGACCCACACTTAGCGACCCGAAGAGTATTGTTATTTTTGCCACCAAGAAAAAACATTGCATTCACAAAGAATAGCTGTTTATCGGGAAAGGTCTGCGTCGAACTGCACTAACCAATACCATTGTGGTGCTGTTAGGGGGCAGTGATTGTGGTGCTGTTAGGGGGCAGTGATTGTGGTGCTGTTAGTGGGCAGTGACTGTGGTGCTGTTAGGGGGCAGTGATTGTGGTGCTGTTAGGGGGCAGTGATTGTGGTGCTGTTAGGGGGCAGTGATTGTGGTGCTGTTAGGGGGCAGTGATTGTGGTGCTGTTAGGGGGCAGTGATTGTGGTGCTGTTAGGGGGCAGTGATTGTGGTGCTGTTAGGGGGCAGTGATTGTGGTGCTGTTAGGGGGCAGTGATTGTGGTGCTGTTAGGGGGCAGTGATTGTGGTGCTGTTAGGGGGCAGTGATTGTGGTGCTGTTAGGGGGCAGTGATTGTGGTGCTGTTAGGGGGCAGTCATTGTGGTGCTGTTAGGGGGCAGTCATTGTGGTGCTGTTAGGGGGCAGTCATTGTGGTGCTGTTAGGGGGCAGTCATTGTGGTGCTGTTAGGGGGCAGTCATTGTGGTGCTGTTAGTTCGAACTGCGCTAACCAATACCATTGTGGTGCTGTTAGGGGGCAGTCATTGTGGTGCTGTCAGTGGACAGTCATTGTGGTGCTGTTAGTGGACAGTCATTGTGGTGCTGTTAGTGGACAGTCATTGTGGTGCTGTTAGTGGGCAGTCATTGTGGTGCTGTTAGGGGGCAGTCATTGTGGTGCTGTTAGGGGGCAGTCAGTGTGGTGCTGTTAGTGGGCAGTCATTGTGGTGCTGTTAGTGGACAGTCATTGTGGTGCTGTTAGGGGGCAGTCATTGTGGTGCTGTTAGGGGGCAGTCATTGTGGTGCTGTTAGTGGGCAGTCATTGTGGTGCTGTTAGGGGGCAATCATTGTGGTGCTGTTAGGGGGCAGTCATTGTGGTGCTGTTAGGGGGCAGTCATTGTGGTGCTGTTAGTGGACAGTCATTGTGGTGCTGTTAGGGGGCAGTAATTGTGGTGCTGTTAGGGGGCAGTCATTGTGGTGCTGTTAGGGGGCAGTCATTGTGGTGCTGTTAGGGGGCAGTCATTGTGGTGCTGTTAGGGGGCAGTCATTGTGGTGCTGTTAGTTCGAACTGCGCTAACCAATACCATTGTGGTGCTGTTAGGGGGCAGTCATTGTGGTGCTGGTAGGGGGCAGTCATTATGGTGCTGTTAGGGGGCAGTCATTGTGGTGCTGTTAGGGGGCAGTCATTGTGGTGCTGTTAGGGGGCAGTCATTGTGGTGCTGTTAGTTCGAACTGCGCTAACCAATACCATTGTGGTGCTGTTAGGGGGCAGTCATTGTGGTGCTGGTAGGGGGCAGTCATTATGGTGCTGTTAGGGGGCAGTCATTGTGGTGCTGTTAGGGGGCAGTCATTGTGGTGCTGTTAGTTCGAACTGCGCTAACCAATACCATTGTGGTGCTGTTAGGGGGCAGTCATTGTGGTGCTGTCAGTGGACAGTCATTGTGGTGCTGTTAGTGGACAGTCATTGTGGTGCTGTTAGTGGACAGTCATTGTGGTGCTGTTAGGGGGCAGTCATTGTGGTGCTGTTAGGGGGCAGTCATTGTGGTGCTGTTAGTGGGCAGTCATTGTGGTGCTGTTAGGGGGCAATCATTGTGGTGCTGTTAGGGGGCAGTCATTGTGGTGCTGTTAGGGGGCAGTCATTGTGGTGCTGTTAGTGGACAGTCATTGTGGTGCTGTTAGGGGGCAGTAATTGTGGTGCTGTTAGGGGGCAGTCATTGTGGTGCTGTTAGGGGGCAGTCATTGTGGTGCTGTTAGGGGGCAGTCATTGTGGTGCTGTTAGGGGGCAGTCATTGTGGTGCTGTTAGTTCGAACTGCGCTAACCAATACCATTGTGGTGCTGTTAGGGGGCAGTCATTGTGGTGCTGGTAGGGGGCAGTCATTATGGTGCTGTTAGTGGACAGTCATTGTGGTGCTGTTACTGGACAGTCATTGTGGTGCTGTTAGTGGACAGTCATTGTGGTGCTGTTAGTGGGCAGTCATTGTGGTGCTGTTAGGGGGCAGTCATTGTGGTGCTGTTAGGGGGCAGTCATTGTGGTGCTGTTAGGGGGCAGTCATTGTGGTGCTGTTAGGGGGCAGTCATTGTGGTGCTGTTAGTGGGCAGTCATTGTGGTGCTGTTAGGGGGCAGTCATTGTGGTGCTGTTAGGGGGCAGTCATTGTGGTGCTGTTAGGGGGCAGTCATTGTGGTGCTGTTAGTGGACAGTCATTGTGGTGCTGTTAGGGGGCAGTAATTGTGGTGCTGTTAGGGGGCAGTCATTGTGGTGCTGTTAGGGGGCAGTCATTGTGGTGCTGTTAGGGGGCAGTCATTGTGGTGCTGTTAGGGGGCAGTCATTGTGGTGCTGTTAGTTCGAACTGCGCTAACCAATACCATTGTGGTGCTGTTAGGGGGCAGTCATTGTGGTGCTGGTAGGGGGCAGTCATTATGGTGCTGTTAGTGGACAGTCATTGTGGTGCTGTTACTGGACAGTCATTGTGGTGCTGTTAGTGGACAGTCATTGTGGTGCTGTTAGTGGGCAGTCATTGTGGTGCTGTTAGGGGGCAGTCATTGTGGTGCTGTTAGGGGGCAGTCATTGTGGTGCTGTTAGTGGGCAGTCATTGTGGTGCTGTTAGGGGGCAGTCATTGTGGTGCTGTTAGTGGACAGTCATTGTGGTGCTGTTAGTGGGCAGTCATTGTGGTGCTGTTAGTGGACAGTCATTGTGGTGCTGTTAGTGGGCAGCCATTGTGGTGCTGTTAGTGGAGAGTCATTGTGGTGCTGTTAGTGGGCAGTCATTGTGGTGCTGTTAGTGGGCAGTCATTGTGGTGCTGTTAGTGGGCAGTCATTGTGGTGCTGTTAGTGGGCAGTCGGGTGCCTTAAAAACTACAGCCGTTTAGTAACAATCACTGATGGCGGTGATTTTATATTTTACACACGTCCAATGGGCCAATGTCCAAAAAAGTGTACAAATGGCGTTGTAGCAGGTAAAAAATAAATGTACTGTTAAAAAACACATGAGTTGTCTTTTCTTATTGCATATGCAATGAGGTATATTTTCCATAAGTATCAAACTGTAATATTAATTACAGTTTATAAGAGTTACATGAAGTTAACCATGTTTGTTATTATGTGTCCAGCGCACCGACAATAATTTACAATACTTCGCACAGTTTGAACATTTTAAATGACACAGACATAGGAACATCTAATTGAATTATCTAGTATATAAATCAGAAAGTCAATAAATAAGAAACGAAAGGTACAACGTAACATTTAACTGTGTCGTTGTTACCTTGGTCATATTGTCTGCATTACTTTTGGGTAGGCCTTATTTTAACTACTGCAGTTCTTTCATATCATTGTTGTGAATTTTACACGACACATAATCAATAACTTTGATAACTAGTCTTTCACCGTTGCATCTGCAGTTTTTTTCTCGCGATTGGAACTTTGCAAAATAAGAGCTAAACAAATGACTGACATTGGTCACACTGGATGCGCAATATATCTTTAATTAGGCTGTATCATTTTCCTTCTTCATAAAGTAGAAAACATTTTGTGCAGAAATCCAAACATTTAGTGGGTTTTTTACAGATGTTACTTCACGCAATTTTCTTAATTTAAATTTGTTAAGGTATTTAGCTTAACATTAATATTTAATCAACTCAACTCGTTCGGGTGATAATCTGTGTAAACCGAATAACGTGACGCTGACCACTCAGTGACGCTGACCACTCAGTGACGCTGAACACTCACTGACGCTGGACACTCAGTGACGCTGAACACTCAGTGACGCTGAACACTCACTGACGCTGAACACTCAGTGACGCTGACCACTCAGTGACGCTGAACACTCAGTGACGCTGGACACTCAGTGACGCTGACCACTCAGTGACGCTGAACACTCAGTGACGCTGAACACTCAGTGACGCTGAACACTCAGTGACGCTGAACACTCAGTGACGCTGACCACTCACTGACGCTGAACACTCAGTGACGCTGAACACTCAGTGACGCTGAACACTCAGTGACGCTGAACACTCACTGACGCTGAACACTCAGTGACGCTGAACACTCAGTGACGCTGACCACTCAGTGACGCTGAACACTCACTGACGCTGGACACTCAGTGACGCTGACCACTCAGTGACGCTGAACACTCAGTGACGCTGAACACTCAGTGACGCTGAACACTCACTGACGCTGAACACTCAGTGACGCTGACCACTCACTGACGCTGAACACTCAGTGACGCTGAACACTCAGTGACGCTGAACACTCAGTGACGCTGAACACTCACTGACGCTGAACACTCAGTGACGCTGAACACTCAGTGACGCTGACCACTCAGTGACGCTGAACACTCACTGACGCTGGACACTCAGTGACGCTGACCACTCAGTGACGCTGAACACTCAGTGACGCTGAACACTCAGTGACGCTGAACACTCAGTGACGCTGAACACTCAGTGACGCTGAACACTCAGTGACGCTGACCACTCAGTGACGCTGAACACTCACTGACGCTGGACACTCAGTGACGCTGAACACTCACTGACGCTGAACACTCAGTGACGCTGAACACTCAGTGACGCTGAACACTCACTGACGCTGAACACTCAGTGACGCTGAACACTCAGTGACGCTGAATACTCAGTGACGCTGGACATTCAGTGACGCTGGACACGCCCCAAATTCCCAGACCAGGAACTATCTTGAATTTAGGTATTGCCGAAACGTTTTGCCTTAACTTTTTAGACAGGATTTGTATACTATACACCCCCGATACATACCCCAACTGTACACCCCCGATACATACCTCAACTGTACACCCCCGATACATACCTTAACTGTACACCCCCGATACATACCCCAACTGTACACCCCCCGATACACACTTCAACTGTACACCCCCGATACATTCCTCATCTGTAAACCCCCGATACATACCTTATCTGTACACCCCTGATACATACCTCATCTGCACACCCCCGATACATACCTCATCTGTACACCCCCGATACTGTGTCATTTAAAATCTAACCTCAACTGTAAACCCTCGATGCATACCTTATCTGCGCTGTTCAAAGGGACATGCTATTGTTGCAATTTTTTGACTTGTTTCAATTGTTTTAACCAGACTTAATGAATATTTTGTTCTCCCGACTTAATGAACACTTTCACCTATAGATACAGCACACATCGGTTGACTGAACGAGACATTCTAAGCTAAATAAAACCATGACATCATAAGTGATTATGTATAAATGGATCTTTGTCCAAGGCGATGCAATGACACAATCATTCATGTTAGCAAGCATAACCGTTTGTGTTTGTACAAAGAGCTAGACACGTGTGCAAATAATAAATCTGCACATAGATTGCAGAGCTGTGTGAACTGCGAGTGCATATTAAGGTCAATGTTCTACAATAGTCTAAAATTGACCAAAATCGTGTCTTTAGTCTCCCAAAGCGTAAATTTTAAAGTTTAAATCAATTTCAAATTGGATTACTCACACCAAGAGCTCTCCGGACACATATAGTTTGCCCGTCTCGTTAATGGCAATACTGGAAAACAAAATGTTCATCAACTCGGGAAAAAAAAATTTTCATCAAGTCGGGAGAACAAAATATTCATCAAGTCAGGAGAACAAAATATTCATCAAGTCGGGAGAACAAAATATTCATCAAGTCGCTAGAACAAAATATTCATCAAGTCGGAAGAACAAAATATTCATCAAGTCGGGAGAACAAATGTTCATCAAGTCGGGAGAACAAAATATTCATCAAGTCGGGAGAAAAAAATGTCTTCCTAACACAACTAAAACGTTTAATCACTTCTCTACATTTTGACAATCATCGTTTGCCTTCTTCGGGAAGTGCATTCTGGGAACTTAGTTCTTCCGACTGTGGCCGCGTAAGTGTGTGCGTTCTTGCATGCAAGCATGCATTCACGGCACGACACTAAAGGATAGTGTTCTTGCAAGCAAGCATGCATTCACGGCACGACACTAAAGGATAGTGGTTATGGTATGTTATGCTTTACTTGTACAAGTTTACTGAGTGAACTGTATTTACTGTCGTGATACTCGTCAAACAACGGTACGTTCTTATATAGCACAGCATCGAGTCCTCGCGCCTGCTTAATGCGCTTTACACTTTAGTCCAGCATAAATCAGCATATTTCGACAACATCCAGACATTTCGGTTAAGAAGCAAATGTGTGTCTTAAATGACTGATAGGGTTTCCTGGACTTGCAGAATGCAACCAAAATGCAACCAACCAAAATGCAACCAAAACCAATCATGGGGAACATAGATTTTGTTTCAGGAACAATAATACATACCCTACCTTTATCAAATGTTCTTTTATTGGCTGTCCATACCTGTTTGCGCGCACAATGCGTATACATGGTATGGGAAGACGTTGTTAACGATTTGGTTGCCAAGGTCTAAAGATAGTTGTCACTGGATTTAGTTATTGAGAAATACATAGTTAGTAAGACACAGTGTTACATTTGAACTATATGTCTGATTAATTAAATATATTAAAGTAAATAAACTATTGAACACAATATCATGAATTTAGTGTAGTATAAAATTTCATAAAGAGTGCACAAGTCAGAGAAGCAGAATTTGACCAATCGGTGCTAATGTTGGAGGACAAATTCTACTATCTTATAATATTTTAATATCCCTAGTTAATATTTCTAAATGATAGACTTGTACAAGTGGTAATGTTATATCAGTGTTTTTTTTCCATAGAAGGGTCAGTGCTGACCGACAGCCAAAAACCAAGGCCGAAGAACATCATAACTAATTTGTCAACAAGTTGTTGTTGCTCTCCTCTTTACCCCTGTAGTCCGGGGTGAGGCTGGCACCGATACCTCTTTACCCCTGTAGTCCGGGGTGAGGCTGGCACCGATACCTCTTTACCCCTGTAGTCCGGGGTGAGACTGGCACCGATACCTCTTTATCCCTGTAATCCAGGGTGAGGCTGGCACCGATACCTCTTTATCCCTGTAGTCCGGGGTGAGGCTGGCACCGATACCTCTTTACCCCTGTAGTCCGGGGTGAGACTGGCACCGATATCTCTTTACCCCTGTAGTCCGGTGTGAGGCTGGCACCGATACCTCTTTACCCCTGTAGTCTGGGGTGAGACTGGCACCGATACCTTTTTACCCCTGTAGTCCGGGGTGAGACTGTCACCAATTCCTCTTTACCCCTGTAGTCCGGGGTGAGACTGGCACCGATACCTCTTTACCCCTGTAGTCTGGGGTGAGACTGTCACCGATTCCTCTTTACCCCTGTAGTCCGGGGTGAGACTGGCACCGATACCTCTTTACCCCTGTAGTCCGGGGTGAGACTGGCACCGATACCTCTTTACCCCTGTAGTCCGGGGTGAGACTGGCACCGATACCTCTTTACCCCTGTAGTCTGGGGTGAGGCTGGCACCGATACCTCTTTACCCCTGTAGTCCGGGTGAGGCTGGCACCGATACCTCTTTACCCCTGTAGTCCGGTGTGAGGCTGGCACCGATACCTCTTTACCCCTGTAGTCTGGGGTGAGACTGGCACCGATACCTCTTTACCCCTGTAGTCCGGGGTGAGACTGGCACCGATACCTCTTTACCCCTGTAGTCTGGGGTGAGACTGGCACCGATACCTCTTTATCCCTCTAGTCCTGGGTGAGACTGTCACTGATACCTCTTTACCCCTGTAGTCTGGGGTGAGGCTGGCACTGATACCTCTTTACCCCTGTAGTCTGGGGTGAGGCTGGCACCGATACCTCTTTATCCCTGTAGTCCGGGGTGAGGCTGGCACCGATACCTCTTTACCCCTGTAGTCCGGTGTGAGGCTGGCACCGATACCTCTTTACCCCTGTAGTCCGGGATGAGGCTGCCGATACCTCTTTACCCCTGTAGTCCGGGTGAGGCTGGCACCGATACTTCTTTACCCCTGTAGTCCGGGATGAGACTGTCACTGATGCCTCTTTACCCCTGTAGTCCGGGGTGAGACTGTCACTGATGCCTCTTTACCCCTGTAGTCCGGGGTGAGACTGACACTGATACCTCTTTACCCCTGTAGTCCGGTGTGAGGCTGGCACCGATACCTCTTTACCCCTGTAGTCCGGGGTGAGACTGTCACCGATGCCTTTTTACCCCTGTAGTCTGGGGTGAGACTGACACTGATACCTCTTTACCCCTGTAGTCTGGGGTGAGACTGGCACCGATACCTCTTTACCCCTGTAGTCCGGGGTGAGACTGTCACCGATTCCTCTTTACCCCTGTAGTCCGGGGTGAGACTGACACTGATACCTCTTTACCCCTGTAGTCCGGGGTGAGACTGTCACCGATTCCTCTTTACCCCTGTAGTCCGGGGTGAGACTGGCACCGATACCTCTTTACCCCTGTAGTCCGGGGTGAGACTGGCACCGATACCTATTTACCCCTGTAGTCCGGGGTGACACTGGCACCGATACCTCTTCACCCCTGTAGTCCGGGTGACACTGGCACCGATACCTCTTTACCCCTGTAGTCCGGGGTGACACTGGCACCGATACCTATTTACCCCTGTAGTCCGGGGTGACACTGGCACCGATACCTCTTCACCCCTGTAGTCCGGGGTGAGACTGGCACTGATAACTATTTACCCCTGTAGTCCGGGGTGACACTGGCACCGATACCTCTTTACCCCTGTAGTCCGGGTGACACTGGCACCGATACCTCTTTACCCCTGTAGTCCGGGGTGACACTGGCACCGATACCTATTTACCCCTGTAGTCCGGGGTGACACTGGCACCGATACCTCTTTACCCCTGTAGTCCGGGTGACACTGGCACCGATACCTCTTTACCCCTGTAGTCCGGGGTGACACTGGCACCGATACCTATTTACCCCTGTAGTCCGGGGTGACACTGGCACCGATACCTATTTACCCCTGTAGTCCGGGGTGACACTGGCACCGATACCTCTTTACCCCTGTAGTCCGGGTGACACTGGCACCGATACCTCTTTACCCCTGTAGTCCGGGGTGACACTGGCACCGATACCTATTTACACCTGTAGTCCGGGGTGACACTGGCACCGATACCTCTTTACCCCTGTAGTCCGGGTGACACTGGCACCGATACCTTTTTACCCCTGTAGTCCGGGGTGACACTGGCACCGATACCTATTTACCCCTGTAGTCCGGGGTGACACTGGCACCGATACTTATTTACTCCTGTAGTCCGGGGTGACACTGGCACCGATACCTCTTTACCCCTGTAGTACGGGTGACACTGGCACCGGTACCTCTTTACCCCTGTAGTCCGGGGTGACACTGGCACCAATACCTATTTACCCCTGTAGTCCGGGGTGACACTGGCACCGATACCTATTTACCCCTGTAGTCCGGGGTGAGACTGGCACCGATACCTATTTACCCCTGTAGTCCGGGGTGACACTGGCACCGATACCTCTTTACCCCTGTAGTCCGGGTGACACTGGCACCGATACCTCTTTACCCCTGTAGTCCGGGGTGACACTGGCACCGATACCTATTTACCCCTGTAGTCCGGGGTGACACTGGCACCGATACCTCTTTACCCCTGTAGTCCGGGTGACACTGGCACCGATACCTCTTTACCCCTGTAGTCCGGGGTGACACTGGCACCGATACCTATTTACCCCTGTAGTCCGGGGTGACACTGGCACCGATACCTATTTACCCCTGTAGTCCGGGGTGACACTGGCACCGATACCTATTTACCCCTGTAGTCCGGGGTGACACTGGCACCGATACGTATTTACCCCTGTAGTCCGGGGTGACACTGGCACCGATACCTATTTACCCCTGTAGTCCGGGGTGACACTGGCACTGATACCTATTTACCCCTGTAGTCCGGGGTGACACTGGCACCGATACCTCTTTACCCCTGTAGTCCGGGGTGACACTGGCACCGATACCTATTTACCCCTGTAGTCCGGGGTGACATTGGCACCGATACCGATCGCCGATTTTTGTTTCCCTTTCTTCGTCATTGATCCCGTTTCACCGCCGCCTGCACCAACCATCTCCATTCCCCTGTCCCTCGCCCTCGCTCTCCACTCCCTCCCATTCCCGCTATGTCTCTCTTCACGCAGTCCTCGCATCTCACCCTCGATCTTCCTCTACCCCTTCTACCCTCCACTGTTGCATCCGCAATAGATGGTACTATCGCACGTACTGATCTAAAATGAAAGCACTAACATATCTCGCTTACAGCAGGGAATGTCGACGTATGACTTCTTGTTTGTGGCATAAAAGAAGAGGTTGTGCGCTTTGTGCTGCCACCGGACATATCGTCTCGTGTCTACGTAATTTATCGACAGTTATTCTTGTATGTGCTGTAGTTTGTTTTAGTTCAATACTGCACGTGAACTGTTGGATGGTCCGCTGATGCATTGACATTACGTGGATATTACTTATTTTGTGCGATTTTAGTGTTTTTAAGCTGTTGTCTTAGTAACTGTTCAACCGTGACGCAGTGCATCAGACACGCCTGCCAAACGTTGACGCAGGTGGCCAAACAAGTTTACGCCGTCGTCGCGTGTCTGACAAAAAGGTCTGCAGAATGACCGACATTCTTGACCACGTAACGCAATGTGACTATTTGCTGCATGACTAACTGTGGTAGGAACATGCATATTACGTTCTCATTGGTAAATCAATGTCGATGCTTGACCTGTGTTTGTAAACATGCTGGCTTTTACGGGTCATGAACTGCGTGTCATCGGGGTCATCGGGGTCATCGCAATGATGGCCAAACCTGGCGTCGAAGCCATGGGAATTTCTACATTCACGCGTAGGTGCAGGGCTGGTCGTAGCAAACAACGACCAGTTCGTCGAATAACAGGACATCGATCTAGCTCTGTATTTGTATGTAGGCAACACAGTGTCAACAGTGCGAACCTGGCATCTTTAAGAATCTCCCCTGCTACGCCACATGATGCGCCAGTCGTCGGTGTGGCATTACTAAATCCTCGTTCTGTGTGTAATAAAGCTTTTCAGATCAACGAATACCTCGTTGAACACAAATGGAACGTTTTAGCAATAACGGAGACGTGGTTGTGGAAAACGGGTGACGAAGCTAAGATCGAGAAACAGCTAGTTGTACCCCTGTACAAAGCACTAGTTAGACCACATTTGGAATATTGTATTCAAGCATGGAGGCCATATAGTAAAAAGGAAAAACTAGAAAGAATACAACGAAAAGCAACTAAAATGATTCCAGAATTGAGGGACCTTAGTTACGAAAGTCGCTTATTACAATGTGGTTTGACAACACTAGAGACCAGTAGACTAAGAGGAGACCAAATAGAAGTGTTTAAAATAGTGAATGGTTATGAGGATGTTGATAGGAATATGTTCTTCAAACTTAAAGAAGGCAGTAGAACCAGAGGACACAAAGCAGCATTAGTTAAGGAGCAGTGTAGGTTGGACATGAGGAAGGGTGATAAATGAATGGAACAAACTGCCAAATGATTGTGTTAATGCTAGTAGTGTGAATATGTTTAACAATAGAATTGACAGATAAGGGTGGGCTACACATAGGTGAGAAAATTGTTGGACTCTCGATAAGCCAGTGGCTTCCTTGTCCACTTGCCATCTGGAACTTGTTGTTTGGGATGACAATCTTGTTAAATGAATTTCTCCTTCTGCAGTTGTCCTGGGCTCATTCTACGACATTCAATATGAATGTAATCTTTCATCTGACTTCCTTGCTGAACTTGAATGCTTATTTACGGAATCATCTGTCTCCGTTATACCAACGATCATTGTTGGTGACTTCAATGTTCATTTTGATGATGAGAAGAAATCAGAGCCGCTTCGTAATCTCGTCGAATCATTCAATCTGTTGGGACTGTTGATAAGTCACGACAGAGATAACTTGGTATCTTCTGTTATCGTTTATCCAGACTCGATATCGGACTACTACCACATAGAACTGACATTGAATGCGTTGAAACAGTCAGTCGAAACATCGGTGATTGCCAAAAGCAACTTCCCCAACATGGATACTGCAACAGTGATGACATTAAAGTTGCCTGTGCTGACGTATGTGCTCAGGCAGGTAAACAAACAGAGGAATTGGTAACGTCCTACAACACCTGTCTCTCGGACTGTTTAGACAAACACGCTCCTTGGCGCTACGTTCGCGTCATGAACAACTCGCCACATCCGGGGTACGACGCTGAAATCGATGATGCAAGAGAAAAGAAGCGCAAATGGGAGAATATGATTAGAAGTACGAAACTTGAAATACACCGCCAATTATACGTCACCGCCCACGACGACTGCACTACAATAATATCTGCTGAGAAAACCAAATACTATCGCGGACAATTACAGAACGCTAATAACAAAAACATGTTTCGCATTCTGAGATCACTCGATGTCCACCAAATGCAGCTTCCTGCATTCTGCTCAACGAAGGAAGGCTGCCATACATTCTCGCGTTTCTTCCAAGACAAGATCAATAAACTACTGACTAACTTTCACTGTCACACTGCCGTAGACCCAGCAGCGGACGAGACACCTTGTTTTACTGACTCCATTCAAGTGTTCGAGCCTACTACTACGGCTGAAATCACACAACTATTGTTGGCACTACGGATAAGATGTGCACGCTTGAATCTCTTCCTAATAAGCGACTAAACGACGACATAGAAAGTGTCGTGCCTATCATCACCTATATTACAAACGCCTCACTCGAGAATGCAGTTATGCATATGGTGCTGAAGCAGGCAATTGTCCGACTACAATTACTGCTTCATGAAAGGTTCGTTACCTTGGTGTCACCATAGATAGACACCTCGATTTTAAGAAACAAGTGTCAAGCATCGTCAGTGTGTGCGCATTCCACCTCCGCCATATTAATCAAATGAGCTGTTATCTCCTAACAACGACAAAGGAGCGTGTCGTCAATGTCTTTATTACATCACTGTTTGACTACTGCAATTCGCTTCTATACGGCACTACTGTTAACAACATCGCTCGACTCCAGAGAATGCACAATTCGGCCGCTAGATTGCTCCTACGTCGCTCATGCAGTGATAGCGCCTTGCCTCTGTTGTGTATTCTTCACTGGTTGTCTGTAGCACGCAGGATCGACTTAAGCTGTTAGTGTTTACATATAACGTTGTGTACGAAGATGCGCTAAAATACATATCTGATGTTGTGCGCCCGCCGCCCAGACACACCAGCAAGAGCCCTGCGCTCGGCCAGCGATAACATGTTAACTGTTCGGCCGACTCGTGTCAAAGCTGGGAACAGCTCGTTTGCGGTCGCCGCGGCGATTTTGTGGAATACTCTGCCCAATGACATTAAAATGTCCGACACTCTCTCTAATTTCAAGGCACGCCTACATACTCATTTTTATAGACTCTCATTCAAGTCCAACATATTAGTTCCTGCACTAATTTATTAATCTTATCTTACACGTATTAACCTATTTATATATTTATTAATTAATTATAACTTCAATTATAACTTCATGTACATTATTTCAGTTATATGTATTTACATAGTCTTATTTCTACATACAATTAACACTATTGAACTCTAATTATGATAACTATTTTAGCATATTTAATTCCTGTACTTATCTGTATTTTATTAATGTTAATTCATATAATGTTATTTAACTTAATATATATATATATATATATATATATATATATATATATATATATATATATATATATATATATATATATATATATATATTCTTATTTTAACTAGCTTGTATAAAGTATTTGTAAAGAATTGCAAGTTTGTTTAGCAATGTTATAACTATTTGTCTTATAAAGCGCCACGAACAATTTAAAATTGGATTTGGCGCTATATCAAATCAAATATAGTATTATTATTAACATTGGCTAGGCGCCAAAGACCAAACATTCAATTCCATTTAATTTGGCTTTCTGACAAAGGTTTGAATATTTGTTTTTATGATTGTCTGACCCTTGGAGGTCATCAACAGGTGTTAGTTTAACAATCAACACAGCTGTGCCACTTCTTTACTCCCTCCCACCATGTCAACTTGTAAGTGCATATTTTGTATAAAAAAAATTAAGTAAAACTGTAATCCTTTAATAATTTTTTTTTTACACACACATTGACGTTATTCCTGGTAATTGTAAGCCATGCTGCGACTCTTTGTGGGGAAGTTACTGATTTTCTGGCCAAGCCGTCCCACCTCTGTAAAGTCGGCAATGCCTTTTTTCAACAAATATGTATTCAGATAAAATTGTAACCCGTTAATGCTGGTCACGTTGAGCCATTCAACATCTTTCTGTCGATGCCGGTATTGATTTCCTGGCAAAAACTTTCCCCCACCATGCAAAGCCACGAGTGTCGGTTTGTCAACAAAATACAATTGTAACGCTTTAGCCAAATACAATTGGGAGTTTGTTATTGGGATATCTACTGACATTAATCCTGGTCATGTTGAGATATTTTGCATCTCCTTTTGATTGCGGGTGTTGATTCCCTGACCCAAGACTCCAACCACCTTCGAAACGGCTCCGGAGATTACAGGGTGGGTGAAGGTTTAGGTCAGGTAATCAGTACTTGTGCACAAAGAGAGATGCCGAAACGGCTCAAATGACCACGCGTAATGCCAGTGGATGTCACAGTAGCAAAACTACAAAGTAATATGGTTAAATGGTTAAAACGTTATGATAATAAAATGTATTTGTTTGACAAAATTGGCATTCGCGATCTTACAGGGTGAGGTAATGTTTAGGCTAGGAAATCAATAACTGCGCATACAAATCAATAACTGCACAAACAAATCAATAACTGCGCATACAAATCAATAACTGCACATACAAATCAATAACTGCGCATACAAATCAATAACTGCACATACAAATCAATAACTGCACATACAAATCAATAACTGCGCATACAAATCAATAACTGCACATACAAATCAATAACTGCACATACAAATCAATAACTGCGCATACAAATCAATAACTGCACATACAAATCAATAACTGCACATACAAATCAATAACTGCACATACAAATCAATAACTGCACATACAAATCAATAACTGCACATACAAATCAATAACTGCGCATACAAATCAATAACTGCACATACAAATCAATAACTGCACATTCAACATGACCAGGAATAACAAATCGGAATCACAAAATTTAACCAAAACACCCCTAATCAGGGATTCGGGTAAAATCAAGGTTCCCGGGGTTGAATTTGTTTGCATTTGGGGGGGGGGACTCTGGGCATCCACCCGGTCATCTTGAAAAAAAAATTGGCTTATTAACCTAAATGTCCGGGTCATCGTCAAGTTCTGCTGGACTATTTCACTCCCTGGCAAACCTGTTCATTCCAGCGCCAACTCTACGGGAATCGATCTAGTCTCTTCTGGCGACATATGATGTGTCCGGTTAACCCAAACAAGAACCGATCAAAACAAATCCTCTCTTCCAAGAAACAATACCTAACATGTCCAGTACTCTCGGTGAAGATTGGCTTTATTGATAAATTGTTGTTATTTTTGACGCGGGGTCGCAAATTGAGACCAATCTTGCCCAGATATCAGCGCTCGAAATTAGCCAGTGAACCAGTGCACTGGTGACTGGTTCCCTTCGGGAGAAATACTGGATATGACCCATCAGTTGTGGTCTTTCTGACTAGTCGAGGCCACGGTAGACGCCGATTAAGATGACATGTGTCTATTGTCTTTTATATAGGTGTCAGATGGGTTCTTCAAATTTGCATTGTCTGATGTTTGTGTAGAAGAAAAGACGCCACAGTTAGTAGTAGATAACGGTCTGTTTTTTTTAAGACCACCACACTCGTTGGACCCACGCGTGTTTTTCCAAAATAAAACGTGTTTATGTGTGCGGGCGTGCGTGCGTGCGTGCGTGCATGCGCGAGCGTGCAAGCGCATCTATGTTGACGCAATATATAATAAAATGAAACAGTCGGTACCAAACATACAAGAAACTGCGATTATTTTATAAATATGTTTGTTTGCTAGTAATGAATGACATACACTGTAACTCGGCCCGCTCAACAAGACACTACGGTTTGATACCTTAGAGGCAGGCCGACTTATCCACACCATATGACCGTGTGTAAATATATTACAAGACGTTGATGTGCCGGCTGGAGTAGTGTGGGGCAAAGCGTATCCCCCACGGCAAGGCGCACCCCTCTATTTCGGCAGATACTACTTTTAGTGCACCTGGAGTGTGCGTTACACGGCGTTACAAGTTACACGACGTTACACGGCGTTACACGTTACACGGCGTTACATGTTACACGACGTTACACGTTACACGACGTTACACGTTACACGGCGTTACAAGTTACACGACGTTACACGTTACACGACGTTACACGTTACACGGCGTTACAAGTTACACGACGTTACACGTTACACGACGTCACACGACGAAATTTGCGACACTAACATGTATTTTTTCTTTGTTGTTTTCTTAGTAAGGTTTTGTAATTATATTATTACTTAGTTAATAGGTTAGTTGAAATTAAGTAGGCCAAATCGTGTTGCCCTTAAATAGGTGCATTTGCCTCACACTACTCCACATGGCAAGTTAAGGAACGGAACCGAGAACTGGAACCGACAACGTTCCAAGACGAGGCTAGGGAGACAAATGTGCCGCTGATTGGTCGACGATCTTGCATATACGTTTCTCCCCTGGGACATGACACGGGCCGGTTTTAGATTCATTGCTGTCAATTGAGCAATAATATTTGTTATTGATACGTCCCGGGCGTTATCTTGTCGCCGGAAAAGTAGTCATTAATCAGCGATATGACAGAAACTTGAAAAGACGCGTGTGCTTATCTGATAAAGGTACAAGCTTCTATGTAAATGTCATTTTTGTTATGTCTTTTGACATATGTGGTACTTTTGTACATCTTAATATTTTATTAATTTACTATTATTATTATTTTAACCTTTGTTACTCTTTTCATAATCGATGTATGTGTGCCGCGCCTGTCCACGTCTAAGGACCACAATGGAAAAAGGTACTTGCACTTTCTTATGTCATCCTTATATTTTAGTGTACGTTTGCACGCACCCCTGATGTAGATGTACGAGTCACATTTTTATATTGAATATATCAATCAATCAAATCTGATGGCAGATAATTTATAACGTCATCCAGCTTGGGTGAGACCATTTGTGAAAATATTCTACAACTAACTTTCAACTTTCACAACACATCTGGTTTTACACACACACACACACACACACACACACACACACACACACACACACACACACACACACACACACACACACACACACACACACACACACACACACACACACACACACACACACACACACACACACACACACACACACACACACACACACACACACACACACACACACACACACACACACACACACACACACACACACACACACACACACACACACACACACACACACACACACACACACACACACACACACACACACACACACACACACACACACACACACACACACACACACACACACACACACACACACACACACACACACACACACACACACACACACACACACACACACACACACACACACACACACACACACACACACACACACACACACACACACACACACACACACACACACACACACACACACACACACACACACACACACACACACACACACACACACACACACACACACACACACACACACACACACACACACACACACACACACACACACACACACACACACACACACACACACACACACACACACACACACCACTTGTTTTGATGTGGATAATGAATGTTTCGTTCCTCCTAGTTGCTCCCTTTATTAAGGGGTCAGGCTCTTCTTTCATGTACTGCTGCACCACCCCAGCTCTTATCCCTTCCCATTTCTCCCAATCGGAAGAATTCACTCCCCCCTTGTCGTCCTCCTCTGCCTTCCGAACATCCCTCTTTACGCAGTCCTCCCATCTCAATATTATGCCTGTTTGAAAATCTCGTCTACATGAAGACATGATAAATGTCTGATCATCAACGCTGTGGCGAAAAGCATACACGTCATCTCATTGACAGTCCTAGGTCTTTTTGCTACAACCAAAAAAATCTCCGCTCCAGAGATTGAAATATCCGTCAGTTGACGCACAACTGACAACAACGGATATTTGTTTATAACTCTCCGTTTTTATTCGTGACTCGTGTTGCTTATCAGTAAGTCGGACTGTTGCAAGTCGCATGAAAAGATCTCGACATGTGGCAGACGCAAGACATCAACTGCACAGCCATGTGCCTACTGCGAACTAACTGAAGTCGGGGAAAAGCTTTTTAAACTCCACAAAACGCTGACCTCCTCGCCTAGCAGCACTAAATTGGACGTATGGAATAGACGACTGCAAGATACACAAATAATGGTCAACCACGACATAGTGGCACTACATCGTCTAGACCCAATGGACGACACGCGACTATAGAGTCCAGGCAATGTCCACCGACACGGAGTGGACAAAGGCTTGCGCCTGAAAATGGCAAAACATCACGTGAAGGACACACAAAGAAGACCCGTAAAACCGGCCAATGATGTAATCATCCGGGTACAACAGGCAGTTGGCGCATTAAAAATGTCGACGATTAGTTGCGTAGTTGATCGCCTGATCGAAGAAACCCTGCACAGAAAACTATCGTAGCCAGTGGAGTTATTTATAGATGGGGTATTTGTGTAGGGGGAAAGAGGAAGCTCAAGAGAAAGTCTCCGAATAAATATAATAGAAAGAGCAGAAACCGTTGGAAGCATTTACGACATTATGCGGTGGCATGCGAAAGTGTGCCGTGGCATATGGTGATCCCTGAACGCTTCGGAGATGTGTGTTGCGTCGTTAATAATGCACCAATTAAAACTGCATTTTACATAGTATCACCTTAATCATGCACGTTTTTGCGTTCGCTGCGAGGTGGCAAGCCCTTCGTTTAAATTCCCACCAACTCTATAGATCACGCTTCGGCGGTTACCTTGGGAGTTGTGACCAAGTGATTTTTTCTGTCTTACACACGCACGAGTGTTCTACATACGTATATTATCGAGATGCAGAAATGCACTCATCCTGTGTAGTTTCAAGCATTGTTAGAGATATATGTCGGCAGCGTGACGTCAGTGTGACGTGAACCAGTTGCTCTGCTGAGTTGACTGTCAAATTACGCACACATTAAATGTGCTGTACGAGCGAATACATTGTTTCTGGTCGGTACTATTGTGTATTTCGATTGTTTTCTAGATTTGTCATACTATTGGTGTTCGTAACTGAATTAAACCATAGCAAACATATATAGAAGTCTATAAAAATGCTACATAATTCTACAAATATAAATTTTTATTATTATTAATGTACAGAAATATGTAGAATAATACACAGTTTAGTGGGACGTGGTAGCGTAACGTTAGGCTCTCAATCGAGAGAACCCGGGTTCGAATCCTCTTGCCGCCGTTTCGAAGCGTTGGTAACTTCGTTCATCCTACGTATAAACGAGTAGATATACCTGGCTACAGACAGATATATATCTGAACGAATAGTCTTTGCGCAGTAATTGCAGCGTGACTGAATTCTTCCCATAGAAGTCGAAATGGCGTTGGAATGAACAGGTCTGCCAGGGGGTGAAGTGTAAAGCGCTTTGAACAGTTCCAAGGACTGGATACCGCGCTATATAAAAACGTATATATTCCTTTTATAGTAAACGTATGTATATTACATTCTGTATAATTAACTTACGCCTACTTAAATGTTCTATAGAATTGTATAGGCTTTAATATAATTATACAGAGTATAAATTGAACATTGTATAGAAAATTATAGAGTACTACAAATTCTATGGAATATTTTATGAAAATGTTCTAATATCCCAGCTATAGATTATTTGAAAAACAAGTATGTTGAATATTCTATAAAAAATTCTATAGAACATTTTCTGAATTCTATTGGAATGTCTAAAAAAAAATCCTATAGAATATTCTATAAACATTCTATGAAACTTCATCGAATATTTTTTTAGTTCTATAGAATTGTCTCCGCAAAAATTATATAGGATATCCTATTAAAATTCTATAGCTTTTTTTTTAAGGACCGTAACACCAGCTGCTCATCCGTACATAAATGTTTAAGGACCGTAACACCAGCTGCTCATCCGTACATACATTTTTAAGGACCGTAACACCAGCTGCTCATCCGTACATAAATTTTTAAGGACCGTAACACCAGCTGCTCATCCGTACATAAATTTTTAAGGACCGTAACACCAGCTGCTCATCCGTACATAAATTTTTAAGGACCGTAACACCAGCTGCTCATCAGTACATACATTTTTAAGGACCGTAACACCAGCTGCTCATCCGTACATAATTTTTTAAGGACCGTAACACCAGCTGCTCATCCGTACATAAATTTTTAAGGGACCGTAACACCAGCTGCTCATCCGTACATACATTTTTAAGGACCGTAACACCAGCTGCTCATCCGTACATATTTTTTTAAGGACCGTAACACCAGCTGCTCATCCGTACATAAATTTTTAAGGGACCGTAACACCAGCTGCTCATCCGTACATAATTTTTTAAGGGACCGTAACACCAGCTGCTCATCCGTACATAAATTTTTAAGGGATCGTAACACCAGCTGCTCATCCGTACATAAATTAATGGCGCTCAACATACCCGAGCGTAGAACTATCCCCACGGTCATCGCGGCAGGACACGTTGGACTTCTCGCAGGTTCCCGGGTGAGTCGTGTTCCGTTGGCGTATGGAAAGACTAATGCGATGTTTGCAGTAATTGGCTCGCCGTTGCCACTGAGTCGAAACGTGAATATTAGCTGTTGGCCAAATACCATACACACTTTGGCAACATATTATAAAGTTGGGTGGCTTTTCGCACTACTGGGGCAGGGTTCACATGCTACTGAGGAGAGTAAAAGTGGATGCATTTCCGGTGGAAAAAGGCGAGTACACAAACCGGTCTTATTTGAGCTGTTCATTTGAACAACATTCCTGCGCAGAAAAGCCTCTGACGAAGCTGTGATTTTGACAGCTCGCCTCTTGGTGACATAATGTCTGCATAGCAATGTTTCAGCGGCGTCCTTTCTAACCGATGAAGCCGATATTATTGGATCTCACCATGCGTCAACAGATCATAGCCCGCTGGTTTGGATTCAATTATGGTGACACTGTTTTTCAGTAGGCCAAGCCGCTTTTCTGCATCTCTAGCCTAGAGTCTAGTCTCGGGACAAGTCTTTCGAGAGATCGATCCTAGGAGTTCCCCCTCCGACATATCGGTAGATTGATCTCTGGCCATCGTGTCTAGTCTCAGGACAAGTCTTTCGAGAGATTGATCCTAGGAGTTCCCCCTCCGACATATCGGTACATTGATCTCTGGCCATCGTGTCTAGTCTCAGGACAAGTCGTTCGAGAGATTGATCCTAGGACTTACCCCTCCGACAGATCGGTACATTGATCTCTGGCCATCGTGTCTAGTCTCAGGACAAATCTTTCGAGAGATTGATGCCTAAGAGTTCCCCCTCCGACAGATCGGTACGGTTGTTTCCCTACTGTTAACTAACATCCCACCCGGAGGGGGGGGGGTAGGTAGGCACGAAATACATTGCCAGTATATCGTCCTTGAGACAAATTCACGTTTTAAGGGTCCTTATGTCCAACGCGCGATAACGTACGCAGCGCATTTAGGGTATCAAATCACAAATCAAACCAAAAAGATAAGATAAAGTGTAGAAACCGAGAGGTCACAGTAATCTATGAATAAAATGTCAGTGAATTAATCTACATCGTGGAACAATGCATATTTTACGTGTTAAAGGGTGTATATTTCAATTAACTAAATTTGAAAAGGCTATCTTTTTGAAAAATCTAAAACGCTTTGTGTGTGGGGGGGGGGGTCAGCTAGAGAAATTCTCAAGGATGGTGTACTGGCAACGTATTGAGTGGCCCTGGGCAGCCCATGCCGACACCAATGGCTATAAAACTGACGCCAAGAAAAGAACACCCGTTACTCGTCGACCTATGCCCGGCTACCAGCGCAGCCTCGGCGAACTTGCATCGATCTGCACAGTTACGAAACACGAACTGCATCGACCCAGACACGTCTGTAATTGCGTCATGTGAAAAAGACGTAATTTATTTCTAGCCGACAACGGTAGAGATGAGACTCGGCCGGGTGAGTGATAATAATGTCAGACTGCGTCTTCTCGGCAGGATGTCATGTTGCACCCGATGTTCGCTCGGTATTAAAACTCGTCCCCACGCAGCCAACGATTATTCTTCTCCGTTCGGCGACCATGGTAACGATTTTTTTTATCTTGACGGACGATACGTCTGTCAATTTGTTCGAAATATGTAGGAGTTTCGCTAAACTTAAAACGAAAAAAAATCATGTTTTTTGGGCAATGCACCCAAGAGTTAATAAAAAATAACCATTTGCAACTACAGTCAAGAATATCACGCTAGTGGTGTTCTCATAATTGTTTCTAAAAGTGGGAGATTCTGGTCAAGTATCTGTTTTCCTGGCTGCTGACATGTTGACCAGAACGACCAACAATATGGCGCGGCCCATGAAAAAAAGATGCTGTGTGTTCAACAAGGTTTTTTTAGTAAATCACTGGCGTAATTTTTTTTTATTGTAATTGCAAGTGGTTATGTTTTAATGAATCTTATTTTTATCTTTTGTTTCGCTTGAAATATGCCGTAATTCAGAAGACAAATACTTCCAAACAAAACCCCTCTCAGTTTCAGAAGAAATTCAGGGAACTAATCGAAATTCATAGGCACCCCAGCATATCGTTCTATGACGCAGTCTCTCCCACTAAATCGGTTTTGACGGCGTTAATGCAATACTGCGACACAAAATACAATAATTCACGAACGTCAACAAATCATTGTCCAGTAACAGTTCACACACGTTATTACCGTAGAGTAGCGATTACTGATTCGCAGTGGTGGCCTGCCGACAGTGTTTGTACTGCATTTTATTGGCAAACCCACCGACAGCGCACTATTCTATAAGAGTGACAGCTGCAACAAAATGGCCGCTCGTGCGCTATGTCTGACGGCATTATTGGCGTCTGTGTCGGGTGAATCGGGCGTTTCTGCCAAATCAGCAAGAATTGAACACATGATAATTGGATATAGCATGGTTATTTAGGACAATACGACTTTCAAACACAAAATGTCAGTGTATCTTAATGCAAGAAAAGTCAACATTAACAACTGTCACTCGTTGCAACCGTATTAGCAGGTCGCATGTGAATCTCAAGAAGAATAAACAACCATATTTAAAAGTATAACTATCGAATAGTACGTCATGGCTTCTCCATCATAGATCAGACGAAGCTAATATGCAGTACGTCGTTTTATAATTAAACCGAAGGACTTCGGTCCCATTGGGTAAACAGAAAACCACGGCTTTCGGCCAGCATTGTAAGCAATGAAATGCGACAAAACATACAAACAGCGCTCATACAGCGACACGGTAGCAACACACTACAAAAGATGACAAGATACATCGCACAGCGACAGACAATCAGTAGTCAACTGTTGACACGCCACAGACAGCGATAACGGGCAACGGCGCCTTGTAATGTGTATGTGCCATAAACAGACATTACATCATTACGACACCTGCTTAATCAAGAGCAGCTGTAGTTCACCGAGTCACTAACGCTCTATAGTGCACAGCACTGATATAAACACATGGCCCCGGTTTACAACGAGTAAACAGTGATCGTAACGTTTGCATCGTCGAACACGTCCTTTATGATGGCGCATACCTTCGGCCATTTCAAACCGTCCAGTCCACAACCAATCAGAGGCATAGCTAGTTGTTTGGTGTCATGCTTTTGACAATGTTTCTTCATGGCTTCCAGGCTTGCAGTGATGGTCTCGTACGTGGGTTTGTGCCAGTATTTTTCTTTCGTAACGAGGTAGTACACGAATCGTCCGTCACGTTGCAGCGTTGCAACGCCACCTGGCGACTGACCTGAAAGCAGGCGATTTAGAACGTTGAGCTTCACAAATACTGCTACATCAATTCAAATTACCCACAATAACAAATACCAATTCCACTTCAAAAATACCCATTCCAATTTACCAACTGCAATTATCAATTCCACATTGAAATAAAACTATGCGAACAAAGCAAACATTGACATACACCAAATAACATAATATTATATTTTAGACAAGTTTTGTTTAATTTCTGCATATTATGGAACAAAATGGCAAACAAATATGACATACACAACATATTATATTTTATTGATTACATGTAGCTAATAATTTGAGTTAAATAATTACATGAAGTGATTAAAAAAGTAACTGAAAAGTAACTGAAAATATCAGATAAATTTTCAACAATTCTTTTAAAAAACAATACACCCATTTCAATTCCAAAATTGGTGTTTCAATTCCAATTACAATGTAACTGACAAAATAACTGACCCCAAGTCTGATCGTAGGACATTTAAAATTCCACACCAGGTATAATGTTTACCAGTCAGTTTAACAGGAAAATAGTTTTCATTTGTCATTAATTTTATGGTAAATCTATATAAGATATAACATATTGTATAACAATATTTTAAGAAATTTAATAACATATCATACAGTGACACTATGTAAAACAGAAAAAAAATTATTTTTAATATGGCATAACATGGTGAGTGTCAATGTTAATCTAGTGAAATTTTACTATCTGAACAAATATATTAATCCACATAAATTACTATGTACACTGTATGTATGCAGTGACGTATCTACTCTTGAGTACCAAATAACCGTATAGGCCAAATAACAGTATAGGGTGGCAAATTGGTGCAATTTAATAATAGTATAGTGCCGAATAACAGTATGGGGGGGGGCAAATTGTTCAAAACAAATAATTGTACAGTGCAAAAGAAGCCACTGGTATATTTGTCTTTTTAGCAACATAGGCGTAGCGATTTTTTACTCGAGAGAAGCCAGGGCGTCCCTAGAAAGCTACGCGGATCGCCGTGTATTTTTTTTTTCCTGTTGAATATTCATAAACTTTGTGTGTATTCACGTCACTGCAGATATAGTAATCATGTTTTATAGCTATAAAAAACCGGGGCATTTTCCGTTTTTAAATGGAAATTTTTATTGAATTGAATGCGTAAGCCCATTTCAGGGGAAACTGCCGCCAGCCGGCCATTTACGGTCAGTTTACGCGGTGATAATGGCATTTTAACTAATAATATACCATGTCGAGCTCACGAGAACTAAGCATTCTGACCAATTCATCTAATCATGGAAATTTAACGGTCTAATGCTTCGGGATCAAAATCTAGGATCCTCAGAAGCACGGGATCCCGCTAAAGTCATGACTGTCATTCGAAAGGATGAAAACTTTGCCGTCAGAGGGAGCCACGTGCAGCTCCAGTTGGGAGCAAATGATTTTAGCGCCAATGGTAAACCACTCTGTGGGTGCTTGATTAGCGCTAGCAATAGGGAGTGAGAGCGATTGCTCTCTTAAAAATTATACCCTGCACAATTTGCTTATTTGATTATCGGAGAATATAGGCTGGCATAAATGTTTAAATTTAATAATAGTATAGTGCCAAATAAGGTGCGTATAGGGTGGCATTTTTCATTAAATAAATACGCATATAGGCACGCTTATTCGGCACTCAAAAGTAGGATCTCACAAAGGGTGCAGCCGGGGGGAAGCTTAATTAGTCACCCTTTTATTAACCATGCTACCGTGTAGTGGCGCCACATATAATTTCCATGCTGCTGTAATAGATTTATAAGAATAAGTGCTGCTAAATAAAGATGATTGAACATGTTTAAAGTATTCTGCAGTAGGCTTCAACAAACCTTGGCTGAGCAGCTCTTTAACGCCTCCAAATTTCTTCTTGAAGATGACTGCAATACCCTTGCCCATGTGACAGTCAGCCGAGATACAGTGGGCCAGACTAGTCGTGGACGGGCAGGAGAACAGATCTCCTTTAACTTCCTTCAACTCAAACATCTGAAACAGAAAGCTGTACACTGGCAAAGCAATTCTTTTATGGCAATATTTTTGTGAAAACAACATATTATATTATGCAAGGCAAAAACCACACCGACCAGTATACACCTTATATTAACAGTTTTAGCTTTATATATATATATATATATATTATATATATATATATATTATTTATATATATATATATATATTATTTATATATATATATATATAATATATATATTACATATATATATATTATATATATATATATTTATATATATATATATATATATATATATATATATATATATATATATATATATATATATATATATATATATATATATATATATATATATATATATGGTGTACAGCACATTGATCCACAAAGTGGGAATTATCACTTTATAAATACCATATTATTATTATTAATGGGTCGACGGTGGATTAAACCACTGCTTGGTGATAAGTAGGGCTACAATGGTACACTAAGCTATGACATGGTACACATCATGATCATGTGTCATGGTACAGTATGTATCGCGATACATAACTTCAAAATATTAATGATGAATTATAAAGGTGTAAATGTCTACTGGTGGCACAATGATGAAGTTCACGTCAGATTTCAACAGGTAGCAATTTTGTGCAGCTGGCAATTTGATTCTGTCGACTACAATTACTACAAATGGGTAAACTCAAAATGGTTTCCAAGGTATGCATTTGACGTAGTTTCAATATGATTAAACTTCGGCAAATATAGCTGCATGTATTGTAGATGTATAGTGATTCTTGTAAACTGTATTGAGTTTTGCATTGTTAGAAAATTATCGCAATGCATCGATGCACCATTGCAGCCCAAGCAATAAAGTTAATAATGTTTGCACATGTGTGCTAGAAACAATGCACAAGTGAACATGAAGTAGTTTAAAGTAATACATGGAGATTCAGAGTGTGAATTAAAGTAAGTAACTTTTAGAATGTATGTGAATGTCATAGAGTCTGGTTAACTTTGGTACCATATTAACTTATATACTAACATCCATCAAATATACAAGCAAAGGCAACAGGGCTGGGCAAATTATGTAATTGTAATTGATTACAGCAAAATGCTGTAATTGTAATTGACTTCGGTTTTGAAATTCTGTTGTAATTGTAATTGAAATATGTTGTGTAATTTCACCAATTACAATCAATTACATTATTTTTTCTATAACAAACTACCAGAAAAAAACTCTACAAAAATATAAATACTCTCTCGCACAAATTGAAAATCAAGATCTTAATTATAACACCTGCAGGACCTGGTCATATAATCAAAGGAATATTAAGATGTATTGATTCTGTAATCTTCTATCAGTGTACACACTGAAGGGCCAGGTAGTGATTTCTGTTGATACAATACTTATATCATGTAATTAACACTGCCCAAGTCAGTTAATAAGCTCAATTGAGATTGAGCTACAGCCCACAGGTTTATTAGGTAAGAATACTGACTGGGCTTGAAGCCAAGAGACTCATGGTAGGCAAACTAGGGTACAACCTCAAAACACAACTGCCAAGTAAACCAATCTGGGTATAACACAGTAGACAAAATGGGTGTACACCAAGGAGTATACACAAAACCCCTCGGGACGTATCTTGATGTAAACATTGCTAATGTACTGGTATGAATTATTTGTGGTTACATTTTATGAGTGGAATTGCTTTGAAATGGCTTAGTAGATTGGAGAGACTCATTAGGATTTCTTTGTTTATAGTTGTACTGTACTCCGTGTAATTAAACATTAATTAATGAACCAAGCAAACATTACATTATATTTATAATATAAGGAACAATAATATTTATCTAGCTAATCGTATATGAAATCATGAAGTCATAGTTCAACAAAATGTACACACATCACCAAGTTCATTATATTTGTTTATCAATCGTACTATTCATACACACAATCAGCAACACACACGCTACATAATTAACAAATGGTTCTGCATAATACAAATGTAATTGTAATTGAAATGGTGTAATTGTAATTGATTTTAAAATTTTAGAAGTATAACTGTAATTAAAAAATTGTTATTGAACTGAACATGTTTAAGTAATTGTAATTGAACTGAACATTTTAAAGTAATTGTAATTGATTTGAATTTTTGTAATTGGACCCAGCCCTGAAAGGCAAAGCTAGCGGGCCACCAATCCCGAATGAAAAATACCCGTAATACCTGCCAACATATCCCGCCATACCTCGCTGGTTCGGATGCCTCACCCCAATAAAAAATCCTGCCAAAAGTACAACTACACCTGGCTTTAGGCACAGCATACACGGCTATGATTAAGGAAGGGTGTGCCACGAAGTGGGAGGTGAGCGAAGTTGACCTAAAAATTGGTGGGAGGTTGGCCCCAAAAATAGGTGGCAGATAGGAGGTAGGTCCCTAAAACAGGTGGGAGGTTGAGGGCCTAGGCCTAGCCCTGGCCTTAGCCTTAGGCTTAGCCTTAGGCTTAGCCCTGGCCCCGGCCTGCCACACCCTCACCCGCCTGGCCGGGGCCGTGTCATAGCAACATTATTGACTTTTACCTTTTATAAGACTACACTATTTAAAACACAGCCATCACGAATGGTTTACTGATATTGTCAACTAGTGTACCTGTCGTCTGGCGCCTGTCACCGATGACGCATCACTGACGGCGATGCCATTGTCATCGACGATTGATGGTCCGTCCTTCGTGTTCCCGCGTTGCGAAGGAAACTCGCTACTTCCGCGATCTCCAAGACTTAGGCTAGAACCAGATTTGTTGTTTCGCTGGCAAACTTTATCACCTATCATAGACATCGCATCCGATCCATCTGCTTCGTTCACTTTACGACGCTTGCATTTCGAAACGGTTACGTACCGCAACATTGATAAAAAACGCCGAAAGATCACCCACTTCCTTTCCACGTTGCTCCAGAATGGAATCCTGTGAATGCAGTGTCGCCCTCTGTCGGACTAATATAATAATAATAATGTTTTATTTCAGGCAAGAGCCCATAATATTATAAATACATACAGGTTATAAAAAAACATACATATACACACATGATGAACAATAGAGGTACATACTAAATTACATTAATACAATAATTATGAAAACGGTGCAGAATTTTGCAACCAAGTAAAGTGGTGTCTTTTCCCAAATAATTAATTGTTTTCAAAGAGCCACTTAATAAGTATTAGTAAAATTACCAAGTTTAAGCCATCATTAACTAGCTAGCTAGGCTATTTAATGATTCAATGGCTGTGGGTGAACTACCAAAGGAATGGAAACAGGAAAGGATCTCAGTCATATTTAAGAAGGGTAATCGAAAAAACGCAGGAAATTATAGACCAGTCAGCTTCTCACTTAGAGTTACCAGATTATGGAATGATCCACCTACCGGAAGTAGTTGTAACTGCCCCAAGCGTCAACTCATTTAAAAACCGTCTAGATAGACATTGGAGTACTGTGGAGTTTCTCTACAACTTCAAAGCTGCCTTGCCTGGAAGTCGTAGAGCATTCCAAGGGAAAGTTGAAGATCTGACCACTGAGGCCACCGAGTAAACCTAAGTAAGTAATTAACGTAATTAGTCTTAAAACCATGTAGCCATTACATAACATGACATGGTTAATTTGACTTTTACAATCATAATTGGTACCAGTACCAAGAAAATATGAAAAAGTAAACTAACCAAGGCAAGGACAATAGCTTACAAAGAAGGCTGGTAAGCTCAAGTAACTGAGTAAGAGAAATGTACATTTTTAAAACTAATAAATTATGCTGTTGTTTCTCAAAAGTACACCAACAATCCTTGAACGTAAACAAGATAGGAATTTCAGGTGGCAACCAGGAAGTGTTAGAAACATGTCTGTATCGCAACAAGCTATTGGTTCTGGTGCAGGTGTTTTTGGTTGAAGATAATCTGTATAACTATGTTACATCTACAAGACTATGGACTATATTGTACATCCAGTGTATTTGTACGAGGGTCTAATGAAATAATTTTGGTCTTCTTGTGTACATTCTGGACCATTTTAATTGTAAATTAGATGAAACTGGACAGATCAAAATAAGCTTCCTTTACAATGATATAACACAATTGAGAAAGTAGATAGTAAGATACAAATATTATGTGCACAGAACATGGATTACACTGCATAGCTGACATAATAATATATAAACATAATGTTAGCAACTGTCATTGCAAAGCACAATGATTAGACACTTTTTTCATTTTCAAATTTATTTTCAAAAATCCAGAAAACATCCAAGCCATTGACAAATCCAATTAGACTGACCATAGTATAGTACAGTACTATTGTTGACCATAGTATGATACAGTACTATTGTTGACCACAGTATGATACAGTACTATTGTTGACCACAGTATGATACAGTACTATTGTTGACCACAGTATGACACAGTACTATTGTTGACCACAGTATGACAGAGTACTATTGTTGACCACAGTATGATACAGTACTATTGTTGACCACAGTATGACACAGTACTATTGTTGACCACAGTATGATACAGTACTATTGTTGACCACAGTATGATACAGTACTATTGTTGACCACAGTATGATACAGTACTATTGTTGACCACAGTATGATACAGTACTATTGTTGACCACAGTATGATACAGTACTATTGTTGACCACAGTATGATACAGTACTATTGTTGACCACAGTATGGTACAGTACTATTGTTGACCACAGTATGATACAGTACTATTGTTGACCACAGTATGATACAGTACTATTGTTGACCACAGTATGATACAGTACTATTGTTGACCACAGTATGATACAGTACTATTGTTGACCACAGTATGATACAGTACTATTGTTGACCACAGTATGATACAGTACTATTGTTGACCGCAGTATGATACAGTACTATTGTTGACCACAGTATGATACAGTACTATTGTTGACCACAGTATGATACAGTACTATTGTTGACCACAGTATGATACAGTACTATTGTTGACCACAGTATGATACAGTACTATTGTTGACCACAGTATGATACAGTACTATTGTTGACCACAGTATGATACAGTACTATTGTTGACCACAGTATGATACAGTACTATTGTTGACCACAGTATGATACAGTACTATTGTTGACCACAGTATGGTACAGTACTATTGTTGACCACAGTATGGTACAGTACTATTGTTGACCACAGTATGATACAGTACTATTGTTGGCCACAGTATAGCACAGTACTATTGTTGACCACAGTATGATACAGTACTATTGTTGACCACAGTATGATACAGTACTATTGTTGACCACAGTATGATACAGTACTATTGTTGACCACAGTATGATACAGTACTATTGTTGACCACAGTATGATACAGTACTATTGTTGACCACAGTATGATACAGTACTATTGTTGACCACAGTATGGTACAGTACTATTGTTGACCACAGTATGATACAGTACTATTGTTGGCCACAGTATGGTACAGTACTATTGTTGACCACAGTATGATACAGTACTATTGTTGACCACAGTATGATACAGTACTATTGTTGACCACAGTATGATACAGTACTATTGTTGACCACAGTATGATACAGTACTATTGTTGACCACAGTATGATACAGTACTATTGTTGACCACAGTATGATACAGTACTATTGTTGACCACAGTATGATACAGTACTATTGTTGACCACAGTATGATACAGTACTATTGTTGACCACAGTATGATACAGTACTATTGTTGACCACAGTATGATACAGTACTATTGTTGACCACAGTATGATACAGTACTATTGTTGACCACAGTATGATACAGTACTATTGTTGACCACAGTATGATACAGTACTATTGTTGACCACAGTATGATACAGTACTATTGTTGACCACAGTATGATACAGTACTATTGTTGACCACAGTATGATACAGTACTATTGTTGACCACAGTATGATACAGTACTATTGTTGACCACAGTATGATACAGTACTATTGTTGACCACAGTATGATACAGTACTATTGTTGACCACAGTATGATACAGTACTATTGTTGACCACAGTGTGATACAGTACTATTGTTGACCACAGTATGATACAGTACTATTGTTGACCACAGTATGATACAGTACTATTGTTGACCACAGTATGATACAGTACTATTGTTGACCACAGTATGATACAGTACTATTGTTGACCACAGTATGATACAGTACTATTGTTGACCACAGTATGACACAGTACTATTGTTGACCACAGTATGATACAGTACTATTGTTATGTCTCTACTGTAAATACTACCAGTAATAAATGTCATTCCATGTAATTATACTACATAAGTTTCAGAAATAGAGATCAGCCATAATATAAAATGGTAAGTGGAATTTGGCACCATCTGCACATGTGGAGAAATTACGAGCCCTATCCAGCAAATCCGTGCAGATGTTAACCATCTCTTACCATTATTGTTTGATACTAAACAATGTAATTTAATCTCAGACCCCTTACACTAGTCTTAATTACAATTACCTGTGGACACCCATGGAAAAATCCTTGTTATTCAAGCTGTAACCATCGTCTAGCATTAATAGTCAGCCATCATAACAGCAAACTGTCTGCTTGCACCCTCTATAAACTGCGATAGGAAAATAAACATTTTGGGGAAAAATACATCAATGTGCAATGCTAACCCTTTACCAATAAAACCAATTTAATGTACTATCAAACACTGATGTTTTGCGATGGCTCTTAACATCACAGTTTGTACGATGTAAAAAATCAAGTTAAACTGTTTTGCAGTATCATAACTCAATATGAATACAAAACAAAATAACATTTCAAAAAACTTTGAGACAGCACCCACTGAAAGGAGATAAAAATGTTATATAACTGGGGAAGATGAACATATATTTGTCCCATACTAGTTTGCTGATCCCATGACATAAATAATAAAAAATTCATATAATTTGGTCGTTACATATTTACTGCTAATGTTAAAAAATTATAAGTACATTGATTAACAATGAAAACAGTGTTTTGATTGTCACTGTTCTGGAGATTATCATGTCCAATCCTGGAACGCAATAGCAAAGGTATCAAAGAAATGCAGTGCTTCATAGAAATGCTCTACTTAAATGCAATAGTGCTGCAGACATCTCACTATTTTTAATAGCATGTTGTGGATCAGTCAGCCAGAAAACTAGTGTCATTACGTAATTAGCTACATTTTTGTATTTGCAATGACACTGGATTGGCTGCTACTGTCATATCTTAATCACAGGTGCATAACATTGATACATGAAAGCTTTCAGGGCAAGACACAATAAATTCAAATTCAGATGACATTTCTGAATGACTAGAATTTCATAACAGAAATCTGCAATAAATCATTAGATTTCAACTACCATTTATTTTGATGTTGCATTCTTAAGATATTGCAATATCATGTACAAGTTTTCATTTATATTCTGAGGATGAAACACAGAAATTTTTTTGGGTCAAAAACAAAGAGCAGATTTATTGCATTTCGCCTTGAAACCTTTCACATGAATCTGCGTGACAGCTGTCCATGTACAGCTGTCCACGTACAGCTGTCCACGTACAGCTGTATCCATGGCAAAGTCAAAGTATGTATATGATCATGTTAAATCTTGATAGTCATGTGAAATCTTATTCTAAAATTATTATATCTGATAAAAAATAGATAACTTTGCAGATGGTCAGCTGACCTTTTGTTCTGACTTAAACAAATTATATCAATGAAAAAGAGTTTAAAATACCAGTAAAACCTGGCCAGCTGCATCTGATTACTTTCATATAAAATATATATTGATACGTATGTCATCACAGTTACAAAACACAGCACTATAATTATAAAATCGTCACTAAAATCCAACAAAGCAATAATATTGAACTACTCAAAAGAATAGATGTGAAGAACACTACTAAATATATAAAACACCAGCACAACACTACTTGAGCAAAGAACATGTGGATAGGCTCCTACAGGGGACCCTATCAAACTTGACAATATAACTTCCTGTGGGGGACTGTGCCAACATTTCTGATGTCAGTCTTAGATGGTCAGACAGGGCTCTCGTCTATACCCGAACAGTTGAGGAAGGCATCTTTGAGGGGTGCATGGACGAGCAGTTGCACATCTGATGACCCCAGCTCCCCTTGGAGGCCACATAAGGTGGAGATCTTCCGCAGCGCCCCCTGTACACAAAATAATAATGCTATAGTAAGTACATTTCTAAAGCGGCGTATTTCTCGACAAAGTCCATTCAGAGGCGCTTAAAATACGTAGGTGCTAAAACGCATAGTAAAACATATATAAATATAGAATGAATAATAAATTACATAGCACGACATAATAAAATACTATGCACTTGTTGAACGATACTGGGTTTTATGCACAAGTTGCTTCAAAATGTTGTATTGAGCGAGTCTGTGAGCCCAATACAGCATTCTAAAGCTATGAGTCATTAAACCCATTATCATTTGATAAGGTATTTATTATATGAGTTCATAACTAACATGTCAACACATTTAATACAATAAAACAGTAATTTATTAGTGATTCTCAAGAACAATCGGCATGTGTCTACTTAATTAATTCTTAGGCATGCGTGCGTAACAGTGCAAAACAGCACATTACCAGTAACAATTACCTATGTAATAAATATAAAATTAATTATTTTAGTAATTAAATAAATTATTTAAAACATTATGCAATACTGACTAGGCACGCGACAAGGACTGCATCACTGTGGTTTCTTGTGGCAGGGTTTTGACACAACTCCACAAAGCGACCAACGGCTGCAACAGAAACAATAGATGGATTGTTAAAGCGACCAACGGCTGCAACAGAAACAATAGATGGATTGTTAAAGCGACCAACGGCTGCAACAGAAACAATAGATGGATTGTTAAAGCGACCAACGGCTGCAACAGAAACAATAGATGTGATTGTTAAAGCGACCAACGGCTGCAACAGAAACAATAGATGTGATTGTGAAAGCGACCAACGGCTGCAACAGAAACAACAGATGTGATTGTTAAAGCGACCAACGGCTGCAACAGAAACAATAGATGTGATTGTTAAAGCGACCAACGGCTGCAACAGAAACAATAGATGGATTGTTAAAGCGACCAACGGCTGCAACAGAAACAATAGATGTGATTGTTAAAGCGACCAACGGCTGCAACAGAAACAATAGATGTGATTGTTAAAGCGACCAACGGCTGCAACAGAAACAATAGATGTGATTGTTAAAGCGACCAACGGCTGCAACAGAAACAATAGATGGATTGTTAAAGCGACCAACGGCTGCAACAGAAACAATAGATGTGATTGTTAAAGCGACCAACGGCTGCAACAGAAACAATAGATGTGATTGTTAAAGCGACCAACGGCTGCAACAGAAACAATAGATGGATTGTTAAAGCGACCAACGGCTGCAACAGAAACAATAGATGTGATTGTTAAAGTGACCAACGGCTGCAACAGAAACAACAGATGTGATTGTTAAAGCGACCAACGGCTGCAACAAAAACAATAGATGTGATTGTTAAAGCGACCAACGGCTGCAACAGAAACAATAGATGGATTGTTAAAGCGACCAACGGCTGCAACAGAAACAATAGATGTGATTGTTAAAGCGACCAACGGCTGCAACAGAAACAATAGATGTGATTGTTAAAGCGACCAACGGCTGCAACAGAAACAATAGATGGATTGTTAAAGCGACCAACGGCTGCAACAGAAACAATAGATGTGATTGTTAAAGCGACCAACGGCTGCAACAGAAACAATAGATGTGATTGTTAAAGCGACCAACGGCTGCAACAGAAACAATAGATGGATTGTTAAAGCGACCAACGGCTGCAACAGAAGCAATAGATGTGATTGTTAAAGCGACCAACGGCTGCAACAGAAACAATAGATGGATTGTTAAAGCGACCAACGGCTGCAACAGAAACAATAGATGTGATTGTTAAAGCGACCAACGGCTGCAACAGAAACAACAGATGTGATTGTTAAAGCGACCAACGGCTGCAACAGAAACAATAGATGTGATTGTTAAAGCGACCAAGGGCTGCAACAGAAACAATAGATGTGATTGTTAAAGCGACCAACGGCTGCAACAGAAACAATAGATGTGATTGTTAAAGCGACCAACGGCTGCAACAGAAACAATAGATGTGATTGTTAAAGCGACCAACGGCTGCAACAGAAACAATAGATGTGATTGTTAAAGCGACCAACGGCTGCAACAGAAACAATAGATGGATTGTTAAAGCGACCAACGGCTGCAACAGAAACAATAGATGTGATTGTTAAAGCGACCAACGGCTGCAACAGAAACAACAGATGTGATTGTTAAAGCGACCAACGGCTGCAACAGAAACAAGAGATGTGATTGTTAAAGCGACCAACGGCTGCAACAGAAACAATAGATGGATTGTTAAAGCGACCAACGGCTGCAACAGAAACAATAGATGTGATTGTTAAAGCGACCAACGGCTGCAACAGAAACAATAGATGTGATTGTTAAAGCGACCAACGGCTGCAACAGAAACAATAGATGGATTGTTAAAGCGACCAACGGCTGCAACAGAAACAATAGATGTGATTGTTAAAGCGACCAACGGCTGCAACAGAAACAACAGATGTGATTGTTAAAGCGACCAACGGCTGCAACAGAAACAATAGATGTGATTGTTAAAGCGACCAACAGCTGCAACAGAAACAACAGATGTGATTGTTAAAGCGACCAACGGCTGCAACAGAAACAATAGATGTGATTGTTAAAGCGACCAACGGCTGCAACAGAAACAATAGATGTGATTGTTAAAGCGACCAACGGCTGCAACAGAAACAATAGATGTGATTGTTAAAGCGACCATGGCAATGGAATTAACATGCACTGTTGATATATGATAAAAAACTTTTAGATATGTGTATCTATAGTACTCAGGTATATTCCACAAAATAATTTAACCCCCACTGTTTGTTAGGGACAGTGTGTTGCTGTTTCAGTGTTTTTCAATCAAGAATGTAATACTTCAGGAGGTGCATCAGCACGATGCACGACTTCGTTCACGATTTTATTTCGTACTATATTGCTTATGGTGGAATGACAATTACCCACAACTGCATCTATCTTAACTATACAAATCAAATATTAGACAGTAATAACAAATAATATTAGACAGTAATAACAAATAATATTAGACAGTAATAACAAATAATAATAATAATAAAGTGTTATCATTTTAAGATAAGTCACCAGGGGTAGGGTACATTTGATATACTGCATCCCGACTTTTCCTGGAATGAGTGGGAGTCTCCTGGAAATCACACTCTACCTCCTGCCTCCAACACAGTAAACTCCCCCAGAAATGTCTGCAAGACTCCTGCCCAGTACTAGAACGGCACTCAGTATTTAGACACCAGTTCGAGCATGATAAGCCACCAATTGAGCTTGTAATACAAATTGCATCATAAACTGAAGTACAAATCATGAAATTTTGGACGAAAATGATGTTTCCTCAATTCCCAGAATGCATTGGAGTTTGAAAAACAATTCCTAGTGGAGCCCACCCCCGTCCCCCCTAACGCTCTTCCCCTAACCTTATAAATCTCCCTGATGGAATGTCTAAAACGTTGTATCTCAAGTCAAGGCTTTCAGACAATGATGAAGGAACAGAACGCTTAGTACCATTTAAGTCGACAACAGTTTGAGCGACTTCGGTGTCTCTACACAATCGGGTCAGCGCGATTGCAGCCTTCTGTTGCACGCGCTCCACGGTCGCAAGCTCGCACTTCCTGCTGCCCTCTACTGGAGCTTCATGGAGAAACTGAACCAGTAATTCGATGCCGTGATTGTCGATAATTTCGGAGCAGCAACATTCAACGGCGGCCATGTTTGCCAACACTGTTACGACCTGAAACGAGAAAATGAGAGACACTGTTCAGTCAGCATACAGGATTAGCAATATGTAATAAGCCCCACATTATATCCGATACATGCAATTAGTAGAATTTCTTGACTGTGATACATAATGCCAAGACAGATAATGTTGCAAAAATACAACATTAGTAATTCTCACAACCAGGTGCTGAATACCAAGATCAAGTTAGTAACTACTCACAACATCTGAAAATGTCCATTAATAAAATATTTGACTCTTCACAATTTGTAATACACAGATATATGATATCATGAGGCATTCATAAGATTGGTACTGTGAAATTCACATATTTTCCTGAACAGTCTAGTGACAGCTACTCTAAATGGCGGTCGGTATAAAAATGTCTGCAAACCGCTGATGAAAAAGAATTAATTTTGGTTGTGCATCGATAAAAATACACAAATCTCGGATGTATGATTTTAGCCAATGCTGTAGCTAAGAATGCACACACACACGCATACATACACACACACGCTTGCACGCACACCCACCCACCTGGTCCTTGGCATAAATGGAGTGGCATGTGTCGAGTAGGCAATGTTCGATGAGACTCTGTGCGGTGTGGTACATTAGAAGGTAGTCGCAAGTGACACTATCGAGGAATGTCAGATTGGCAAGAACAGCGCACGCAACGAGAAACACCTCCGGCCTACTTGCTTCAATGCACAGACCTGGGGGGGAAAGATGCAATATAGTAAACCTCGGTGCAGTTTCTCTTATTGTTTTCAATCATCACCATGGTCTCTACGCCATGGTCTCTATGCCATGGTCTCTAGGCCACGGTCTCTAGGCCATGGTCTCTACGCCATGGGTAGGCTGGTGTTATACATGAGCTAAGCACCTTCCCTTTTACCTTCCGAGATATATCTCCCATCACCCCTTTCACTTTCCCACTTTCCTCCATGTACTCGCCCCAGCTTGTATTCTCCTGCGAATTTCCGTCTCTGTGCTGCCGTCCCTGCAAACCACTCCAACCCACCTCAACGTGGCCATGACCAGAGCCATATTCTCCTGTCCTTCAAGTCTCTTTTCCACCAGTTGTCTCAGAGTGAACATCCCATCTGCCATACCTCTCCCTCTTCTGAAGCCTCGTTGTTCTTCTAACATGTCACACTCCACTCTCTTCCTTATCCTTCCGTCCAGAATTCTCTCTAACACCTTCAGAATATGACTCAGCAACGTGATGCCTCTGTATTTTCCAGGGTTGTGAACATCTCCCTTTCTTTTCCATACAGGGACTATCAACCCCGTCCGCCACTCCTCTGGGATCTTTCCCTCTTTCATGCAGGTATTTAACAATCGCCTTGTCCACCTAACCCCGACACATTCGGCTTTCACCAGCATCTCCACTCGCACTTCATCAATACCTGTCGCTCGGCCTTCTTCATCTTCTTCATTGCTTTCTCTACTTCTGCATTTCTGCATCCCCGATCTCCATAGTATATAGTATGTTAAAGGGGTTGACTCAAAAATTGGCAAAAGTGGATATGTCTGGTTTTGAAAGTCAGCTTTTCATATATTATTTATGTCTTATATGTACAACAAAAAATTGCAAAATCCACAGGTTTCTTTCACTTTCTGATTAAACAGATATTAATTTCCGTTAGTGTTCTCCGATATAAATGGACCATAGAAGGGAAGACGTACATGTGAGGGATCGGGTCAAGTCGTCCGTGAGTTCCATGAGCCCTGACAGAAGCTGGTGGTGACGCAGACAGGGTGATGTCAGCTGGGCCAGTACACCAGCAGCCTCACTCCGCACCTGCTCTGACAACCACTGGCGCCCCAGCAGGCCGCTGAGACACGCCACACCCCCCACCTGTGACATGACACAACAACATCATTATGTTATAAAGGTACGTTCTTATATAGCGCCATATCCAGTCCTTTGGACTGTTCAAAGCACTTTATACTTCACCCCCTGGCAGACCTGTTCATTCCAACATCAACTCTACTTCTCTGGGAAGCATTCAGCCTCGCTGTAATTATAGCCAGGTACTCATTTATACAGCTGAGTGAGGTGATGTGGAGTGAATGAAATTGCCTTCGAAAAGCTTCGACATGGCGGCAAGAGGATTCGAACCCGGGTTCTCTCGATTGAGAGTCCAATGTTCTAACCACAATGCCACAACACCCCAATAAGGCTGTCATTTTGATTCGTTCTTATTCATTTGTCATGTTAGGTTTCTGAGGTATAATACATCAACTCCAGGCACATTAACCTCAGGCGCATCAACCCCAGGTACACCAACACCAGGCACATCAACCTCTGGCAGATCATCCTGAGGAGCATCACTCTCTCTCAAGACACTCTCAGTCATCCTCACCTTGTCGAGTTCCTTAACGCTCTCCGAGACGCAGCACAGAGTAGCGATGAGGCGCAACGCCTGGGTGTGTGCGTATAGCATCGTGTCCCGCCGGCACACCCCAAACAGGTGGGGTATTGCGCCCTTCTAGAACGCAAACACAACAAAGTGTCACTAACACAGACATAACAGTGACGTGTCTACCATCCAGCATATAACTTCAAAGGTAAATAAAGGTTCTTATATAGCGCTGTATCATAAGTTACAGAAGGGAAATGTTATGTGTATCTAAATGGTGTCTTCTCAATTAATTTAGCCCACCATGAATCAGTGATATTCAAATCCATGATGTATATATGGCCAGTTTCAAAAAAGGTTGCATATTTTTGTTACAATCATCGAAAGAACTGACTTTGTTCATTACTTGAAAAAGTGAATTTAGCATCAAGTCAACATATTTATAACACAAACTACTGAATAGCAAATTTGCACAAACGAGCTAGCGTGTCGTAGTTGATACAAGACAGGTTCAATATATTGTGAAATGTGCCTGAAATGAGACAAGCAAAATATTTTATTGACGAGGAACCTTTAATTAATATCAGTTGGCATGTGCCATTTGTGTGAAAGCCTGTAGATTTACCCTAGTTATGAGGAGACACATGTTGTCCCCCTGTAGTGCGAGGGTAAGAAGCTGGGTCAGAGAGTCCTTCACTTGGTAGACGGGTTGTCTCTCATCAACACTCGCCAGCAGATTCTACAGTTGAATTCAAAATTTATTTTATGTGGCATAAAAAATACATGAATTGTTCTTACCTGTATTTTGGTACACACAGGTAATAACAATTCATACCTGGACGCATTTATAAACTAGGCAACTAGTTGTGGTAACTGGACGTCCTAGAAATATAGATAATATATATAACTGATTTATGCACCAAACAAATTGGATATGTAGTACACTGTATAAAAAACAGGTATTGACTGAATACCACTGAATAATAGTAAGAGAAAAAAGGAAGAAACGGAAATAAAAAACATGTATTAAAAAATAATATAAATAAAGTTGAATCAAACATTAATTAATATTACAATTTACACTGACTTTACCATTTCCAACAACAGGTGTTCATTATTTAAAAAATGTAAAAAGATGGAGTGTATATAAGTATAAAGTTATACATGCAATATTTAATGATAAAATTGTACACCAGTAGATACACTATATATTAAACAATGTGTTGCAGAAACTTGAATAGGGGTTGAATGGAAAACAAGGCGAGGTTCATTGAATAACAACCACATTATTCATATTTACCCAGAATGCAATCAGTGCATGATTCGAAAGTTCAAGAAAGTACATAATAAATAATAATAAAATTAACATAACCAGATCGTCACAAAATATTAAACAATGAAACATTGTGTAGAAATATTATTTTAAATGGATTAAATTGTAAAATAAACGAAAACAAATATAACAAATACAGTCAAAAAATTTTCAGAATGAACTACTGTGATTGTGCATTATATTATTGAGGCAGGCCATACCAGAAAATTAAATTAAAATAAAAAACAGTGGACACTGCATTATTGTGACTTCGTCGTTTATAGAAGGTTCATCAGAACAAACACAGAGTGTGCGTGCATACAATGCCAGACATGCATGTGTGTGCATGCGTGACCTGTACTCACCCAGACAATGATGGAGAGAGTGATGTCAACCAGAACACTGAACGACTGGCCCAGTCCACTGAGAAGGCGGAGGGTGGTCAGCTTTGCCCCGTCGGGCGTCTTCACATCTGTGAAACTTTTATATTCAATGCATTAAAGTTTGGTCAACAAAACAAAATGTCAACGAATTACATAAGTAGCAGACAAACTTAAAACCCCACAAACTTAAATACCCACAATTTAAGACACCTAAAAAAACACGTTCAGTTGCCATTTTGTGTTTCTTTCAAATCAGTTATTAATAAACAATTATGTGATACTGAATTAAGACATTAAATTCACATTACAACATTTATACACGATTTGACAAAATTCTTTGACACACACAGAAACACATATTTATTTCACATACATAAAAAATGATATGGAAAGTTAGAAACAAACTAGATATTTCTGCATCACAAACATTGCTATTGTCACAAAACAACTGCAGTTTTGTAATGTCCAATGTCTTTAAAACTCCATCTTCAACTGATTTAGCCTACCGCAAATCTGGTTCGTTGATGTCCAAATATGCAGTGTGTGATTAGTTTATTTAACATCTGCAGTCAATTCAATAAAAAAATTCCTATTTGAATTGACTTTAGTCGTTAGATCTGGTAAGGCTCAAAATATCCAAAATGGTAAACACTGTGTGAGCCAATGCCGATTATGGGTGTGATTTCCATTCTTTTGCTGATCACATGACAAAGTTAAAAAATTTCATCAAGGGTGAAATTCATGACATTAAAGACAACATTAAATAATTTAATAGTTTGTCTGATGATTTCACAAAAACTACATGCAAATGTTGCACAAATGATATAGCATATTGCAGTGGATACCGGGAAGGTTTGATTTTTCACAAAATGGATTTGAAATGAGTCTAGTGAAAAAAATTTAATTGATGAGGGACCTTTAATTAAAAACAAAAATAACATAAAGGTTGTTAAGACAATTATCATGAGTGAGATTATTGATCACTTTTATAGTTAGTATACCATTTAAAACTCAACATTGAGTATGTACATTGGCTAAAATGAAAGCTAAAAAAAAAATAATAAAGATAGGGGTTGCACCAAAACTATATTATATTAATTCAATAATATGAAAACTTGCATTGTAACCAACAGGCATGTTATCACTATGTACACACATACTGATAACACTTGCACACAAACAGATAAAGGAATATTAACATGCACGTAGAAGCTTGTACGAACATATATATATATATATATATATATATATATATATATATATATATATATATATATATATATATATATACGTACTACAACCAACACAGTGACAACATATTTTTTTTATTTTTTTTTATTTATTTACAAAAACCCCCAAAAAGGAGAAAAGGCTTACCTGTCGACATATTGGGCCAGCCTGGCGCATTCTTCCATCACTATTTGTTGTTGCTGTGATCAACACAAACAAATCAAAGGGTTGGAAAATTACAATTTGTATTAATAAAAAAATAAAATAAAATTTTTAATTTTTAATAAATATCTTATATAGATAGCTATCTTACAATAATCAATCTAGAATATATTTTTGTTGCCCTCCTCTTTAACCATGACGTCTGGGGTGAGGCTGGCACCGATACTGGGCATCTATTATTGTTTTTCCTTCCTTAGTATATATGTATGTTATATTACTCCGTCTAGACGCTTTGCATCTCGGGTGCCAGACTATTAGGGTTTCATCTACAACCGCAGCATTTTGGCCAACAAAGTCGCAATTTTATGGGGCTTTGTAAATTAAATTACCAAAAAATTTATAATTTTCATGCCAAACATTGTGCTTATTTGATACAATGTGGAATAACTCGGAGGTAACTATGTACACAGGGTGATCTCAAAGGTTGAACGGACCTTAATAAAGCGAGCACTGGGCTTGTGAAGAACGGTGACACACTCGTGTAGCAGTGAGCGTATTTGACAGGTCAACTGTATCCCTCCATCATGAACCTGTTTCCATCTCTCATTCTCCACCTGTCTACAAAACATGTTGTCTCAGTCAAACTGTTACTAAATCAAACCAAAAAAATACATGCAATACAGACAAACAATACAGACAAACAATACAGACAAACAATACAGACAAACAATACAGACAAACAATGCAGACAAACAATGCAGACAAACAATGCAGACAAACAATACAGACAAACAATGCAGACAAACAATGCAGACAAACAATACAGACAAACAATACAGACAAACAATACAGACAAACAATACAGACAAACAATACAGACAAACAATACAGACAAACAATGCAGACAAACAATGCAGACAAACAATGCAGACAAACAATACAGACAAACAATACAGACAAACAATACAGTAGCTTGTGCAATGCATTAAGCTTTCTGCACACAGTACGCATACTACACAGTGTACACAACTACACATAGTACAAAGGGCACATATAATACAGAATGTACATTTAGTACAGACTGTACATGTAGCACATAATGTAGTACAGACTGTACACATAGTATATTCTATACACAGTACAGACAGTACACATAGTACATACTGTACACGTATAGTGAATACTGTACAGATAGTACATATTGTACAGAATGTACACAGTACATACTGTACACACAATACATACTGTACATGTAGTACAGACAATATATGAAGTACAGAGTGTATATATAGCACATACTGTACTGTACACTTAGTACATAATGCACATGTAGCCCAAACAAGAGAGTAATGTATTACAGACTGTACATGTAGTACAGGATGTACACATAGCATAGACAAGTACTAGTACAGACAATACACATAGTACAGCCTGTACACATAGTACAAACCAGAGAGTACACGTAGTACAGGCTGTACACACAGTACAAACTAGAGAGTACATGTAGTACAGCATGTACACATAGTACAAACTAGAGAGTACACGTATTACAGCCTGTACACATAGTACAAACTAGATAGTACACGTAGTACAGCCTGTACACACAGTACAAACTAGAGAGTACACATAGTACAGCCTGTACACATAGTACAAACTAGAGAGTACACGTAGTACAGGCTGTACACACAGTACAAACTAGAGAGTACACGTAGTACAGCCTGTACACACAGTACAAACCAGAGAGTACACGTAGTACAGCCTGTACACATAGTACAAACTAGAGAGTACATATAGTACAGCCTGTACACATAGTACAAATTAGAGAGTACACATAGTACAGCCTGTGCACATAGTACAAACTAGAGAGTACATATAGTACAGCCTGTACACATAGTACTAACCAGAGAGTACACATAGTACTAACCAGAGAGTACACATAGTACAGCCTGTACACATAGTACAAACTAGAGAGTACACGTAGTACAGCCTGTACACACAGTACAAACCAGAGAGTACACGTAGTATAGCCTGTACACATAGTACAAACTAGAGAGTACATATATTACAGCCTGTACACATAGTACAAACTAGAGAGTACACATAGTACAGCCTGTGCACATAGTACAAACTAGAGAGTACATATAGTAAAGCCTGTACACATAGTACTAACCAGAGAGTACACATAGTACAGCCTGTACACATAGTACAAACTAGAGAGTACACATAGTACAGCCTGTACACATAGTACAAACTAGAGAGTACACATAGTACAGCCTGTACACATAGTACAAACTAGAGAGTACACGTAGTACAGCCTGTACACACAGTACAAACCAGAGAGTACACATAGTACGTCCTGTACACATAGTACAAACTAGAGAGTACATATAGTACAGCCTGTACACATAGTACAAACTAGAAAGTACACATAGTACAGCCTGTACACATAGTACAAACTGGAGAGTACATATAGTACAGCCTGTACACATAGTACTAACCAGAGAGTACACATAGTACAGCCTGTACACATAGTACAAACTAGAGAGTACACGTAGTACAGCCTAAACACATAGTACTAACCAGAGAGTACATATAGTACAGCCTGTACACATAGTACAAACCAGAGAGTACACGTAGTACAGCCTGTACACATAGTACAAACTAGAGAGTACATATAGTACAGCCTGTACACATAGTACTAACTAGAGAGTACACGTAGTACAGCCTGTACACATAGTACTAACCAGAGAGTACACATAGTACAGCCTGTACACATAGTACTAACCAGAGAGTACACATTGTACAGCCTGCACACATAGTACAAACTAGAGAGTACACGTAGTACAGCCTGTACACACAGTACAAACCAGAGAGTACACGTAGTATAGCCTGTACACATAGTACAAACTAGAGAGTACACGTAGTACAGCCTGTACACACAGTACAAACCAGAGAGTACATGTAGTACAGCCTGTACACATAGTACAAACTAGAGAGTACATATAGTACAGCCTGTACACATAGTACAAACTAGAGAGTACACATAGTACAGCCTGTACACATAGTACAAACTGGAGAGTACATATAGTACAGCCTGTACACATAGTACTAACCAGAGAGTACACATAGTAAAGCCTGTACACATAGTACAAACTAGAGAGTACACGTAGTACAGCCTGTACACATAGTACAAACTAGAGAGTGCATATAGAACAGCCTGTACACATAGTACTAACCAGAGAGTACACATAGTACAGCCTGTACACATAGTACAAACTAGAGAGTACACGTAGTACAGCCTGTACACATAGTACAAACAAGAGAGTACACATAGTACAGGCTGTACACATAGTACAAACTAGAGAGTACACGTAGTACAGCCTGTACACATAGTACAAACCAGAGAGTACACGTAGTACAGCCTGTACACATAGTACAAACTAGAGAGTACACGTAGTACAGCCTGTACACATAGTTCAAACTAGAGAGTACACCTAGTACAGCCTGTACACATAGTACTAACCAGAGAGTACACATAGTACAGCCTGTACACATAGTACAAACTAGAGAGTACACGTAGTACAGCCTGTACACATAGTACAAACTAGAGAGTACATATAGTACAGCCTTTACACATAGTACTAACCAGAGAGTACACATAGTACAGCCTGTACACATAGTACAAACTAGAGAGTACACGTAGTACAGCCTGTACACATAGTACAAACTAGAGAGTACACGTAGTACAGCCTGTACACATAGTTCAAACTAGAGAGTACACATAGTACAGCCTGTACACATAGTACAAACTAGAGAGTACACATAGTACAGCCTGTACACACAGTACAAACTAGAGAGTACACAAAGTACAGCATGTACACATAGTACAAACTAGAGAGTACACAAAGTACAGCATGTACACATAGTACAAACTAGAGAGTACACGTAGTACAGCCTGTACACATAGTACAAACTAGAGAGTAACCGTAGTACAGCCTGTACACATAGTAGAAACTAGAGAGTACACATTGTACTAACTAGAGAGTACATATAGTACAGGCTGTACACATAGTACAAACTAGAGAGTACACGTAGTACAGCCTGTACACATAGTACAAACTAGAGAGTACACGTAGTACAGCCTGTACACATAGTACAAACTAGAGAGTACACGTAGTACAGGCTGTACACATAGTACAAACTAGAGAGTACACGTAGTACAGCCTGTACACATAGTACTAACTAGAGAGTACATATAGTACAGCCTGTACACATAGTACAAACTAGAGAGTACACGTAGTACAGCCTAAACACATAGTACTAACCAGAGAGTACATATAGTACAGCCTGTACACATAGTACAAACCAGAGAGTACACGTAGTACAGCCTGTACACATAGTACAAACTAGAGAGTACATATAGTACAGCCTGTACACATAGTACTAACTAGAGAGTACACGTAGTACAGCCTGTACACATAGTACTAACAAGAGAGTACACATAGTACAGCCTGTACACATAGTACTAACCAGAGAGTACACATAGTACAGCCTGCACACATAGTACAAACTAGAGAGTACACGTAGTACAGCCTGTACACACAGTACAAACCTGAGAGTACACGTAGTATAGCCTGTACACATAGTACAAACTAGAGAGTACACGTAGTACAGCCTGTACACACAGTACAAACCAGAGAGTACATGTAGTACAGCCTGTACACATAGTACAAACTAGAGAGTACATATAGTACAGCCTGTACACATAGTACAAACTAGAGAGTACACATAGTACAGCCTGTACACATAGTACAAACTGGAGAGTACATATAGTACAGCCTGTACACATAGTACTAACCAGAGAGTACACATAGTACAGCCTGTACACATAGTACAAACTAGAGAGTACACGTAGTACAGCCTGTACACATAGTACAAACTAGAGAGTACATATAGAACAGCCTGTACACATAGTACTAACCAGAGAGTACACGTAGTACAGCCTGTACACATAGTACAAACAAGAGAGTACACGTAGTACAGGCTGTACACATAGTACAAACTAGAGAGTACACGTAGTACAGCCTGTACACATAGTACAAACCAGAGAGTACACGTAGTACAGCCTGTACACATAGTACAAACTAGAGAGTACACGTAGTACAGGCTGTACACATAGTACAAACTAGAGAGTACACGTAGTACAGCCTGTACACATAGTACAAACCAGAGAGTACACGTAGTACAGCCTGTACACATAGTACAAACTAGAGAGTACACGTAGTACAGCCTGTACACATAGTTCAAACTAGAGAGTACACATAGTACAGCCTGTACACATAGTACAAACTAGAGAGTACACATAGTACAGCCTGTACACACAGTACAAACTAGAGAGTACACAAAGTACAGCATGTACACATAGTACAAACTAGAGAGTACACAAAGTACAGCGTGTACACATAGTACAAACTAGAGAGTACACGTAGTACAGCCTGTACACATAGTACAAACTAGAGAGTACACGTAGTACAGCCTGTACACATAGTAGAAACTAGAGAGTACACAGAGTACAGCATGTACACATAGTACAAACTAGAGAGTTCACAAAGTACAGCGTGTACACATAGTACAAACTAGAGAGTACACGTAGTACAGCCTGTACACATAGTACAAACTAGAGAGTACACATAGTACAGCCTGTACACATAGTACAAACTAGAGAGTACACGTAGTACAGCCTGTACACGTAGTACAGCATGTACATCTACCTGAGAACTGTAAAAACCACACATGTCAACTTCTAGCACTGGAAGGATCCAAAAGGAAGAACTTTGTACAACAAACCTGAACAACTTGGCAAAGTCTGTGCTGATTCCTGCAGCCCTCCTCTTGATAACGTCAGCGTAATCTTAAAACACGATACAGCTTTTTTGGACTTAGCTAAACATTACAGCAATATCTAAAACAAGTCAATAACTGCATGTAGTGCCTTTCTCGTGCCCACTCTCCCCTATGAAACTGCTCATTGTCACGTAGTCTGTGTTGTTTGTAGTTTTCTTTCCTCGTCATTGTGGCTGTCTTAGATGGCTGTTAGTTTGAATAAGACTGGTCTGGAATGTACCTAACAAATTACATGTCTTTATGGAAACTAACCGTACCTTATGACAAAACATGCAATCTTTCATTTAGTAACAACCATGTACCTTTGAGAGATCTAGAAGGTGGAAGATGAACATCAGACGACTGCGCAGAGAGAGACTTCCCTTGTAAGACGCACACGCACTCAGTCTCTGTCGTAAGCCTCACCTCTCTAAGCCACCGATTCACTGAGCCCGTTCCCACATCTGCCATCCTGCAATGAAAGCACACAGCGTCCATGTATTGTGACTCTGGTATACGTACTGTGTAATATTTAATTTATACTCTCAAGTTGGTGCAGTCAGACTAACTGTATCATAACAGTTATCAATAGGTGAACCTCTTCACTGTGGTTAGTGACATTCCATACTGTTATCTAGTTGTAATGCTGATAACTTCTTTAGTTAAGGCCTTTATTGTTGACATAGTATATAGGTAGGACTGTGGAATGCTGCGATCAGAACATCGGACCCTCAATCGAGAGAACCCGAGTTCAAATCCTCTTGTCGCCATTTTGAAGCTTTGGTAATTTCGGTCACCACACATTACCACAGTTCTCTGAGCTGTATAAATGAGTATCTGGTTATACACAGTGGTGGATATATGAACGAATAGTCTTCGTGCAGCAATTGCAGCATGGCTGAATGCTTCCCAAAGAAGTTGAGATGGCATTGGAATGAACAAGTCTGCCAGGGGTGAAGTGGTTTTTTTTAGCGTCTTGAACAGTCTGAAGGAATGGATACTCTACCATACAAGAACATAGCTTCACTTTGTTGGATGCCGAAGACTGTTAGTGATGGAAGAATGGCAGTTGTGTCAGCATTGAAATACAAATTTATTTTGGAATGAAACCCTATCAATCAACATCTGCTTGAAAGTAGTAGGAATGGTTTGTGCATTTGGTGAAATATGGTGGTTGTGGAGATAATTATAAGACCATGCAAAAATGCCACCTCACTTGTTTACGTAAATGTACAAAAAAGGTATGTTCTTATATTATATGCTACGGCTTATTCAGAACATTCTACACTTCACCCCATGAATCTGGACCTATTCTTGGCAACTCTGAACTCCACTTCGGTGAAGAATTCAGCCATGCTGTAATTGCTACATGAAAGTTATTCGTTCACACAATTCCACCTACAGCCAGGAACACATTTATACGACAGATGAAGTCACGTTTGGAGTTTATGAAATGGCCCAGGTTTTTAATGTAGAAATAGCAAGACAACCCACACTCCTACATGACCGATGACAATGAAAGTCCTGTGTTCGATCACAACCTACATACAAAAGAAAAGCACAATAGTTGCTACCCAGAATCTCATGTTTTTGATTGCTAGATGGCGTCCATGTATAAGCACAATGCATCATGGGAACTATTGTCGATGGAAGTACAACTTGTACTTCAAATTAGACGGAAAGAATTAGTTTCAGCAAAGAATACTGCGTACCAACAATAACACTAACTAATATTGAACAGAAATCACAGTGCAAGCATTGGAATCGACTGATCTGACGTTTGAATAACTTTGAACACGAATGACCATACATTGGCATAGATATGCTATTGTTTCATCGCATGGCAAGATTCGTGTGTGTGTTCTGTCAACAATCTCACGAGATTTCACCTTTATGTTACTGTTATGTTATGCAACAGAGGTGCCACAGGTTATTCCGGGTTGGCTCTATTATACAACAGGTCATACCTCTGTAATGTTGCGCCATCCACCCCAGTAAAACACCGAGGCCATGGTTGTTGTTGTGTCATTGCCTGACACATCACTGTTGTCATATCTCATCTTCTTCCAGTCAACTCAAAATCCATGTCCATGACTAGAAAATGAAGTCCATAAGAAAGGACATGAATAAGAATAAATGAATATACAGTACCACTATACATATCTATTTAGGCAAATGTCAAGAAATTAAGTCACAGAAATCGTAGATTTTGCCAAAAAGACAGTGTTCGAAATGACCACTGATTCTTGAGGGGTCCCCTAAAAATACTGGTCACCTGCCCCCCTCAAAAAAAATTTCTTTTCAGGCAATGTAATGGCTATTAGAGCCTATTTTTTTTAAAGACTTGCTTGCTATCATAGCGATCTGTACTACAGCAAAAGCGTAATTACATCGGTACAACATTAAAATGTGGGACCCCCAAAGCTTACATTTTTCTTTCTGATGGGAGGTCCCTCGTGCCTTATGGCCATTATGGGGGTCCTCGACCCCCCAGACCCCCCTCATTTCGAACACTGCAAAAAGATGTACTGCACCTGACACATCTGGAGTTATTTCATACAAATTAAAATAGTTGTACCTTACCACAAAAACTTTTGTGTGGTTAAAATAGACTTAAAGCTATACCGGAACTACACTATAGTTTGAAATTGTGGCAATATTTAAGCTGCAAATGCAATGCAGGGCATGGACCATGCCCATGGCCTGGGCCATGGTGGTGACGATTCCGTGGCGACCACAGACAGTGTGAAGAAAGTTATCACCAACACTTCTGAGGTTGAGATATACGGCACTTCTTTTGGCGTTTACTTTTATTTTATAATAGTAATACTAATACGGTCAGGAAGAACCTAAGTAAGTAAGTAAAGTAAGTAATACTAATAGCTAGTGTAGTTTTTGACTGGTAGCGAAACAGTGGCGCCATCTAATCCAAGTTTTAGCTAGTTTACCTTGCTTTGCTGGCGTAGTATGACGAATTCTCGTTGTCAATGAATCGCATAAAGTCATAAATCTGTATTACAAAATACCGTTTATTCCATTGTTTTGCTTGGCTGTTTCATAGTTCGAAGCCGGACATGTGTAAACACGCATTCACGCAAATCATACTGGCGCCCCCTGTAGGCTATACGAGAACTATACTACTGTATCTATGAACAAGTGGTAATTTTTTTTATTATGGTATTATTAACCGATGTTACTTTTTTTTCTTCGCTTCTTTTTTTTAATTAGCAGGCTTACGTCTCATTACGTGACTACCACGCCGTCATACAAAGCGTCACCCTTTCCTTAAATAGTAGTTTAATTTCTAGCCTGAAGGTGTCAGGACCAGCGACTCGGGGATTCCCCACGAAAGCGGAACTAGGACGAAGTTTCCAACTAGTATAACTAGTCTAGTGTTTGTTTGTTTTGCTACCTTAGTTAGTTAAGTGGCATATCAACGAGCTAGGCTGGTGGGTATTGTGTAGTACAGGGCTGGTGTAGTAGGTAGGTGTGTTTATTATGCAATAAATGACGAAATAGTACAATATATTCAAGATAACATTGACGACGTCGACAATATTAAATCAATGTCATTATGACATTAATCATTAATGACAGTTGTTGTCACGTAGTCCCTAGCTACGGAGTAACGTTGCATTATCCAATAACAATGAAGGCAATATACTTCAAATACAATTACCGGCCACTTTACTACCAGTGGCAGTGCCCCACCATGGCACATCATAATCTGGCTACTGGCACTGCCAGCCTATAGTATATAATATATATAGTGTCTACTAGGGTTGCAATCTCTTAAGGACACTGTCTCCTAGCAACCAGTCCAAGGTGTGACATACACACAATACTACATAACATCTCCCTTTTTTGTAAACAGTAACAAGTCTGTATGTATTCTATCACTACTGTAGTAATGAATATCAATTTTGATAACATATTGTTGATCCCTGCATTCTGTCTATTTTCTCCCGGCAATCCTAAATCAGTTTTGATCAATTACCATTAAAAATCCTGTTTTAGTAACATAACAAAACGAATTAAATATGCGGCAGTCATACCATTGGCCCGTTTTGCGTTTTGTCAAAATGTCTAGCATTGTTATGATTACTAAACATATCTACCAATTAATTGTACTACTTCTCATTGAAGATAATTTATTTCCAATTAACCACTTAACTCAATGTCCCTATCCACAAATGTACAACCATATGTTTTTAAACTTAAACTGGGTATATTGTGCTGCCATTTAAAAAAAAATTTTGAATGTTGTATAAGACATTCCGTTATAACAATTTCTATAAATTTTCCTAATTTTCACTGTTGTTAAATGTCCCTTCTTAAATACAACATGTATATGTTCCCACGCAGGTTTCTCCATAAAACATACACACAAATGTTTTTTCATAAAGTAATTTTTTTCTCACCTCGTCTCATTGCTGTGCATTGCCGTGGCTTTCAGGGATCGGCGTGTCCGGGCTGTTTTTTATATGCTCCCTCGTCAGCAGTCAGTGTCGGTTGCTGATTTATGGGGCACAGGCTCCGTAAATTGTCTCGATTGCTGCTTGTCTTCGCACGCTCGTCGGGCAGTAGGCTGGTGGTCGCATCCTCCCCTCTCTGTCGTTACACGGGCCACAGTCGTTCATTCATAGCCTTCCTTCTTCATCGTCGCTGTTTGTGACATTCGCTTTGGAACTTCATCGCAAATGTCTGGCACGTGCATCTGCTTGGTCACGATTGTGATTTTCATCTGTGTGCGTGTACGTGTCTTAGAGCGAATTGCGAATTTTGCTGTCCATGTTAAAATGTTCGAAAGTCACTTACTGTGTTGTTGAATAGATCCTGGCACGCTCGCCAGTTGTATGGATCGATCCCTATTTAGTTGTTGTTGGGCGCATGCATGAGAGTCGATTCTCGCAAAGTTTGAAATTAGCTTGCCAGATTCATTCACGTCTACAATGAAATCAGTTGTCACACCAGTTGTCCAGGTATCATCTGGATTAGAGATTTATTCGACAGCAAGTCACTTCATGTACATTTCACAATCACATAAATCACCATCCCGACACATCAGTACACCGTACCGTCAGTAACATCTTTCATTGAAATATAAAAAGTGTTCGTAATTTTGAAACCATAATGCTAGTGCAAATCGGCTTGACTTGTCTATGCAGACATTTTGAAGAGTCCGAATGTTGGGACCATTTTCGTAGCTTCCCTCATGGAGCGTACATGTCGTGTTTTGATTAAATTGCCACGCTCAAGAAATTTCCAGTACCAACGTACGCATGCGTGAACATCTCCTGATTCTACTAAAATCATCCAAGACCATCTCACGCATCCGTGAACAGGCCGACGCCACACAACCTCCCTGAAGAAACCCATTTGCATTTTCGCATAATTATTATATGTGTATGGTGTGGGTGGCTATCCGACAACTGGCCAAACTCCCCCCCCCCCTGCTTATGGGCCAGGTCAGGTCAGGCCAAGGGAGCCCAGAGCTTTTATTTATGTAAACAACAATGCCAAAAGGTTTGACCCCGTGGACTGAAGTGACTTGGCTTGCCACCAACCCCCAAATGGTGCAAAAAAGTGGGTATTTATTTTCGGGAATGACGCCAACACTAAAAACTGTCAGCAATTTTAAGTGGGACCTTCCCCCTGCCAGCAACCCCCAAAGGGTAAAAAAAGGGTCACTTATTTAATGGAATGACGCTTATTTAATGGAGTGGTGCCAAGGATAAAAAAGGTGTCAACTGTTCCTGCGGGGTTTCTTGAGTATAGAATGACCAATGCCAGCAATTTTAGGTGGGGCTTTCCCCCTCCAAGCAATTAAACCCCAAAAGGTGAGAAAAAGGGGACGTTTATTTATGGGAATGACCCCCAAGGCTAAAAACAGTTTTAAATCTTCCCTTAGTCTCCCCTGAGTATGACAGGACCAGTGCCTGCAATTTTAGGTGGGGGCTTCCCCCAGCCGGCAACCCCCAAAGAGTTAGAAAAGGGGCATTCATTTAATAGAATGACATGATGGATAAAAACAGTGATTGATGGTGGCATCCTGGTACATGAAACCATGCTGCAGCAAGCAAGTCAACATGTGCAGTCGTGGCCTGGGATTGTTTGGTGAAGATGTACGTGTTCCAGTCATGGTGAACAAATCCCCTTGGTACTTGATAAGTACCTATTGATCAGATTTGGAGCGAAAGCTGCATTGATCAGGGTATCATCACAGATTTATCATCATTGGACCTGACCAGGCCAAGTGGAAGAGTGGGATGGAGCTCCTAAAACATAGAACATTCAGGGAAGAGTTTACCCGTTTCCTCATGGAGAAGTGAAATAAGCTGCACTATTGGCCAGTCATAGGACAGTATAGATATCACATGGTGGTAAATGTGATGAAGACCAACAAAGGCGAAATGCTGCAAACAGAAGTACCCAGTATACCTTGAAGGTCGACTCGAGGAGGCCAATACCCCCACCCGACACCCCCACCCAACACCCTGATTGCCTTCTATTGCAAGCAGCGTTTCTCCGAAAAACGTTCTAGTGAAGTCCACCCATACTGACGTCCTCGCCATTCTTCTTAGTCTTGTCGACGTTCCAGCTGTCACCTCCATGTGTTTGCTTGTTGTATGGCTTCAAAACCTCTGACATTAACGGAGGCAAGGTACAAGGCCTTCATGTGCATGGCTGGTAGCAATGAGAGGGAACCCCCGGCCAGAATAAAGAAGACTAACTGTGCTTTGCTTCCCCATGCATCAAGATGCAGAACTAATTACTGTGTATGTTGAACCAAACACTTGATCCCTGTTTACAAGCTAGAGTGGCTCCAGGCTTGTGCTCAAGAACTTGTCCCTTGGGAGTATTTCACACACCCTACCCAGCCAGTGCCACATGGTGATTAATCAAGACAACATCAAACAGAGGGAGAGTGCTCCAGTCGGATTCTGGCTTAACTGTTAAATATCATAATACATTAACTATATAACAGCACTAAATATGATTAAACTTAACTTTCTAAACTGTTATACCAACTGCTGGCTACAATGTTAAGCTTTCAAAATGTCATTAAGCCATAGCTGTTAGAAGAAGAAGAAAAAGAAAAATGTTTTTATTTGACCCATCATTGATTTCACATAATACATATATATCCATGTTGAATTATAATTTTAAATAATACAGCTGTATCTGGTTGTACATAAATATGGTATATATTAAGGTAAACAAACAAATAGGGTCAGGAGACTCCTCTAAGACTTTGATAGACGCTATCAAGGAGCCACCTTAGAAATTCAAATTAAACTAAATCAGTTGGTCAAACATATATAATTCTTCCGAGAAGAGAAGAAGAAAAACCATAATAATTATCTCGGATTGTGTGTGTGTGCGTGCGTGCGTGCGTGCATGCGTGTGCATATTTGTGTATTAATATTCTCGCTTGATTATGTGTTTTTGTAGTTTAGGTGCCTTTTAGTATAAGGGTGAAAGGTGGTTGTATTTTTAATGTTGCATACATATGTAGCAATTTTGCCTTGTCCATGCATCTTGATAATTTTGTAAAATATAAAGTTTGGTGTACTGAGCAAATCCCTGTAAGCTGTGTGTATTAAGCTTTTCTTTAATTATACTGGGAATATTATTATGTAAAAATGGTAAATTATGCCAAAGACATTTCTTTGCAAATTCGTGTTTAGTTTTATAGGTTTTATTCGCGTATCATAATTATGTACGTCATAGTTGAAGATTATCCTCCAGTTTTGTCAATAAACTAGTAAATGGTTATGTAAATGTTTATGATAAAATTTTAATTGTTGTAATTTAAGAATGTCATCTACTTTTAACATGCTGAGTTTTTTACGGAGTGGCTCTGTGTGGGAATTATAATGACTTAAGGTAATAATTCTCAAAGCTTTCTTTTGAAGTTTTATTCTATTTATTCTATTTGTTTGAAAACCCCAAGCCATGATGATAGTTTAATTTGTCAATTAAAATTAAATGGTCAATGGTATCAAATGCTTTAGAAAGGTCTAAATATATGTTTATGGATATTTCATCCTGATCCATTTGGGTTATAATACTATCTATTAATTCCAGTGCAGCATATTCCATTGAATGCTTGGGTTGAAAACCATATTGATGGTCAAAGAAAAGTTTGGAGTCTTTTAAATAAGATGACAATTAATCAAAAATGATTTTATCCAGTACTTTTGAGATAGCTCACCTTTTTTATAAAATGGAATTATCTTAGCAATTTTTTATTTATCGGGGAATACTCCTGTGGTTAATACTTGATTTGTTAATAATGTTAAAGGTTTAGTTATTTAGTTATGTCAAATTAAAATTTTAAATACGGTTGATGATCACAGAATTTTTTTATTAATATTCCTGCTGTACTCTTTAATATATATTTTGTTAAATTACAAAAGAAATTATCAATTAGTGTGCCATTACAGGTTGTAAACTTGGTAGGAAGAGTGATTTGGGGGAAGAGACTAAAATTTTAGTGAAGTTAACATGTCAAAGAACCTGCTACAATGTTCCTGCTAGAATAAGGTTATTTATATTATTTTGATGATTTTGCATAGATGATATGACCGTTGTAAATTCATTTAGAAGTTCATTATAATTTTCATTTAATGGCCTTGGAGGTCAGTAAATATTTCCTATAGTGATCGTCTGTGGTAAGCCTCCTCCATTTACTTGCATTATTTGTCCCTCCCAATGTTTATACGTGTTTAATTTCATGTTTAATTCATAATTAAATTGTTGATCTATATATATTATTAATCCACCTTTATTGCTGCAGCTTTTTCCTTGGGATATACAGTCATATCCACTTAATTGTATTAATGATAAGTCATCCGTACCAGATAACCAACTCTGTTGGAGACATATTGTACTAAATTTGAAATTTAAGGAGGATAAGTCATTTACAAATGCTTCGAGTTCACTAAACTTTGCAATAATTGATTGTATGTTAGAACTTAGAATACTGAAATGTTTATTATTGCTTTTGGCTACTGAATAAAAATTTTCAAAATCATAATATGAAGACCGGCGTATCATAGGCAGTTCATTATATTCATTATTATTATTGTTATTGATATCTAAAATATTATTTAGAAAATTTTTTCAATACCACCTGTATACAACATAAAGGTTTCGTCAGTTATCATTTATTTGCATTTTTAATTTGGTTGACAACAATATATTTTATTGTGCAATAATGTTTTAGTAAAACTGGACATAAAATTAAGGCAGCCAAACCACTATACACATGAGAGATATTTTGTATATGAGTGTGTGTGTACATATTTATATCCTGTGCATGTATCTATGTTACAGAATGCTTGGTGTAAATCAGTGAATAATAAAAAATGTTGTGATGGAAGTAACGATTGGAACCATCATAAACATGTGAGGTATTTTGCAACGTGTACAGTGGAAGTGCCAGGTTTAAAATAGGTATATTGCAATCCTATTGTGTTACAGCTGTCCAAGCAAGTATAATAGATCTGATAGGTTACATTGAAAAATAAGGTAAAAAAAGAAAAAAATTGGAAAAAATTAACAAAGCAATACACATTATGCCAATTATCGCTCTTTCAGCAATCAATACCATGTAGCCGGTATGGCATGTATTAGCCACCCAGTCAGACGCAGCAGGTTTTTCTTTAAAACTGCTGAAAGATAATGTATTAGCAGCACAACACTGTAGTTTTGTAGTAAAATGAATGTATTACATATAATGTATTGGCAACACAATAAAAAAATTAAATAAAAAAAATTAATTAATAAATACACTGCAGTTTTGCAGTGAAACTAATAATGTATTACAAATAATATATTAGCAACATACTAAAAAAACAAAAAAACATTATAATAAATAAATACACTGCGGTTTTTGCAGTAAAACGAATAATATAGCTCAGTCAACTACACTGCAGTTTTGCAATGAAACAAATAATGTGTCGGTAACAAAGTCAAATACTTGCATGCGTGCTCATGTGCATGCCATTTATGAACAGTCACCAACCAGGTCCTGTGTTGCACAATACCAACATTGCCGGCTCAGTCAAAGCAGGTGGTCCAGTATGTGGGGCGCTTGACCGAGTAATTGCCTAGTGGGCCATTTATGACAGTAGGTAAACCAGGTACTGTGTTGTACTGTGTTGCACAATACTTGATTCTATGTTGTTCATTACCAAAATTGCTATTCCACTGCAACTAAAACCCCTAAGCTAAACTGAGCAGGCCATCTGGTATGTGGGGACGCTTGACCGAGTAATGCCTAATGGGGCATTCCGTGTTGACAATGAATCAGTCAATGGTCACTGGTATACAGTAACATGTTATTGTATAAGAAAACACGGCATCGACTAAAGTGTTGTTGTCTTAATATAGACGAAGGTCGTCATCGGATGTTATTTCGTTTACCTTATTTGCCAGGTCCTTCACCGTGACTTTCCCGGTGAATGTCCAACAGTCCATCAGCTTCTTTTGTTTCTTTAGCTTCTCATTTCGAATGCCAGTTTTTATCGTTTCGCAGTCAAGTCCTCGTTCAGGAAGATTTATGCATTTTGTTGTTGTGTTATGTTGTTGTGTGTTATGTTTCTTTAATGTGAACTGGGCGCAATACATGTAATCCCAAATTCATTCAGTTCGAAATCTGCCGATGATGGGTCGACTGCCGGTATGCTTTCCACCCAAGCAGCGGCTCCCCTCTAGGTCGTGCAGCGAAAGTGGAGGGGTGACACCCATCTTATCATTGATCACTGCCAGTACTGTGGTGTCGGTGTCCTCGCCCTCACCTGTCTAAGGAACCCCGTGAATTCATAAGTTGGGCCGACGTGTGTATTGTTCTAGGTTGTTGCTGCTTTCTTCGAGTGCATGTAACTTCTTCTCTAGCTCAACGATATGTATGTCCTTTGCCTTTACCTGTTTCGTCAGGTTTTCGATGTGTGTGTGTGTGTGTTCAGTGAATCGATCTTGTCTGCTAGATCGCATGGGTACAGAGCTTTGCAACTACTACATCATCATTTAATAGTTCAATAACTCGTAGCACAAGCAATTCCCCTGAGTCGTCTGTGCGACTGCTGCTCCGTGTTGGTTTAGGAGGCATTGCAGGACTCCGTACACAACAACAAGTTGTTGGGGCATGGCAATACTCTATCACTTCACATGGCAATACTCTATCACTTCACATGGCAATACTCTATCACTTCACATGGCAATACTCTATCACTTCACATGGCAATACTCTATCACTTCACATGGCAATACTCTATCACTTCACATGGCAATACTCTATCACTTCACATGGCAATACTCTATCACTTCACATGGCAATACTCTATCACTTCACATGGCAATACTCTATCACTTCTTGCGTGGCAGTACTATATCACTTCATGTTTCCAGTATGTCTGTGTAATAGCAATGCACATTCATGCATATAGCTTGCCCATTTAACATTTGCAGTGCCTTTTACTTTCCTGATAATCACGTCATATTCGGAACTGTGCAGAAGGACAACAACATTACGCCGCCATCTTGAATCTGCCCAGATTCAAGATCTCATCAGAGTCAACGTTAACAGACAGCTGGTGGGACATTCCTCCCTAAGGTCCAGACAGTTCATTTGCTCCCCATTATCTTAGCACATAGTAATCAAAGTCGCTATTAAGTAATTATAACTGAACATTCTCCAATAGACATTATGGTACAATTATAAATTGAAAGGAATAACACAGTATTTAGAAACTTACTAAAACAGGGTTGTTGACTGTGGGATCAAACCTGTCCGACTGGGACAGTGTCGCTAGAGCTCCCCTGACCACAGGTGACCCCTGCTCTTGGGTAAATTTTTTATTTAAACAACTTAATTATCAGTAATATGACCAGCAACCTACACAGTAAATGCAATTAACCATAAGATAAATAGTTATAACAATAATAACTAATTAACTATATTTTCTATAGAATGCAATGGATTACCCAGGGTGCTGCCATATGGTGGCAAGTAATGACACCATCAACAAGATTACGTAGCCTGTCAACGCAAGCTACAACTGAATCCTATAGTATGTGTTAGCGACCAAACTGCTCCCTTACACATTAATCAATTCTTTACTAGAAAAAACCCATCAGAGTCAATGACCAAACTTGTGTCATACCCTTCAACGCCGGCACATAATAGAGTGTCATTAATTTCCAGGCACAATTGATAATGCCTCGCTGACCACTATAAATCACAAAATAATAAAATGTTTACATAAGGTTGAGAATAATATCAGAATATCGCAGTATCAAATTAAATAGTAATTTCAAATAGAAACATTACAACTTGAGGACAACTGGTGTTCTACTAAACATGTGAAAATTAAATTGGATCATGATTAACTCGCAATAGCTTCTGAGCAATTAGCTTTTCACTGAATGTTTGAAAGTTGAATTGGGTTTCCCTCAACTCACACAAGTTTATGTAGTTGAATTCATTTAAATCTTTGAGCAATGAACTATCCAGTCAATGTGTGAAATGTAAATGGGACTCACATTCACTCTGAAGAAATATAATTACCATTACCTTTCAAAAGAAATATAAACAACAATTATTTAATGAATGTTTATTTTACTTTATTAGATTGTTATACTATAATCATATTATTGTCCAAAAAAAAAAAAAAAAAAAAACATTTTATTGTCGAACTAAATAATGAATACTGCAGTAGAGGGTGTGCTAAATGAACAGCTACTGGGACTCACTTCTCACACCTCGGGGAGGCTACTGGGACTCACTTCTCACACCTTGGGTGGGGGGGTTACTGGGACTCACTTCTGACACCTCGGGGGGGCTACTGGGACTCACACCTCGTGGGGGGGCTACTGGGACTCACTTCTCACACCTCGGGTGGGGGGGTTACTGGGACTCACTTCTCACACCTCGGGTGGGGGGCTATTGGGACTCACTTCTCACACCTCGGGTGGGGGGCTACTGGGACTCACTTCTCACACCTCGGGTGGGGGGGCTACTGGGACTCACTTCTCACACCTCGGGGGGCTACTGGGACTCACTTCTCACACCTCAGGTAGGGGGGGTTACTGGGACTCACTCCTCACACCTCGGGGGGGCTACTGGGACTTAATTCTCAAACCTCGGGGGGAGGGGGGCTACTGGGACTCACTTCTCACACCTTGGTGGGGCTACTGGGACTCACTTCTCACACCTCAGGTGGGGGGGTTACTGGGACTCACTTCTGACACCTCGGGGGGGGCTACTGGGACTCACTCCTCACACCTCGGGGGGGGGCTACTGGGACTCACTTCTCACACCTCGGGTGGGGGGGTTACTGGGACTCACTTCTCACACCTCGGGTGGGGGGCTATTGGGACTCACTTCTCACACCTCGGGTGGGGGGGTTACTGGGACTCACTTCTCACACCTCGGGTGGGGGGGCTACTGGGACTCACTTCTCACACCTCGGGGGGCTACTGGGACTCACTTCTCACACCTCAGGTAGGGGGGGTTACTGGGACTCACTCCTCACACCTCGGGGGGGCTACTGGGACTTACTTCTCAAACCTCGGGTGGGGGGGCTACTGGGACTCACTTCTCACACCTCGGGGGGAGGGGGGCTACTGGGACTCACTTCTCACACCTCGGGGGGGGGGCTACTGGGACTTACTTCTCACACCTCGGGTGGGGGGCTACTGGGACTCACTTCTCACACCTCGGGGGGGGGGCTACTGGGACTCAATTCTCACACCTCGGGTAGGGGGGGTTACTGGGACTCACTCCTCACACCTCGGGTAGTGGGGGTTACTGGGACTCACTTCTCACACCTCGGGGGGGTACTGGGACTCACTTCTCAAACCTCAGGTGGGGGGGCTACTGGGACTCACTTCTCACATCTCGGGGGAGGCTGCTGGGACTCACTTCTCACACCTCGGGTGGGGGGGTTACTGGGACTCACTTCTCACACCTCGGGGGAGGCTGCTGGGACTCACTTCTCACACCTCGGGTGGGGGGGTTACTGGGACTCACTTCTCACACCTCGGGGGGCTACTGGGACTCACTTCTCACACCTCGGGTGGGGGGGTTACTGGGACTGATGCCAGTGTATCATGTCCATGATGGTAGCAATAGCAAGTTCCTTTGTGATACATTCCTTAGTGCAACTCCAAACAACTTTTATCTATTTACCAACATGGCTAGCAACATCGCTACCAATATCTCTGTTATTTGTGCTGCACAATTCTAACATTCATCATGTGCCTCATATTGACAATATCTCATAAGAGTTTTCATGTTATAAATCCTTTTTATTTGTGGTGAAATAAAGGTTGATGCTGTTGAGTTGCAACGTGTGTAACGATAAGTTACTTCTGCAGTTTTGCAGGATGAACAAGCAAGACGAATCATGTTTGAGAAAAAACAAATATGCCTTACAAAAAGGTCTCAAGGTTGATGAAATTTTGTTGGGTCATCTGAATGCGGAGGAGGTACTTAGTGATGGTGTGCGGCAAGATATTGAGGTATGTAATTCTACTGTAACCTGAAATTAATCACATGTGTGCGCATGTTTTTGTGTGCATGCGTGCATATTCCATTTTGCACACTAACTATTGAATTCCAAATTTGCAAATGTAGATTCATCAGTTTGAAAAAATTTATGTGTTTTTGAAAATGTGTTCTACCTCCTCAGTTGATTTAGCCCATCATAAATCAGGTTCGTTGATGTTCATATCTGTAGTGTGTGGATAGGGCCTAGTTTAAGTAATATATGCGGTCAGTGTAATAGAAGAAAGTTATATATGCGGTCGGTATAATAGAAGTAATATATAATATATTTACTATCAGGTAACTTTCGAAACTAATTTTGGATGACATCTCCAAAAGCGTATTGTCACCTTTTACTACAGAGTTTCGATTAATAATAATACAATATATAAAATACTTCTATTGCGCTAAAATCCTCGGGAGACCCAAGTTTGGCAGCCCATCAAAAACAAAAGGGGTTAATCAGTTCATAATTGACAAGCAGTTACATTTGTAAACAGTTGGATTAGTATGCTGGGGAGCTATGGAGGATAAGCAAGTTTAAACAGGTGGTCCTACAGACTTAGCACTAACAGGGAGTGAGTTCCACAGAGTCGATGCAACAACTGAAAAAGCTCTTGTTCCAACATTTGCCTTATTGGAAGAAAAACTAGATTAGAATGAGATGATTGAAGCTGTCTGGGCTGTCTTGCAGGAGTGAGCAGTGAATGTAAATATGCTGGTTGCTTGGATGAAAGTGCTTGATAGGTAATTGCACAGATCTTAAAAATAATGCGATATGGGACAGGGAGCCAATGCAATGATAATGAGCGAGAGAAATCAAGAGACCAAGTAACTACCCTTGCCAAAAAATTTGTGCACACGTTGAAGTTTCAAGATGTCCTTAAGAGCAATATTATGATAAAGGGAATTGCAATAATCAAGTCTACTGCTAACAAGAGCAGTTGCAATAGTTTTGGTGACAGCAAAAGACTTATACCAGTGAATACGACGAAGGTCACGAATATGATAAAAGCAGCAATAACAAGTGTGTGAAATATGCTGTCTAAAATTTTAACTATTATCAAAGGTGACTCCTAATTTCCATGCTGAGACGGCAGGGGTGAAATTCTGGCTCAGCATAGGTGTTGGCAAAATATAATCAAGTTTACTACGTTGTTTTGTGTACCAGTAATAAGAAGCTGCTTTATTTGCATTTAATTTTAATTTGCTGTTAGTCATCCAGTGGAATATATTCTGGAGACAATCCCCGATTTGGTTTAAGGAACAATTTGTATCCAGAGTAGCCAAGGAAATGTAAATCTGTATCATCTGCATGTAGGTGGTGGTCCAAGTTATAGGTTTGAATAACTGAGCTGAGTAGAGCAGTGTAAAGAGTAAAAGCAATTAGCTATCTTCACTCTTTGGTATCTATCAATTAAATTAAGTATGATAAAAACCAGCTCAGGGCTGTGCCTGATATACCATACCACATTGACAAGCGCTGTTACTTTACCTTTGTTTAGAGTAACGTCATCGTGTACTTTTAAAAGAGCAGTCTCTGTAGAATGAAACTGTTTGTACTTGGTAAGCTGATTGTAATACATTAGACATACAATTTGACTCAATGTGAGATTTTAGACGACTTGCTACAACTTTTTCCAGTGCCTTGGAAACAAAGTTTAGATTAGAAATTGGTATATAACTGACATGCTTTCAGCAATGTAGTCGATAATGGATCAAGATCACAGGACTTATTTGGGGAGGACTTGATTACTTTCCTTACTTCATCAGCTGTAGCAGGTTTAAAAGAAGCAAGCAGAGAATTTACTTGTGGAGAGTCGACTTGTACAGGATTTAAAGTATGACCTGGAAAAGCAGACCGGATCAGACTAATTTTGTTCTTGAAATAACTGGAGAACGAGTCACAGACTTGATTGATTGAGACATGATTAGGTAGAGTCGGAGCAGGCACTCTATATAACATTTTATTTATGCAATTCAATAGCTGACATGGATTTCCAGCGTTATCTGAGACCATATTTGTACAATAAACTGATTTGGCTTTAGCCATTTGTGTGTTGCAGTAGTGACACTGTTTTGAATAACGTGACCTATCCAAATGTGAGTGTGATTTGCACCATGCTAATTCAAGATAACGACCACGCTTTTTGGATTGTAAAATTTCAGGAGCTGGTGGTTTATGTTACACTTATTAAGTAATGCCTTGAGTACATGATAGTATTGTTTATACAAGTCAGATAATTGTACCTTTGGATCTCTGATAAGGATGGATTTAAGAATAACAGCTTTGAAGGCATAAATGTGAATCTTATGTATGGGTCTGTAAGACACATTGTGTTTTGATTGTACTAGTGTTCTGGAAAAATTAACATCAACAATGACTGTGTGGTGGTCCGATAAGCCATCAGAAACTGTTAGCATCTGGATATTGTCACATGTTGAGCGAGTTATCATGAGGTCGAGCCAGTGGCCATGAATGTGTGTAGAGAAAGTCACATGTTGCTTTAAGTCAAATGAGGTTAGGAATCCTAACCTAATCCTAACTTAGGATATCATCAAAGGTAACGGTTACTGCTGTATGTTTATCCAACTGAAGATTAAAATCACCAAAAATGTAAAATTCAGAATGTAGAGTTGCCAAATTTTCCAGCAAATCCTTAAATTCTTCAAAGAAATTGGCTGGATGTCCAGGAGGTTGATACAGACAGACAAAATATGCCAAGAAAGAAGGATCTGAAATTTCAACACATGTGGATTCAAAAGTAGAGTAATCAGGGATTAAACATGAATTTACTTTAAAATGGTCCGATAACAAAGCCAACACCATCACCTCTTCCAACTGAACCTTGTCGATGATGAAAAGTATAACCAGATGGAGAAATGTCAGCTATGCAAGCAGCAGTGTCACGTGGTCTTAGCCACGTTTCAGTGATGGCAAGAATGTCTCTTTTTTGAAAAATAATAAGTAACTTAGTGATGCCGTCTTACCCTGAACTGATTGGTCGTTTGTTGTAGCAAACCTCATGCTGCGACTGACACAGGCCCAGAATTTATACTAACGAATCCTGTCAGGAGAAGTACTGTGGCTAATTTAAATGTTGGCCTAGAGGAATTAATCAGAATTGAAACTTTGTTGTATGGGTAACAAAATAAATCCTTTTATGAGGAATGTTTCTTCTCACAACTACCATACTTTGTCTCTATTGTGAGTTGTTTATTTCAGTCTAAGCCCACAAGAAGTGCCAAGGCTAGTGCTCTACTTAGCACTCTGCCTCGGTGCGGCCCGACAGCCTTCAAGGTGTTTGTAGAAGCCTTGGATGAGTCTGGACAGAAACATCTCGTAGAATTGTTGGTCCCACCCCAAACTCTCGCTCCCCGGAATGAACATTCACCAGCGAAGATGCCAACTGAAGTATCAAGTGAACCAAAAGAAAATGTAGCAAATGGGGAATCAAATAAGGAACAAACATCAGGGTCTAAGACAAAAGAGACGACAGAACAACCGTCAACAGCATCTGAGACGGAAGAGACCAAACGAGTGTTTTACTATGATGGTACTGTAATTTATCCTTGTTAGTTATATATACAAGATGTATAATGACATTATTATATATAATAGCAACACTTGATAAAGTGGCATTATTACATATAATAATGACATTGCTAGACATAGTAATGACAGTGTTAAAGATCATATTGATATTATTAAAGATAATATCGACATTAGTGAAGATAATCCTACTAACAGTAGTGATAAAGTCCTTAGGACAGTTCAAAGCGCTTTACACTGCACCCCCTGGCAGACCAGTTCATTCCAACACCATCACGACTTCTCTGGGAAGCATTCAGCCATATGCTGCAATTACTGCACACAGACTATTCGTTCACATATCCACCTCTGTAGCCATGTACTTATTTGTACAGCTGAGTGAACTGGGGCGACGTGAAGTGAACACAATTGCTAACGCTTCGAAACGGCAGAAAGAGGATTCGAACCCAGGATCTCTCAAATGAAAGTCTGACATTCTAACTACTACGTACGCCACTGCGCCCCACAGTGGACCCCAAATTTAAAACAATCTGCAGATGGGTCCATTGTGACCTTCATCAAAGCTCAAATTGGGAGTGGTGCTAGTCAAGATTTAGGTTGCAGTGTCTAGACATATTGTTCATCTAAATGCACAAACACTTTAGTTCTAGGCATAAATCTCTTGTGTAAACTGGCCTTTAGAGTATAGATTAATGTTGTTTCTGTAATATTCTTATGGCAAAGTTTGTTACTCCCTGTATTGAATTTAAATATCATACTGAAGACAAAATGAATTATACTGAAAAACCGTGATAGCAACATTTTTGTATATGACAAACTTGTATACAATATAGAACATGTGTATGTTTTATTTAAATGTAATCATACTGTTTATTTTCCTGCAGACTGCAAGTCATCGTTCATCAATATAGAGCTCAAGGATCTTACTGCAAAAATCTCAGATAACCCAAAAAAGGTATGTTTGCTGCAAACAGTAATAACTCAATACTTCATGTTATCAATGTTTTTTTCAATTTGAGGTAACCACATTTTTCATGAATAATATGATACGATATAACTTTTAGAACTTATACTACTTGATGACATTATGCAGATGGTATGACACAGAATACATATGTAGCTAAATTAGTGCATATCAGTGCAGGCCCAGCTACTTCATGGGATTATCAATGCACTTTGACCTGTCTGCAAGTGGCAGGGTGAATATGAATGGTTGGGTCCAAATTCCCTGTCCGTTGTCCACATTGGCCAGGTGGCCACTATGGGCAATTAGCGGACAATGCAAACTAATAGCAAGTAATTCGAGACTTTCAAAAGTGTCCGTTATAGACAGGTGTTCGTTATGGACAGGTGACCGCCAAGACATGGTTTACTGTATATGGTTCATTTCATTGTAGGCCAGACTCATCAAAACAGGACGTGGCCTCGTCATAAACAATGAACAACTGACGGAGAAGGAATCTCGAAATGGGTCAACCTTTGATGGAATCAACTTGTGTCAATTGTTTAAGAAATTGGGATTTGAAATGGATGTTAAACCAAATCTTACAGTTCAGGTCAGTGCTGTATTGTCTTAGGGAGCATCTCAAAACATCAATAGTTGTCTTAGGAGACATCTCAAAACATCAATAGTTGTCTTAGGGGGCATCTCAAAAATAGTTTTCTTAGGGGGTATCTCAAAACATCAACTTATCATAGGGGGCATCTCAACACATAAATAATTGTCTTAGGGGGCATCTCAAATCAGCAAGAACATCAGGCTGCCTGTTACTTTAGTTCTTCATTCAGTGTTCATTTGGATTATAATCTAGATGTGATTTATATTGAGAAAAACTACATCGATATGGCTGCCATGAGGTAATGTCAGTCATAATTGCGAATATGTCTTGCCTGTCATCAGCGAACCATCTGGCAGTTGTGATGACTTTTATCCTAATTTAGTAGTGCATCAATTTAAGCCAGTGTTCAGCAATTCGGTTTATTTTTTATTAAAGGCTATGTACTGTAGCGACCATTTTTTCAAGTTATTTGAATTACTGATATTGATAGGAAACATAACACTCTGACCAACTGAGATGGCAACACATTTTTATCATTGCGTACATTTTTTTAATTAGCAACAAATATGGGCCTTTCCCCAAGAAGAAACAGGTGCTTTTAGTTTTGATATGAATCGTGATGTCACACATGGAACACACAGAACCTCGAACAACGGCAGAGATTATCTACGTGCCAGATTTGCAGTGTCTTTTGTTATAGCTGTAAAACAATGAAACGGTTTTAGGGTAATGTTTTATGGGAACACTATTCTGACAGGCTACACAATGCATCAGTTCCCGAAAATTATAAAATATAGGCGTTTGTGGACAAGATTTGTGCAGTTAAAAGGCGCCGATTTTGTGATGCCGGATGACGAGTCCCATACAAACCATCATATATTTGAGGCATATTTCACTGGCGAGTCCTGTCTGGTGAGGAATTGAAGGTATGAATAAAACACAAGAAAACTGAGAAAAGAACGAAAAGATGACGCCATTGACAATGCCCGGGCATTGACGTTGAATGCAGCAACGAGTGTCGCCCTTCCGAAACGAACCAGATCTGCAGCGTCCTAGCTGGTTGTTGCCAAGGTAAATTTACATTTTATTAAATTTTGTGACCTTCAAATTATCAATCATGTCTGAATACACGTAAAGATTATAGATATGTTCAAGTTTAGAGCCCCCAGGCCCAGAAAAAAGTACACAATTTTGTCATCAGTTAATTGTGCGGTGTCACCCGTTCTTTTTTCGTTCCATTTGACATGTACCAGTCACCTGCCGGCACTATGAGGTTTCAGCATGATTTATTTCCCTAGGATATGATGAATTACTTATATAATAAAATTGAAAAGACACTAAAATATGTTAAGATATGGGGGTGGTCACTGACTCATTATAAATTGTTCTAGGATCCATTTTGGATTTAAATTTACACTAAAGCCTGTGTCATATGAATATACATCAATAGTGGCATTTATAGACTGTGAAGGTTTTCTCACAAAATATCTGCATAAATTTAATTTTTATTATAGGCATTGTAATTTGTTTTATATGCAGTTGCTGGAAGAACATACAATACTCCTACACATACCAGATGCAAAACAGCAGGCTCGAGATTTACCTGCACCATCCTGTGATGCCATTGTCACCCCTGAATATACCATTGTGACCACCACTGCCACCAAAGGGACACAATGCACCCAGAACGTGTGTACTTTGAGTGAGAGTGAGTACATTTGACAATGCTGAAACTTTAAAACATCAAGATTAAAGTAATGTCCTGGTCTTTTGGTGTTTGATCTCTGACCCCACCCCACCTAAAAATGGTTTCATGAAGTTACATTCAGCCTACCATTAACAGTCATGAATACTGTTTCACAGAAAGCCAAACCAATTGGTTGATGATGGCAGATGCAGCCATGCAGTACTCTCTCAGCGACTTCTGTGTGACAAACTCAACTCAGGTCAAGGAAGTGGCTCCACCGCTTCCAGCTCCACCGCTTCCAGCTCCACCACTTGCACTCACGGAGAATAATTATGAAACTGAAGTCAACTTGCCACATCCATCATCGCTCCCATGTTCACCCTTTCCTTTGCCAGATAAAGGTAGCAAGTACAAGCCATCTGATTTGTCATGCTTGGAGGCAGCAGAAGATGAGGATGTGTCTGCTGATGAGGAGTTTATTAAGTATATTTTTTAAACAAGACATTCTAAAGCTAAAATATATTGTGGTCTCATATCCAGTTTTATTGCCTCTCACAATGTCGTATATCGCCAACAAGACATTTTAAATGCTTTGATAAAGACAGTTCAATGTTGGTCTTTATCAAGAACAAAATGGCAGGTCTCGCCAATCACTTAAACTCGTGTGCACTTCCACACAACTTCAGTAAGTCCGCTAGGTGGCTAGTTGTTTCTAATTAAAGATGAATACATGTCACACATCTTTTGACTTGTTTGATTATTTCAGAAATGTTGCACCCAAGCTAAGCAAAAAGCACCAGAGGAAGTTTCTCATTTTTTAACAGCTACTGGAACTCTTCATATCCTGTCATGCATGTGCAGCCCCTTCAGTTGGCTACATAACCAAATTAGATGGTAGTTTGATCCAAGTGGTTCAAAAGTGTAAGGAGTATAGTTTTATTTATAAATGGAATAGTCACCCATATACACATCAACTGCCTGCTGGAAACATCTTGATGTCCTGTTCGATTCTTCTGTGTGTGCCATCTCAAGTACTAAAAATGTTCTCGTTCATGAACATGGTGGCCATAAGCCGCTCGATCTATCATCAGTATCAGTCAAATTATGTTGTGCCTGCTGTTGTGAATGAGTGGATTGACACAAAACCAAGTTCTTGATGAGCTTAGAGAGATTGGAGGAGCCGTGTTAACATTATTACAATGCCATCTGCAAGTTCTACAACCCATCATAAATGCCACATTCACAGGGAAACAGGGCTTTATATTTAGTTGTATAAAAGAAACTTAATTATTTGACAAAGGTGTATTGATGAGATTAGATGTGATCTTAAAGATGAAGTTTGAGTGTTACATTTCACCTGGTAAACATTTTGTGTTGAATTCAATGCAGACTATTAACAAGTTTGTTGATTGGATAGAGATATTTGTGTATGAGTAATAAAATTAATGTACTTGAAATTTGACATCCAAAACATGAATCAGTTTGTGAATTACGAGACCATATTGATTAGTGAAACTAGCCCTCTGTGTTCAACCGAGATATCCTCAAAACCTTGGGTGATGACAAAAATGTTAAATGGTCAAGGAAATAGACTGTCATGTTTGTTTGTGAAGATCTAGACGAGGCACACACACTAGGGACTGAGCATCAGTGGAGTCTGTGAGCCAGTGGAGTCTGTGAGCCAGTGGAGTCTGTGAGCCAGTGGAGTCTGTGAGCCAGTGCAATCACCATCTGGAGGCTTCAGAACACAAGACTAGATTTGAAATTATCTGTCAAACATTGTTTAATTTATCAAATCAACAAGAAGGCTGTGTGGATGGAGAGAAAATATATTTGGCCGCTGAAATCCTCTATGCTCTGCCATCTTTTGGGTATTGTTGTTGTATCTTAGCAACAGCACATGCCTGTAGTGGCACTCTATGTTTTTCACTAAGACAACCCCAACGCCACCTCATTAACTGGCATTACGCTGTGGATCTGTATTTTATTCAATTGAACCTACAATACATAACATTGTAGAAGAATCGCGTATAACATGTCAATGCAAGGCTAATGTACATAGAATATAGTTTGCCAACCATTTCAGCCCAAGTCAAATAATTTTGTCTAAATTAAATTTATCATGCTAAAGAGAGGTGCAGTAGTGTACTGGTTAGCACATCCGCCAGAGCTATGGGTTCAAGACCCAGACCAGGCACGGTACATTTGGTGTAAAAACCTGGGTCTCAACATTGGGGAATGTGTATCCCTCATGACTTGGAGGTCACGTTAATGTCGGTCCCCTCTCATTAATTCGGGACGATAAAGAACAATTGAGGACGACCCACACCACACCACTGCCAGCATAGGAAGGTAAGCTTGGCGTTAATGTTCTGAAAAAGGCTGACTAGTTGAATGAGACCTCAAAAAACGCTAGATTCTGTTAACCACAAAATATTACAGACTACTACTAGTTGCTGAGTGCTGGAAACCAACTAGAAATAAACAATCTACTGAATCTAGTAAAATCAACTCGCTCGTGCATGGGCTTCTTAACTGCTCCATACATCTGCCGGTATTGCATATATGCAATTTCTAGTGCCCACACATTCAAACACCCCCTTCAAACCCTGGATGGTTAGTAATGCGTATGGCTTCTTTTGAGCCTATCTTGTCAACTTTTCCCAATATCTGGAATTTCCCTGCAACATTGGCTCTCTGTCTCAGACTCCATTGGCTCACAACAATTACATGTGCACCTGTCAACAAAGTAAACACACGGGTCATCTATATTGACTCAGTTCATGGAGGCAGAACAACTCAAGGGATGATGTTCTGAAAAAGGCTGACTAGTTTTATTTGCCTCACTGCATTACCAACAGTAAACATATTTTGCTGTTCATATTTAATTTATTTTAAAATCAAATTGATACCACTGCTTACGGGTCCCGGATGGTTTGGCCCATGGTGGGTTCGGCCCATGCCGACAGGTGGTTCGGCCTATTTGATTCGGCCCATGCAGAAGGATGGTTCGGCCCACTTCACTGTCGCTATTGAATTCAGTGATGGTCGATTCGACCCACTCTAGTAGCAGAAATCTAAGCAGTGGAAATCTAAGAATAGTCGTTTCGGCCCACGGCCTGAATCGATAAGAAAGTAAACAATGATTGCACACAGAAACATACACGCTAATATAACAATAATAATCTAGAACTATTTATAGAATTGTAGCACAATATAAATAAAATAACGGAAAGTGGTTGATATAATAAAATAATGATCCAAACTGAAGTACAGTGAAATTGTTATCTTGACATATCCAAACTTGTTTTTTGAGTTTGAAGTGTGTGTGTGTGTGTGTTTGTGTGTGTGTGTATATGTATGTGTGTCGTGTTGTAGTAGTGTTGGAAAATTACGTATTGGTAGTTGTTAATAAAGAAAGAAATTCCATGTATTTTCAATCAATCTGGCATTGTGTTATTGGACTGCGTAAACATCTTTTGGGATGACAGATGGTTGCGTTTGAAGGTTGTTTTCGATATTTCGATATATCACAGACAGATGTGTAATAGCACAGTAAATATATTATTAATTAATAGTGACTTTACAATTTAAGGTTGTCAACCGACCGACTAATATCGACACATTAAAAAAAAATTTTTTTTATGTTTAATAGGTATATTTGGTATTATCTATGAAATAAAATGCTACCGGTATTATTTGATTAAAAAAAATTACTGCCTAATTTGTATATATATATATATTATATATATATATGTTTAATAAAAAAACTTTCAATTCTTAGCGCATTTGTATGTTTTTCAATATTACTTTAATAATTTAGTGAAAACAGCGAACATAATAAACAATTGGTTCTAAAACAATAATAATATAGCGTAGAACATTTCGCTAAAACACGCAAACAGCTGAAACTAGCGAATGTAATAAATAAGTAATATTGCCATTATTGATATAGGTTCGAAAACACAATTACAACACAAACAGTTACAATTCGTTAGTCGTTTCAGCCCACAGCCACGGCCAGGGGTGGGTTCAATTACACATAATTATATCAATTACAATTACATTTCAATTTTTAGTTCAATTACAATTACAATTACACTCATAATTTTTCAATTCAATTACAATTACACTGTTTCAAGTTCAATTACAATTACATTATGCGGAACCAAATATATTCAGCATTTGTTAATTATATAGTTTTGCACTTTTGCTGAATTTCAATATTTTGTACACAATTGATAAACAAATATAACGGTAATGATTGTAAATTGTTGAAGAATTGTGGCTTGAATTTTTAATTGTACTAAATAAAAAGACAGCCGTTTATACATATTTTTATTATATAAATATATATTTTAAATCTGGCATATAGACATTAATAAATTATATATATATATATATATATGTTGATGTATTTATAAACTCTTTCAAATCAATCTAGGTACTTGTCTTAACAGAGGGTACATGATTTTTGCTTATATAAAGACATTAGACAATGTCCACAAGGCATCACCTCCTGTAGTTGCATAATCTGTCTTGGAAAGGAAAGCATGCTGTGTGTCTGTGGCTGTAGCAGTGCTAATTATTGTTTGCTGAGAGGGTGGATTAGCACCTGTCCATGGCCCTGTGTACTCTAAGGGTCTCTAACCAGACTGCAAACTGGTACAGTATTAAACAATGGTAGCCCAGACTGTCTCATTTGAGTCAACATACTGAATTGAGAACAACTAGCACAAGCTCTAAGTGGACTTTAACTCAGTGCTTCTGACTTGAAAAGATACTTCCTCTGGAAGACAACTTTGTGTAGCTTCACTGCATTCAAAAAGGGAATAGCTCAGACATACACAATGTCATAAAATATTTGACTGTCAGGCTATCTGGTGTCAATACAGCTACACAAGTGTGCACACTTTGTGCTTTTGTATTAAAAGACATACAAAACTCTGCTGATCTCAATGCTTGTAAACAATTATTTGTGCTAAATTCATATAAATTAGCGATTAAAAAAATCGGAAGTAAAAAAATCATAAATCAATGATTTTTTTTGGAGTGATTTAAATCAATGATTTAAATCAAACAACCCTGAACCTGTATGAGACTTAAATTATATTTTATTGACAGTTTGTTCAGGTAGTTTGTGATATGAAATGTACTGTAATTGATTGTAATTGATTGTAATTGAAATAAATTTTCAATTATACAAAATATAACAATTACAATTACAGCACAAATTTGAAACCATAATCAATTAGGATTACAATTAAAATTTTTGCTGTAATCAATTACAATTACGTAATTGGACCCAGCCCTGGCCACGGCGCTCGCTGGCACCAGTTGTATACACGGATCGTTCGGCCCATGCGAGCGAAAACACTTCAGGGTTCACCGGTCATGCCGTTGAATGGTTCGGACCATGGGCCGAACCCATTATGGGCCGAAACATCCGACACCCCTGTTTACCTGTCAGCCAGTTCTTATATTATCGCACAGCAAGATCTCGGTTCCAGAAATAAAAAACAAAATATAATTTAAAGTATTTTAAAAGTTGTCCGTGTTGCCATCGATGTCAGATTTGCCATCATTTGCACTTGTTTATTTATTAGCAATGCCGGAGCTCGTTAGGCGGCGCTAGTAGTGCTATGATCAGCAAGTCGACCAAAACGTGTACCCAGAGAGGCCCGTTTATAGGGGGTGCCTTTAACGGTCCATAACAGCCGACATAGACCACCTATAATAAAAGTGTGCATATGCCTGTAAAGCTGAATAAACGTTCTTTACTCTTATGTACATCCTGTTTTATTTCTTTAAGTGAAAGTATTTTGTTTTTTAAGGTGAAAATTTCACGATTCTCGCAAATCCGGGATTCACCTTGATTCACGAAAAAAACAATTGTATGTCTTTTATTGATCAATTATTAACACAAAAATATTTTTTTTATTTTGGCTAGGTCTGGCTAGTAATGTACTGTACAACTAAAACAACCCCCTATCACTATCCACCGACGCCAAGAATTATCTAGCTATTTGAACGTTAGGTGGCGCCACACACGTCAGAATAATAAATTATGCGATGTCGTAGTTTCAAGTTCATCTTTCTCGTCGTAGTTGTTGAAAGTTCATAAATATCCATTCTTCAAGTACGTGTGTAAGTAGTAATTGATCTATCTAACTATATTATCGTGTTGCAGTGTATGTTTGAAGTTGTGGAGGGTGTTTTGCTCATTTTGGCGGGAGATAAAACATGTAAACAAACTTGCAAAGTGACGGCGTGACTGACCTGTCAAACGATGTCCCAGCAGACAAGACGAAGAAAGGCATCCATTACTCACATTAAGCTCAAAGCAGACAGTCTTACACTTGGAATGTTAATATGATTTACACTGTGCTTTCTGATTGTTTTTCATTATAAGTACTATCATAACTGTGGATACGACTTATGTATAGTGACTATATGACTAGTATTAGTAGTAATGTAAATATTTGTTTATGCCAAATTTATCTATTTTGGATATGATGAAGGCCTAGATGATGGGTGAAGGTGTATGAAACTCTAAAAATGATGTATAACTGATAGTTGGTATGCAATATTGTCAGAATGGTCATTCACTCAACAATCCACACATATTGATATGATACTTGTAATGACGTACATATTTATAGTAGTTGTTTCTTATTTTAACTACTAATACACCCAGATAGTGCAATAAGTATGACAATAAAAGCTTACATTTCATCCTACATGATACAGCTGTGAAAAGGCTTCTGTCAAAATCTGCATAATAGTTCGCAGTTAAAAACTTGTAAACAATATTTTCATATACATAATAATGCTAATGACCTATACATGTCAAACATGCTTAGAAGTAGATACTGAGTTTTAAAAATGTATCTGTAGGGTATATACTGTGCTTGATTTTTACTTTTTACCAACTGCCCCTGTAAAAATGTGCAAAATAAGTGAAAAATAGCACTGTTTACAGATTTCTTGCAACCAAAATAATGGATGCACTGGTGTGAATGACCCCCACATAGGTTGAGAACATTTAGTACTTCCACAGTATGTCAAAAAAATTACATTAACGTTAATATTAGTAATTTTTTTAAGCCAGGTACACTTTTAATCAAAATAAAACGTGTTTTGGAAATGTTGACGGGGGTGTCTTTAAAGTGCTCTAACATGAAAACTAATTAACCTACAGCCACACAACTGATTCCATGATGTATCTTAATAATAGGCCTTTCCAATGATCATCATTCTACATGATACACATGTCAAATATTCATCTTGCATCAGCACGTTTTCAGCTGTGAACATTCTTCTGTAAAGATACATAAAAGTTTGCAGTTTGTAAAAATCTTGTAAAAAATATTGTTCACTTATATAATAATGCTAATGACCTATACGTGTCAAACATGCTTAGAAGTAGATACTGAGTTAAAAATATATATCTGTAGGGTATAAACTGTGGTTGTTTTTTACTTTTTACCAACCGCCCCTGTAAAAATGTGCAAAATAAGTGGAAAAATAACACTGTTTACAGCTCTCTTGCAACAAAAATAATGGATGCACTGGTATGAATTGACCCCCACACAGGTTGAGAACATTGAGTACTTCCACAATATGTAAAAAAAAATACATTAACATTAATATTAGTACATTTTTTAGACCAGGTACACTTTTTTGATCAAAATAGAAAAAAACGTGTTTTGAAAACGTTGATGGGGGGTGTCTTTAAAGTGCTCTAAAATGAAAACTAATTAATATACAGCCATACAACTGATACCATGATGTATCTTAATAATAGGCCTTTCCAACGATGTATAATACTTTGCAATAACTTAATTATCTCAAAATGGTCCAGCATAGCTGTATTTATATTTTGTTCAGCAGCTTCACGAGGTTGTTTCTCTTGAGCCATTGGCTCATATTGATATGGCCTAAACACCCATAACCCAAACAATGTGTACATCATCATAACATTCAAAATCATGACAACTGTTAGCAAAAACACTTTCATTTGTACTATCCGAGACACTCGATCATCGACGATGAATCCATGTTTGCTGTGTTGTGTTCCACGAGTGACGTCACACGCTACTTCGGGAGTTTCCAGCATGTGTTCAGCTTAAAAAAATGGAATTAGCTAATCTAAGACAAAGTTTTGATTTTTGCACCTCAGTGAGGGTTTTTAATTTTTTTTATCGCGTATACATAAACAGTATCTATATTCACGTTTTAAGCCCACACACCCACAACATTGCTACAAAGCCTTTAATAAATTATAAATATTTTCATTATTTGTTAATAATTATAACAACTGATTAATCATGTATTACGTGATTAATGTAACATGTATTTTTAAAACGAATATTCAATATCTTAGGCACAGAAATAACGTGTTGAAAATTTCAATAATTTCTGATGCTCATTTTTTGCAGTTGTTCCAAAAGGATATCCTTGAAATACTAAATGGTCCAATGTTTTTTTACTAGTACTGTATTTTTATAATCAATTGTGAACAATTCTAATATAGTTTGACTTAAAATAGCAAAGACAAAGACGTTAAAAAATGAAGATGATAAGCCTCTTAATTGGCCTTCCAGCTTGTGGATAGTCCAGAGGTCATCGAGGCTGTTACAGGTCCAGGCCATTTACCATGTTCATTTGTCTTGCAGCAAATGAAGGACGCTGTGGAGGCTGAAAAGAGTCTGTGCAATGACGTTGATGGCTTTCTCCTCTGTGTCATATCAGTCGGAGGATGTGGACAAATTCGCGGAGTTGACGGAGAGAAAATTTCCATTGATGAATTGACAGCAAATTTTGTGAACTGCCCATCGCTGAAAGGAAAGCCAAAGATTGTTATCATCGAGACGTGCCAGGAGGGGAATGAAAAATGTCCAAATGGCACGTATGCTTTCCTAATAGATAGGATGCGAAAACAGAGATTTCTAATATCTTGTGTTAAACAGTTTTGGAGCCCTTGATATCAATAGTGATGATTTTACCAATTTTCACTGACTTCACATGCATAACCATCTTATATATATGAATGACATCGGAGTGGACGTTTTATCTATGGTTCAGGGTAAACATGCATACAACTCTCCAGGGCTTTTGCTCTACACGTTAATGAGTTATTAGACATCTAGCTTTGTGAAATTATAACACTATAGTAATTTATGTGCAAAAACTGACAGGTCTCATGCTACTACCTAAGGTCACAAAAGTATTTTACCTCTGAAACTATTAGGAATAGGAAGCTAACATTTGGGTATTTGAGGAATATATGTTTAAAAAAGGATGAGATCTGAAAACCTGGTGCATGGGGGTTTCTGAAAATTAAGGTCAAACTTCAACCTGTGTGGGCCACCTCTGAATGGTCTGAACAAGCCAAATTTTAGGGGTGATACCATCTGATTTCCAAAATTAGATTTTTAACGACCACCTTAATATATAAATTGCAAATTATTCCTATTTTTATGTTTCATTCATTAAGCTCACTCTAAAGCATAATTATTGTCTGAGGTATAATGTACAGTACTTGCATGTAATGTTATTATCAATAGTAATATTATTATTATTTGTATACAGTAGAGCCACAATCGTCTGGTGTGGATGAACTTGAAGGTGCATTGAAGGTTGTCCACATTTCAAAACCAGAGCCAAGCAACATGATAGAGGTGCGCTGCACAATAAAAGGTGAGTTGGTCTTTGTGTGGTAAATAATATGTTACAGTTCAAACGTATCACTGCATAATGATATGTGAGAAAACAGTGACTAGTTTTGCCAATACTTAACCCTTTGCATTACCTTCAGAGGCTGTTCATAATTGTTGACATTTACCTTTTAACCCTTTGCATTAACCCTTTGCATTACCTTCAGAGGCTGTTCATAATTGTCAACATTTACCTTTTAACCCTTTGCATTACCTTCAGAGGCTGTTCATAATTGTTGACATTTACCTTTTAACCCTTTGCATTAACCCTTTGCATTACCTTCAGAGGCTGTTCATAATTGTCAACATTTACCTTTTAACCCTTTGCATTACCTTCAGAGGCTGTTCATAATTGTTGACATTAACCTGTTCATACAAAGCATACTAATTAATTCTCATACCTGCCTCCCCAAATTATTACTTTAGAATATTAGTTGTTTTTCTGATTGAAAAACATTTTTGACACAATGCATTCAATAATGACCATGAGAATATGTTTGCAGATACTTGTCTCCAATAATTATGTTAAAACTTTGTTTTTTAGCAATTCCATGGTGTCATATTGATAACTGTTTTCCTCGAAGTTGTGCATTTCCAAGATGTCAAACTGTATTACAGTGCCGTGCCATGCCGTGACCGGTTACGTGATTTAAAACAATAGTAGTTCCGCAACAGTTCACTGTGTGGCGCTGCATGACACAATGGTGGTCATATTTCGCATGCGACTGACATTTAAGGAAAAGTAATATGCGAGTCTTCACCCCTATGTACAACTATTTGTAATGTTGGCATTTTTTGCATACTAGGGAAAATCTCAAAAAGTCAGGGGAGGGTAGAGGTAACAGCTGTTTTTGTAAGCATTGTACAGTGATTTATTCCCCCCAAAAAAAAAACATTGTTCATAAGAGTGCTGACTTTGAGCGCATGCAGGCAGTTTGCGTTATTACGGCTTAGGTGCCATCTGGCAAATAGAAAATTGTACACAGAGTGTAATGTAGCGGGGAGTCGGAGGTTTAGTGAGCTCTGTGGCTCGGTGGTTACAACATCAGGCTCTCGATTGAGATAACCTCGGTTCAAATCCTCTTTCTGCCATTTCGAAGCGTGGGCAATTTCGTTCACACCACGTTGCCACAGTTCACTCAGCTGTATAAATTAGTACCTGACTATAGACAGTGGTGGATATGTGAAGGAATAGTCTTCGTGCAGTAATTGCAGTGTGGCTGAATGCTGCCTAGGAAAGGAATGAACAAGTTTGCCAGGGGCTGACGTGTAAAAAAACTCTGAACAGTCCCAAGGACAGGATACTGTGTTATATATAAGAGCATACCTTTTAGTGACATTGGTTTTGTGTTTTTTAATCATCAGTTAGAATATGCATTTGGTTGATTTTCAGGTTATACGACGGCACGTAGTGAGTGCGGCAGCTGGTTTATTCGGACACTTATCAAGAGCATCATTGAGAATGCACATCAAGACGACGTTGTCTCTCTGATGAAGGCAGTACGTACAGCAGCTTGTATTATGTAACAGAAGAACATTCCTTTAAAAATTACCATGTTTGGTCAATTTGATCTTATCAAAACCAATGAGGCCTTTGCTTTTGGAAAATTGTGGAAACGTATAAAATGGCTTAATATGTCTTTGTTGTAAATTAAATATTTATTAATCCTGGATACAGGTCTAACACATATTCCATCAATCAGCAACTACATTGCAGCAACTCGGGGAATAATCTGGGAATAAATAACTCACTGGTCAGCAAATAATTATTAAAACCATAGGTGGTAATTAACCCACTCTCGCTTGCTCTATGTTTCAATGTTGTGACTTGCAAATCTAAGCAACCGGCATGTTTACATTCAGTGCTCCTGCAAGACAGTCCAGACAGCTTTGATCATCTAGTTCAGATCTACCTTTTATTACCAGGGCTGAAAAAACCTCAAACTAGGGTTATCTTGGCACCAACTCTTTGGAATTCGCACTCTGTTAGTGTTAGGAAACTTTCAGTAGGAAACTTTTCGCTGTCATCTGAAAACGTGCTTACCCTCTTTAACCCTAGTGTATTCATCCATATTTTTAAATGTGCTTACCCTCTTTAACCCTAGTGTATTCATCCATATTTTTAAACGTGCTTACCCTCTTTAACTCTAGCGTATTCACCCATCTTTTTAAATGTGCTTACCCTCTTTAACCCTAGTGTATTCACCCATCTTTTTAAATGTGCTTACCCTCTTTAACCCTAGCGTATTCATCCATATTTTTAAACGTGCTTACCCTCTTTAACCCTAGTGTATTCATCCATCTTTGTAAACATGCTTATCCTCTTTAACCCTAGTGTATTCATCCATCTTTGTAAATGTGCTTACCCTCTTTAACTCTAGTGTATTCATCCATCTTTTTAAACGTGCTTACCCTCTTTAACCCTAGTGTATTCACCCATCTTTTTAAATGTGCTTACCCTCTTTAACCCTAGTGTATTCATCCATATTTTTAAACGTGCTTACCCTCTTTAACTCTAGCGTATTCATCCATCTTTTTAAACGTGCTTACCCTCTTTAACCCTAGTGTATTCATCCATATTTTTAAATGTGCTTACCCTCTTTAACTCTAGCGTATTCATCCATCTTTTTAAACGTGCTTACCCTCTTTAACCCTAGTGTATTCATCCATCTTTTTAAACGTGCTTACCCTCTTTAACCCTAGTGTATTCATCCATATTTTTAAATGTGCTTACCCTCTTTAACTCTAGCGTATTCATCCATCTTTTTAAATGTGCTTACCCTCTTTAACCCTAGTGTATTCATCCATATTTTTAAATGTGCTTACCCTCTTTAACTCTAGCGTATTCATCCATCTTTTTAAATGTGTTTACCCTCTTTAACCCTAGTGTATTCATCCATATTTTTAAATGTGCTTACCCTCTTTAACTCTAGCGTATTCATCCATCTTTTTAAACGTGCTTACCCTCTTTAACCCTAGTGTATTCATCCATCTTTTTAAACGTGCTTACCCTCTTTAACCCTAGTGTATTCATCCATATTTTTAAATGTGCTTACCCTCTTTAACTCTAGCGTATTCATCCATCTTTTTAAATGTGCTTACCCTCTTTAACCCTAGTGTATTCATCCATATTTTTAAATGTGCTTACCCTCTTTAACTCTAGCGTATTCATCCATCTTTTTAAATGTGTTTACCCTCTTTAACCCTAGTGTATTCATCCATATTTTTAAATGTGCTTACCCTCTTTAACTCTAGCGTATTCATCCATCTTTTTAAATGTGCTTACCCTCTTTAACCCTAGTGTATTCATCCATATTTTTTAATGTGCTTACCCTCCTTAGCATATTCATCCACCTTTTGACAACTTTGACATTATAGAGGGTGTTCCTAAATTATCTGTCCTATTTGGAAACTAAATAAAAAAGTAACTAAAATGCATAGAAGCAGTTTGCCTCTCCAGTTTGCCTCTGCAGTGAATAGAGTAAACACGTAAAGTAAAATGGCGACATGATTTCATGTCTGTTAGTTATTTTTCATTTACATACATAACAGGAAAGATAATTTAGAAACACCCTGTACACCGATTTCAAGATTGCCTAAAGTTTTTGTTTTAATGCAGCTCTGAACTCTGGTTTGTGAGGATTTAAGCACAATATAAGTTTTCATATTGTATTGTATCTGGCAATGTTGCTTTGTAGGTAAAACACAAATGGTCAAATGATGGAGATATGAATATGGAGATAACAGTTTCGCCTGACGAGCAAAGCAGCATTTACTTTCACCCACAAGCTTAACAGTCCTAAGTCACAGGAGGCTAATTGGGGATCTCTCTCCCATGCCATGGCCATTGCCTAATCCCAACAGGCTACAAGCACAGTCTGTCATTTCTTCCAGCCGTCCCATGTCTTCTGCCCAAACTGTTTGATTTGTGTGTTTCTTAAATTATATATTTTTCCAGTCAATTATTTACACTACATAAAGCTACTGTGTTCAATACGTTTATGGCTGTTGGAAATACACAGACCACCAAGCCTAACACCCGATCAATTTTGTCCAGGTGTTGAAATTGTTGATAGCTGTTTGTGAATGTACAGGATATTAAGGTTGATATTCGTAAACAGAAAGATCAGATTATACTAAATAATTTTTATCCATTAAGACACATACTGTATTTGACCTAATAAGTGCACAGTATTTGTCCTAATAAGTGCACAGTATTTGTCTTAATAAGTGCACAGTATTTGACCTAATAAGTGCACAGTATTTGTCCTAATAAGTGCACTGTATTTGACCTAATAAGTGCACAGTATTTGACCTAATAAGTGCACAGTATCTGACCTAATAAGTGCACAGTATTTGACCTAATAAGTGCACAGTATTTAACCTAATAAGTGCACAGTATTTGACCTAATAAGTGCACAGTATTTGACCTAATAAGTGCTCAGTATTTGACCTAATAAGTGCACAGTATTTGACCTAATAAGTGCACAGTATGCTTGACCTAATAAGTGCACAGTATTTGACCTAATAAGTGCACAGTATTTGACCTAATAAGTGCACAGTATTTAACCTAATAAGTGCACAGTATTTGACCTAATAAGTGCACAGTATTTAACCTAATAAGTGCACAGTATTTAACCTAATAAGTGCACAGTATTTAACCTAATAAGTGCACAGTATTTGACCTAATAAGTGCACAGTATTTGACCTAATAAGTGCACAGTATCTGACCTAATAAGTGCACAGTATTTGACCTAATAAGTGCACAGTATTTAACCTAATAAGTGCACAGTATTTGACCTAATAAGTGCACAGTATGCTTGACCTAATAAGTGCACAGTATTTGACCTAATAAGTGCACAGTATGCTTGACCTAATAAGTGCACAGTATTTGACCTAATAAGTGCACAGTATGCTTGACCTAATAAGTGCACAGTATTTGACCCAATAAGTGCACAGTATTTGACCTAATAAGTGCACTGTATTTGACCTAATAAGTGCACAGTATGCTTGACCTAATAAGTGCACAGTATTTGACCTAATAAGTGCACAGTATGCTTGACCTAATAAGTGCACAGTATTTGACCTAATAAGTGCACAGTAATAAGCGTACAGTATGCTTGAAAAAAATCAGGTCATAAAAAAAATTAAAAGAATCTGTTCTTATAAGTCTACACCAAAAAAATTTTCTCTAAACAATAAGGTAACTGTTTAACACTAGTGATGTCAGTTGGTGACTAGTGTAGAACAAGTGAAAAGTGGTGCCAACTGTTTAACACAAGATTGTGACACTTTTCAGTTGTTCCACACTAGTCAAATTACAATACAGTAATTATTGATACTGCTGATTAAAAAATGGGTGTATGCTAATTAGGGCATGCATGCTTAATATGTCGAATACAGTATTCTACCATCTAGACAAGATGTTAGAATGGATGTGAATATGTTATAATAGATGCAGTTTATACTCTATAACATGGTTTTGGGATAAATAAACAATCGCACCTTGTATCTTTAATGTTGCTGCACAATCACCGCGGAGTCTGTTGTCAGAACTTGTCACAGTTCACAACAACGCACTTGCCTGGATTGTTCATGGCCTGATGGCATGTGGATTTGTGTTCATGCAAGTGAAGTGACAAATAATACTGTTTTATGCGTTTCTGACAATCTGCTGTACACGTATGTTATATGCAGAACACTGGAACTATAGTGCCATGACACATACATGATTAATATGGTGTACATATATAATATTATATTTATAATGTCTTTTATGTACACATTTACAGCATGTTGTTAATACATTATTAAATATGGCTGAATCTTTGCACTGCGATATTGTCACAACATACAGTGAATTATAATGTCAGCATGAAAATTAAATGCAGGAAGACTACCGGGTATTTGTAAAAGTGTTAGAGAAACATAATGCCTTTATTCGGGAATGGTTAATCTGAATGTTATATTTCACCTTTACAAATTGTGGATGGTATATTTATGTTTTAGCCATGAAACTGCAACATTTCTGTTGTATTGAGACCTGCCAATGTTGTAGGTCTGACTTGTTAAACTGTAGTAGGATATACTGCTGATAAGTTGTTACATTACTCAAGGTTATAAAACCTACGGCTGGTTAACTGTGTTGTGAGAAATGTTTTTAGTAATTTACCTGATGAATACTCAAATCTAATACTGCACCACCAGCCTAGCGTGAACAAGGTGAATACCTCACTTAATGTACCACTGCACCACCAGCCTAGCGTGAACAAGGTGAATACCTCACTTAATGTACCACTGCACCACCAGCCTAGCGTGAACAAGGTGAATACCTCACTTAATGTACCACTGCACCACCAGCCTAGCGTGAACAAGGTGAATACCTCACTTAATGTACCACTGCACCACCAGCCTAGCGTGAACAAGGTGAATACCTCACTTAATGTACCACTGCGCCACCAGCCTAGCGTGAACAAGGTGAATACCTCACTTAATGTACCACTGCACCACCAGCCTAGCGTGAACAAGGTGAATACCTCACTTAATGTGGGTTCAAAATAGCACAATGTACTTGTGAATAAATTTATTTTATCACATCAGATTGTTGATTTATTGTGGACTGAAGTTGGAGATATTTGCTCAAATCAGGTGAAATTAACACTGACAATGTCATCTTGATGAGGTGACACCGTTCCATTCACATTGGTATGACGTCAACACATTGTGACATTTGTACCACTGTCACATTATCACACAGGTATCATCCATAGCAATGTAACTACACGACTACACCACTAGGAGTATAACATGTTTGTGACATCTATGCCACTGTGACGTCCTCCACATAGTCTCACACTGAAAACAATGTCATCTTGTTGATAAAACAAAATAAAATATATCTTTCTCTGTAGTCCAACAACTGGCAAGTTATTGTCAGTGAAACTCGGCACAGATGCAACAGGTGCTTGCTTATTCAGAGATATCATGATTGTCAGTGATACAGACATGTCATGTGGTGGCTGTCACCTGTAGATTGTTGGTGACACAGACATGTCATGTGGCTGTCACCTGAACACTGTCAGTGACACAGATATGTCATGGTGGCTGTCACCTGCAGACTGTCGGCAACACAGACATGTCATGTGGCTGTCAGCTGAACACTGTCAGTGACACAGATGTGTCATATGGTGGCTGTCACCTGTAGACTGTTGGCAACACATACATGTCATGTGGCTGTCAGCTGAACACTCAGTGACACAGATGTGTGGTGGTGGCTGTCACCTGCAGACTGTCGGCGACACAGACATGTCATGTGGCTGTCAGCTGAACACTGTCAGTGACACAGATGTGTCATATGGTGGGTGTCACCTGCAGACTGTTGGTGACACAGACATGTCATGTGGCTGTCAGCTGAACACTGTCAGTGACACAGATGTGTCATATGGTGGCTGTCACCTGTAGACTGTTGGTGACACATACATGTCATGTGACTGTCAGCTGAACACTGTCAGTGACAGATGTGTCATGGTGGCTGTCACCTGCAGACTGTTGGTGACACAGACATGTCATGTGGCGACTGTCACCTGTAGACTATCGATGACACAGACATGTCATGTGGTGGCTGTCACTTGTAGACTGTCGGTGGCTGCAGGAAGGACATGTACCTGTGTGGCGCCACTGCGGTTGTACACTTGTCCGACACTAAAGGTGACATCACCCTGTGAATCCACACCTGTCTCACCTGTAACAAATAGTTTTTAAGATTGTCAAATCCTGATGCATTTTCAGCTATCTTACTATAATCCAACTAGTATATATTTGAATGTTATGCTGCTCCTAGTAGACGCTTTTCATCTTTGTAGTTGATATGCACAAATGTCCGCAATGCTATGCGAACAATTACGAACAATTGTTTACAATATCATGCGTTTTTCTACAACCACTTGATTGATATGGCGGCCATATCAGGTTTCAAAACCTTACCACCACATTGATATATAGTCACAATGACTGTGATAACTCACCAGATGTCTCTGGGGTGGAGCTCTGATGGAGATGAACGGAGGGTAGTGGAAGGTAGCCCCCTAGGAGGGGTCGGATACACACGTGTGTCCTAAACTGATTCATCTCCAACTTGCACATGCCTACAGTGAAGACCAACACGTTACATTCACTCGCCACTAAATACATTAACCCCAAAACAACAGTTTTAAGTAAAAATAACTAGAATATTTTAATTGGTAATGTTAACATGGTTGTTATGATCTGTGTTCAAGCTCAAGCATTGTCACAGGCTGTTATATTTTGCCTACAAAGGTTTTACTCTAACAGACACACGTCTTGTTAGAAACCACTCTGTAATAATAATAACCTTTATTTATATAGCGCCTTATAACCTTTATTTATATAGCGCCTTATAACCTTTATTTATATAGCGCTGTATAACCAGAAATATAGCGCCTTATAACCGGAAAAACAATCTTTTCAGACGCGCTTAAAATACAACATTGATAAAAAATAATTCTTATAATAAAATTCATAAATCAATATAATACTGATGCTTACATATAGGTAAGAGTTACATGGGTAAATTATATTTTAAATATAAGTGTGTAAGGGAAAAACTTATCTAAAGCAAAGTAGCAGCTAAATACACAAAGAAAAAACTACTGAATAGAAGAGTTATTTAAAACTGATCACATTAAAACAAAAACTGCTTTAAAATCAATCAAGTAATAAGATGCAATAAAAGATAAAAGCGTGTCAGTGACACTATGTAACCATAAAATGTTCTACAAGTAATCGGCGAATGCACTCTTAAAAAGATATGTCTTTAGTTTGGCCTCTACTCTTAATGGGCGTCTCCTTCACCTCCATGTTTGTGATTTGTGTAAATTATTTCAACGTGTATATTGGTCAAAAAATTTGTCTATCTAGTCTGATTCGTCTTGAACTACAGGTATTTGATTGTTCCACTTTTTGTTGGCAAATCTTATAAATGTCTTTACAGCTCTGCGGGTTATTTCAATGCTAATGGGTCCCTATAATACAAAACAATATTTTCAGACTTTCCAGTATAACAATGGTCCATACTCAATATTTTCAGACCTTCCATAACAAGGACTTTTCTTTACCCCCCTTCTCCCCCCCCAATCGCCCCCTGAGGTTTACCTGTGGCTGTGGAGTCACACACTGCCCAGTAATTGTCTGATTGGACCTGGTAGTAGAGGCTGTTGGTGTGGTCAATGGTGGTCAGTTGCTGAACGTCCACTAGTAGGTCACACGGACTGCCTGCACTGCAGAGGTTCATGCCAGGGGGTGGCACTACACTTGTTTCTACCGTGTACAGAGTCTGTGACAGAACAGGAAATATTTATTTGTCCTAAACATGCAACAAAGCCAAATATTTATTTGCCCCATAGATGAAAAAAAAAATTTATGTGTCCCAAAGACCCAACGAAACAAAATATTTAATACAGAAATCATACAATATATAAAATTTGCGTCAACAGAAAACGAAGTGATAACAATATATAGTGCAGTATAAAAATAAAAGTTACAGTCATAGGAGCCACCCTGTTCATAAATAGTGCATCTTACTAGAATGTTGTATACCATATGGCTCTATGTGGTATACGGTACACACCGTATATTTAATACGCTATGTGGTATACAGTTTTTTTTGGAGCAGTTGATATTATCATAATAGACAGACTAGACCAGTCAATAATTTGATGCATTCCTTGTGAGAAACTTTACATAAATGTTTTTTTATTTTTTTTAGCATATTCAATTAATTATACACATATTTACATATGAAACAGCACAGCCATTTATTTGTGGTCAACAAACGCTGTGAGATGTGTTTGCTTAAAAGTAAACCATGCACAGGAAACGCTTAACATACCGCATGGAATACAAGTTTGACTGAATTAAAATACCGGATTCAAAACTGCATAAAAATACTGGTACACTGGTACACTGGTACACCCGTACACCACCACACTGCCAAATATATTTTTCTTATGCAAGAAAATATTTCTTGAATTAAGAAAATGTGTAGAGTTTTATTCTTAGCAAGTTCCATATACACTGTATGCGATTGAATTAGAACATTTTCTTGAAAGAAGATATTTCTTACTGAAGAAAGATTTGAGATAAATATTCTTAATGCTAGAATTGTTTTCTTCAATTAAATAAACATTTTCTTACTCAAGAAAAACATTTAAAATAAATATTCTTAATGCAAGAAGTTTTTCTTGAGTTAAAGCTGCTTCCTCAAATGGTTCAACCAATCGCGAATCTGGTTAATTTATGTCCAGATGTGTAGTGTGTGACTAGTTTAAGTAATTGTTAAAAACATCGAAAGAATTGACTTCAGTCTTCAGATCTGGTAAGGATCAAAACAGTGGACTATTTGACTAAGTGTATTTATAAAAATTATTAGTACTTTTTGTGACATGGTTATTTGGTGACTTTGTGTCACATGCTCCCTTGTGTCATTTTATAAATTAAGTTATTGATACAGAAAAATGTTGTGACATAAAGCAGCAAATGCAATGAAATCACCCATGAATAACTGCCCTTAAGAAGCAACGAGGCAGGTCTTGTGACAGAATTAAGTGACCAGTTGTCGTAATCAATTTACATTTTAAGAATTAAGTAATGCTTTGATTTTTTTTATTTGGCAATGCTCAAAGTTCAGGCATGTGACCTTATCCAGTGTTTGTGTCAATAAAGTACTGTTAGTAGCTGTTGCTATTAATTTGTTGTTGCGAAATAATTCGTAATAGTTTCATAACTTTGTCACTCGCCAATTTGGGAGAAAAGATAATTAGACAGAACAGTGATATTTCAGCTGCTGTATAAACTGAATGAGACAGAACATCCTAAATGTTTTATGTGTTTCACCTGATAAAGGATTGTGCACAGTGGAAATATGGTGACTTCTCCCACATTCTCATTCTAAAAGTTGAAATTCTTAAAATATCGAGTTTAAGGCTGAATTTTTCTGAAGATAGAGTAACTACATCCCTATTGAACTAAGCAGTCATTGCAAGTATCCCTGACAGTAGCACTTTGGAACTTGTCCTATAAAATAACAATAAAATACAGACTACTAAAATCATTCTCAAAAATAAAAATGTAATTTAATTTTTTTACACTGTACATACATTATCCTTCTCATTATCATTCTTTAATTTTGTGATGCACATCTGTACGAATATGTCTAGACATTCATTTATGCTTCGTAGTTAGAGGCACCTATAAATATATCCAAATAATGGGTGCATTTACCCCTTAGCTTAGTTTTTCTGCAAAGTTGCTCAAATATAACCATTTGTTAATTGGTTAAAAGGGACATTCTGAGACATCACCTTTTCTAATTTCCTGAAAATTGGTTGATTTAACAAGGAATGAGCCTACTGGGTACGAGAGCTGCAGACTGATTGCATGGCTGTCACAATAACACGTGATGCTATTGGTCACACACTTACCCCCTTTCTCATGATAAAACACAATTCCATTGTCAGTTGCTCCTTTATGACATGTCATCAGTATAAAATCTACCATCTAAAATGTTTTATTATGTCAAAATATGGCTTTTGATCCCATCATTGTGATAGTTCCATCATTGTGATGGCAAAAACATCACTTGCTCCCTTTTGTCATTTCACGGTTGTATATTCTTTGACAGTTGATACTCTTCATCGCAATTTGCCTTTTGTGGTAAAAAAATTGTCTTATTTTCAGAAATTATTGCTGAAATGCAGAGATCAGTAGTTTTTCTTTTTATAAGAAAAATGTCTTTCTGAAGTTTTTTCTTGTTTTCAGAAAAAATTATTCTTACTAATGTGAAACATCGGAAATGACAACAAGAAAAATGTTCTTATTAAATTTAAGAAAACATTCCTTGATTTACAAATTTTTTTGTGTGGATCCCTAGAAAATATTTAAAGAAAAATGTTCTTGTTTTTTTTCTTGATTTAAGAAAATGCTTTTCTTATTTCAGCAAAAACATTTCTTAGTAAAGAAAAATTTTCTTGGATAAATAAGAAAATATTTCTATAGCCTTTTCTTGAATTTAGAAACTGTTTTTTTAAGCCAAGAAAATGTTTCTAACGAAAACTTTCTTAAATCATGATAATAATTTTCTTACGTTGCTCCCTAGAAAAATTTTCTTGTTTTAAGTGTGTTTTTTTAAAACAAGAAAATTATTTTTAGCAGTGTTTTCAGTTATATATTATTCTCATTTAATGACTTAGGTGTTTTGTTAAATGCAAAAAATTCCAATAATAATTTTTTTTTATGGCTGACCCTCCCTTGCCTGTCTCCAAAAACAGACCAACTGGAACTAGTTGATTTTTCAATTTTCAAAGTCCTTTATTAGAAATATAAAAATAGCCTTAGCCGTTTCAGCAAAGATTTCAAACATCTTTGCAATACTATCTCCTGATTAGTGCGTGTGTGCGTGCGTGCGTGCGTGCGTGCGTGCGTGCGTGCGTGCGTGCGTGCATGTGTGAACCATGTGCTGCTGGATGGCTGACCTGGAGGTGGTCAAGACTGAATGTGTAGTTGCATGGTAGGGCCGGCAGGTGAAGACCATCTGGACGGAAGTTGACATTGAATGTATATGTGACTGATTCGGGTACTTTCTCAGTGAGGCCAACTCGCCACACGTAACACGCCCTCTCTCCTGACCCAATCACCTGCAACACGGGGGTCAATGTAGGGTGAACAAAATTGCCCAAGTTTCAAAATAACAGCAGGTGGACTCGAATCCTGGACCCCCCTGACTAAAGTTGCTTGAATGTGAAGTGTTAGCTGACAAAGGGACTTCTAATTCATAAGGGCCTTTTTTAGAGCAGCAAAGATTAAAGAGCAAGTATTAGACCTATTGTATTCGACCAATTAAGTGTACATGCCCTAATTAGCATACACCCATTTTTAGTAGGATTCATAATTATTGTAATTTGACTAGTGTGGAACAACTGAAAAGTGTCGCCATCTGGTGTTAAACATTTACAAGAACAGATTCCCTGAAATTTTTTCATGGTCCATTTTTTTTGTATTAGGTCAAATATGGAAAGTGTATATTTACAGACTAAACAATTAATACACAATTATGATGTCTGAAGAACTGTTTAGCACACATATGGGCATCAGGTGAATTAACACGACAAGTGCACAATTAAGATAGTGTTCATAGAACGGTTTAGCACACATATGGGCATCAGGTGAATTAACACGACAAGTGCACAATTAAGATAGTGTTCATAGAACGGTTTAGCACACATATGGGCATCAGGTGAATTAACACGACAAGTGCACAATTAAGATAGTGTTCATAGCACTGTTTAGCACACATATGGGCATCAGGTGAATTAACATGAGAAATGCACAATTAAGATAGTGTTCATAGCACTGTTTAGCACACATATGGGCATCAAGTCAATTAACATGAGAAATGCACAATTAAGATAGTGTTCATAGCACTGTTTAGCACACATATGGGCATCAGGTGAATTAACACGACAAGTGCACAATTAAGATAGTGTTCATAGCACTGTTTAGCACACATATGGGCATCAAGTCAATTAACATGAGAAATGCACAATTATGATAGTGTTCATAGAACTGCTTAGCACAAAAAAAAAGTTAAATGCGATAAACCGTGGATTCATTTTATTCATGGGGACCAATTATACCTAGCTGCCAAAACTGGTCTGCTGGACCAATTTATGCTCTGGACCAAATTTATACCATCCATTCAACCTCAATCCACTCAACCTCGACTTACGAGTATTTGTTGCGGGTGGTTCAACGCAGTCACTTCCAGACCTCCAACATCGGCGGTCATACTGGGAGTACTGAGTTGGTACTGTTGACACCCACAGGCCGTTACTGTCACTTGTATGAACTTCCTGAGACATCCGCACACAGGAACAATGTAAGCAATGCATGCTTACATTAAAGTTACCTCCTCAATTAGATTTTTTTATGTCTCATTTCACAAAACAATCGAACATATCTAGTATTAACTACAACATACTAGCTACAGTTGTGCAAATTAATTTTTTGTAAAATCATCAGACACGAAATGTTAAATTAGTTTTGTACAACTGAACAAAAAAAAGGGTGTGGCTTATATTATAACATACTAGCCAAGTTGCCTGGCGTTACATGGGAGTAAAGGCAAGAGCTTATGGCTCCTTGCACTACCCAGTCAAGTTTCAATGTCAGTGCAATGCCAATGGAAATAACATCTTTGCACCATAAATATCACGTACAACTGCCGGTTTCACAAAGCATTCAACAAATCTGATTCGCAATGGGCTAAAAATGAGGACCCTTTAAATCATCTAACATTAAAATCTGTCTACATGTTTACTTCTTTTTATCACATGCAAGTGTTAGACATTACAGTCAGTGGTTTTTTTTCCATAAACTAACTTAGTGAACAGAAAAAGGAAAAGGAACATAATGATAAACAGCTCATACAATTATATCTAGTATGCTTGTTTTACTTAATACATGTACTAAAACTATTACCTCTTGCCCGTAGTATACATACAATTATATCTAGTATGCTTGTTTTACTTAATACATGTACTAAAACTATTACCTCTTGCCCGTAGTATACATACAATTATATCTAGTATGCTTGTTTTACTTAATACATGTACTAAAACTATTACCTCTTGCCCGTAGTATACATACAATTATATCTAGTATGCTTATTTTACTTAGTACATATACTAAAACTATTACCTCTTGCCCGCAGTATACATACAATTATATCTAGTATGCTTGTTTTACTTAATACATGTACTAAAACTATTACCTCTTGCCCGCAGTATACAGCTTGTGACCCAGTTGAAACGGATGCTTGAAGGTCAAGGTTTGGTGGGCATTTCTGAACCAGGCGCAAGCGAAGTGTAGCTGAAAAGAGAATAATGGCAACAGTCACCAGTTTGAAGTTAGAAAAAATGCGACAAAATATAATAACAGTTATTAAGTTATCTTTATGAAAGGTTATCTTTATGAAAGGTTATCTTAATGAAAGGTTATCTTTATGAAAGGTTATCTTTATGAAAGTTTATCTTTATGAAAGGTTATCTTTATGAAAGGTTATCTTTATGAAGGGGGTAAATGTGAAAAATTTCTGCTAAACAAATGTGTGCTTCAACAAAACCAGAACTAACAAAACAGAAAATGTGTAACAAATTAAATTTATGAAATTAAGAAATACAATTGTTTGATAAACAACTGTTTCACTAATCTGAATTTACACTTATTTTGCAAAAAATCAAACCCACCTAGTATCCACTAGGATTTGTTAACTCATTTGTACAAATCTGTTATTTAATTTTGGTGAAACCATCAACAAACTGTTAACAGGGTATGACAACAAGCTAGCAGCAAAATGGCAAAAGTGGTTCTGCTTCTATATAACATTTAGACTACTCCAACTTTCATAAGTTACCCGATCTAACGATCAAAGTCAATTCCTTTGATGATTTTATCAAAACCATGCACTCTTTTTTTAAACCAACTTCACATAATACTTAAACAATTCACCCACTACTGATCTGAACATTAACAAACCTGATTCGTGATGGGCTAAATGAATTTAAGAAGCGGTTTTAATGCTTACATCATAGATGACTTCCTGAGGAGAAACAGACGCCAGTTCAGCACATGCTGTCACTGCGAACTGTAGTGTCTGATTGCTGCCAACAGGGGGCAGGTCTATGACTGACGGGGTCAACTGAAGGTCAGGGGTAGCTGACAGGGACAACTGTGTAGCTTCAGTGTAGCTGTAGCTGCCAGTGTCTATTGTTAATTGTAGCTGATGGGGCAATCCCAGCCAGACATCACCTAGAAAGTAGTAGACAGACACGCTGCACTGACATTGGCATGACAATAACTATCTGTAACAATCAGACATGTTGAAATGATATGGTAGACTGTTGACACTCTACTTGAACCTACCTGTGACAGATTGCAACGAGATGGTAGACTGTTGACACTCTACTTGAACCTACCTGTGACAGATTGCAATGAGATGGTAGACTGTTGACACTCTACTTGAACCTACCTGTGACAGATTGCAATGAGATGGTAGACTGTTGACACTCTATTTGCAAATACTTGTGACAGATTGCAACGAGATGGTAGACTGTTGACACTCTACTTGAACCTACCTGTGACAGATTGCAACGAGATGGTAGACTGTTTACACTCTACTTGAACCTACCTGTGACAGATTGCAACGAGATGGTAGACTGTTGACACTCTACTTGAACCTACCTGTGACAGATTGCAACGAGATGGTAGACTGTTGACACTCTACTTGAACCTACCTGTGACAGATTGCAATGAGATGGTAGACTGTTGACACTCTATTTGCAAATACTTGTGACAGTTTGCAACGAGATGGTAGACTGTTGACACTCTACTTGAACCTACCTGTGACAGATTGCAACGAGATGGTAGACTGTTTACACTCTACTTGAACCTACCTGTGACAGATTGCAACGAGATGGTAGACTGTTGACACTCTACTTGAACCTACCTGTGACAGATTGCAACAAGATGGTAGACTGTTGACACTCTACTTGAACCTACCTGTGACAGATTGCAATGAGATGGTAGACTGTTGACACTCTATTTGCAAATACTTGTGACAGATTGCAACGAGATGGTAGACTGTTGACACTCTACTTGCACCTACCTGTGACAGATTGCAACGAGATGGTAGATTGTTGACACTCTGCTTGAACCTACCTGTGACAGATTGCAATGAGATGGTACACTGTTGACACTCTACTTGCACCTACCTGTGACAGATTGCAACGAGATGGTAGACTGTTGACACTCTATTTGCAGTGACACTGTGTGTTGTGTGAGCATGTGCAGGAAGTCAAGGCCGGCCACAGTCACACACAGCTGACTGACTGAGTAGGAGCCACTGACACCCAGCTGAAACAACACATGTCAAATGTCCAGTGTCAACACTACATGTCAACTGCCAACACTGCATGTCAACTGTCAACACCGCATGTCAACCGTCAACACCACATTTCAACAGTCAACACCACATTTCAACTGCATGTCAACTCAACACATCAGCTACATATCAACTGTCAACACCACAAGTTCAGCATCAACACTACATGTCAACTGTCAACACCACACATCAACACCACATGTTCAGTGTGAACACCACTTATCAACTGTTAACACTGCATGTCAACGACCAACACCACATGTCGACAGTGTTTCTTTTCTATAGAATTATCATAACCATGTCTGACTAAAAAGTTCTACACAGCTTGAAAATATTCAAGTGATCAGAATCGACACAGGTGAGTTGACATTGACTGACCTTCGCTGCCAGTGTGACGCGGTTGCCTCCAGGCACTAAACGCACATTGTCTGCCTTCAGCAAAACCGTGTAGTCATCCTTACACACCTGGGTCTCCGTAATCCCACTGTCCATACGTCTCAGTGGGGTGTGACAGTCCACGCGACTGCTCAACACCGTACCCTGCATCTCCTTCGTTACCTCATAGAGGGCATGCATGTCAAGACTTGTGGCGCCACCACCTCGACCCACCGTGCTGGTGGTGCTGATGTTAGGTTTCCGACGAATTTTCATTGGAATGAGTGACAGAGCGATGTAGTCGCAGAGGATGGATTCAGGTAAGTTACTGTTTATTGTCACAGTGACGAAGCTGTCTTCAAATGGAGTAAAGGTGTCCTGGTCTTGATCAATGGCAGTCACAGTGAAGACAGGCTCAGCTCGTAATGACAAAGGAGCATCTGTGTATGTAAGAGGCATTTTGACAGATCATCTAAACTATTGAAAACAAATTAATTATATAAATAACTTGTTGGATCAAGTGTCATATTAAATCATTTACATGTCATGAATATCCAAATAATAATAATAATGTATATTCCAATTATGTTGACAATTGAAAACACAGTAGCCATGTGCAGGACAAAACATGTTTTAAATGTTATTCGTAACCTTTCTAAGCTTAAATTTGCAAAATATTCTGTGCAACTACAAGCATAAATAAAGAATCATTGTTATGACGCTATATTAGTTCAAGTGGCACAAAATGCCTGGACACAATCTAATCAATATACTGATATTTTCACCACAAATATAAATGTTTTCTTCTATAATAATTTCAGAGATACACCCAGAGTAATATAATATAAAATTGCAAAAATTCCATCTTGATAACAAATTATTTTTATGGATCCAATACAGTTCACCATGATTTATTTCAAACAATGTGGCAGTAGATATTACAACAAAAATCCACAAGTGATAGAAAACTGTGTCAGTACCTTCGATATCCAGTGAGATTCGATGAATGTCCTCCTGATGTTGCTGTCTTACGCCTAGTGGCAAAGTGTTGCTTGAAGCTATATACTGACATGACGACACATATCTATATCGTGTTAAGGCAAATAAGTACAAGACATCTGCAGATTGATCTGGGTGTATTAAAATCCTGCATTCCGTAACAAACTAGTCACAAAATTATTAAAAAAATTGAAAGTTTAAAAAAATAGCTGCAGTAGAAAATAAAATAATTATGTTATTATGTGGGTTTGATTAATTTAAATTAAATTACATGTTATTCAGTTATTTAAGAGATTTTTTTAAAAAGGAAACTTGTTTTGACAATTCAGCAGTTTCTGGCACTGAGCCAACTGCAGGCAGGTGTCGTCTGCTAACATCTGCCACTTTTCTCTCTGAAACATCTTGAGGGCATCAATAAGGAACCCCTCAGCATGCTGTGGCTGCCCAACTTTCCTGAAACATAAATACAACACATATCGCCACAAATTCATTATACCTGGTGGAAACAAACAGAAACTTTCAAGACAAACTGCATTTTCAAAACAGATTGTAATTGTAAATAATTGATTGTAAATAAATATCATATATTTTCCCTCTAATTTCGCTACAGAGAGCTTGTTAAATTAGGTTTGTTCGTCTGTTTATTAGAATAATAATAATTTCAAATAGAGCCAATCAAATCATTGTTCGGGGTCCTACAAGGGCATATGCAATAAGTCATTGTCATAAAAAAAACAGAAAAGCTCACTAGCAGAACATTATTACAAAACAAAAAAATCTCCTACAATAATTCTGAAGGTGCTTAATTTGTTTTTGTACTCATCTCATTTCCATCTAATTTCATGAAAATTCAATCCTATTTAGTGTCCACTATGACATGCTGTCTCATTTGTGCAAATGTGTTATTAAATTTTTATGACATCATTGGACAAACTATTAAATTATTTTCTACTGGACCCAGTCAAAATTTTACAAACTGGCCAAAGTGGCTCCGATCAATGTCAATTCTTTTGATAATTTTATCGAACCTACACATTTGTCTGTTAAAGTGAACCGACTGCAGATATTACATAAACTGTTCACACATTACAGATCTGAACTTGGGGTAAATGAATTGAGGACGGATGTCACAGGCATCAACATCTGCTCATATAACGCAGGAAAGTGCTCATGAAAAAGCAGGAAAGTGCTCATGAGAAGCAGGAAAGTGCTCATGAGAAGCAGGAAAGTGCTCATGAGAGGCAGGAAAGTGCTCATGAGAAGCAGGAAAGTGCTCATGAGAAGCAGGAAAGTGCTCATGAGAAGCAGGAACACCCTCCACTCAACTTTTATCATTTTTTAAATTTTTTGGTCGTTTTTTAATGTGTTATTTCTATATGTCACCATTTTGTCCTAGTTTGCGGTGAACGCATGCACGAGAATATGTGAAATCACTTGAGATCAAAGAAACAATATGTGTCTAGAATAACAAACTGTGCAACAAACTGACCAATTTTACCGTGAATTTTTTGTTTTTGAAAATTACATTTCATTCAAAAAGCGGGAAAGCGGGAACCAGGAAAAAAGTAGTACTTCCTGCCTGAGAGCAGAAATGATGACACTTGTCGAGTGAAATCACTTGAGATCAAATCACTTGAGATCAAATGATGACACTTGTCGAGTGTTACGGAAGGGTGTTTGTCCGAGTGTTTCGTAGGACTTACATGTAGAAGTCAGCGAGATCTTTACCAATCATGCGTGCACAGCGAATGCGCCCAATGTGTTTGAAGGTGCCCATGGCCAGCTCCGAGAGCTCCTGTCGCAGAGAAACCATCAAATGATACAAGTACTCAGTTTTAAATAGATGTATGGCTACTTTTAACGCATCGTGTTAAAAAGAACACAGTTGTTATATATTTATGGATGCTTGCACCTTCTGCAGTTCAAAACTATTTCTATGTTTAATGTGTCATGATTGTTTTACATGTTTTAATCTAGTATGCTGTAAATGGTAGTCTTGGATGGTTTATACCCTTTTTATTATTTTGTATATATGTATGCATCCACATGTATAGTGCTTGTTGCTTAGTCAGGTCGTTTTTATCAGTCCTGTTGCTTAGTCAGGTCGTTTTTATCAGTCCTGTTGCTTAGTCAGGTCGTTTTTATCAGTCCTGTTGCTTAGTCAGGTCGTTTTTATCAGTCCTGTTGCTTAGTCAGGTCGTTTTTATCAGTTCTGTTGCTGTGTCCTCTGACCTGTCGGAACTTAAATAAATAAATTACTAAATAAATAAACTAGCGTCGTGGAACTGCATCAGTCGAGACAAAAATCATAGGGTTTAAATTTACACACATACATACATAGTCACTAATATGTTACTATGGAAAACCACGGAGGCTTATAACAGATAATTTTTACCAATGTATTATATTACATAATCAGTGGCATATAAGATTGCAGCATTTTCTGGCTTATAGGCATATTAGGCATATTATACTGTACTTATGAGTATAATTTAATGTGCACATTTCTGGAAACAGCCTGTTTCCAGAAATGTACACAGTAAATTATTATTACTATTATTATTAAACAATAATTACATTAATATTTTCCATACCAAGTAATGCTTCCTGAAGGCAGTTTTGGATGATAAAGCTTCCTTCAACTTATGCAGAGGCTCCGACTGACCTGAGGACATATGAGTGACCGCATGAGTGACCACATGAGTGACCACATGAGTGACCACATGAGTGACCACATGAGTGACCACAGGAAAGGTACTACAGGTGCATATTACCGGTAGTAGGCCTACCTCATGCAGGGTCAGTAAAGGTGTACAGTGCATGTGTGTGTGTGTGTGTGTGTGCGTGCATGCATGCATGCATGAGTGCGTGTGTGCACATGTAATAATGTCATGTATACATATAACTATATTAGTGCCCTGTGCGGGCTGGGCTTTGGGTCCAAGCCCGGCCCGCAGCCCGCGGGTCGGGCCGGGCCTCTACATAATTTTGTGGGCTGGGCCGGGCCTGGGCCTACATACTGCGGGCCCGGGCCTGGGTTGAAAACAATTTAAACACAACGGGCTTGGGCCAGGCCTGGGCCTAGTGTGAGCGGGCCAGGCTGGGCCGGGCCGGGCCAGGCTGGGGCTGGACATAATAAAAATATTCAACTGATTATAAATTGTAATTCCGGTTAATGAATGCTTAAAATTATTTCTTTAGTATTATATAGTTGCAAATTGAGACCTTGCATGGAATCTAAGAGCCCCATAAGTTCACTTGGCTGGAAGTAGCCAGCCCCAAATGTTTACTTTAGAAATATTTGCAGAGGCAATCAAGCCATGATTAACCATCAACTTATCACCCTTTGACCCTACCAGTGGACATTCTATTGTCTAGGTCTTCCCTCCAAACATTGCCCACCTGAATGACCTGCCCACTGCCAAGTGCCCACTAGGCCACTAGCCCACTACCCAGTATCCAACCCAGTTGGTAATTGGTATTTCTCCCCAGTCCTAATTTATTCACACTTGTACTAATTCACACATGTTTGAACCTGTCTGTCTCAGGCTAGTGACTGCAGACCTGCTGGAAATGCCACTGGGTGTCAGTGCCAGTGGGTGACATTTAATTGAAATATCATATTAAATTATGTTAACTTAGTTGAGCTAATTCAATTAACAATATAAATTGGGGTTATGGCTTGCATATGGGCTAAGTCAGGGTTAGATAAACAAATATCCTACCCTAACCATAAGTCAATACATTAAAGCCAAATATAACAAATGTTATCATATTTAATAGTAATGACACTAAGAAGTTTTTCTTTATTTTTCTTCAGGATATTCATAAGTTTGAAGAAGTTGGTGGTGCTGGATTTTTAGAACTCATCCAGCACACTATGGACCTTCAGCATAAGAGTAGTACTCCACTAAGAGCTAAGGATATTATGCCCCATCCCATATATATATATATATATATATATATATATATATATATATATATATATATATATATATATATATATATATTTTGTCTTTGTTGTACGATTATAGGTTCATCTTCTCTAAACTTAGCGGGCCGCAGGCTTGCCAGGCCTGGGCCAAATATTCACAGTCGGGGTCAGGCCTGGGCCGGGCCTGAATTCTAGTTTGCGGGCCTGGGCTGGGCCAGGCTTGAAAAATTATTGCGGGCCTGGGCCGGGCCTGGACTCTAACTGCTAATTGCGGGCCGGGCTTGGGATCAAATTCTATGCCCACGCAGGGCACTAAAATATATACATAGATGTGTGTGTGTGTGTGTGTGTGTGTGTGTGTGTGTGTGTGTGTGTGTGTGTGTGTGTGTGTGTGTGTACAACACATATGACACATTAACAATACAACACACTGACCACACAAAACACTGACCATACCCTACACCAGTACTTCAGCCATACATTCACTACACAACCACCACTACCTATCCTAGATCAACGAAGCCACCACTCGGCACACAGACAGACAGGACAGACAACAGAAGCTGCAGGAGTCATGCAGTGAGTTCCCACCTTCCCTCTCGTCCGACAGGCCACACATTAGTTCCACCACCAGCTCTAGATGACGTGATTGAGTCAGTATGTCGGGCAACAAGCCACACAGTTGTCCCAGCTGACAAATCTACGTAGAAAGCAGACAGCCACATGTGCCCTCATTGTGTGTCACACAATGTTCAATCACTGAAACGCATTCATTTTAACTAGGCACAATTGCCAGCCAATTTTGTAAAACAAATATTTGTTTTCACATCGTTTTTTGGGTGATCGTCCCATAACAATCTCTCCTGAATTTATTTAGCTCATTGCAAATCAGGTTCGTTGCTGTTCAAATAAATAGTGGGAATAGTTTAAGTAAAACAAGCAGTCAGTTTATTTATACTTCTGTTAAAATCATAGAAAGAACTGACTTTGATCATTAGATAACTTGCAAAACTGTGAAAAGCCTTATGCTACAGTATATGTTACAGAGCTAGATAACTTTTCACATTTTTCGCTGAATTTTGACCAGATCCAGTCAAAATTCATTTACTAATTTTTTGTCCGATGCCTTCACGAAAAAAGAAAATAAATTTGTATAAAATCTAGCATGTTGTAATGGATACTTTAGGTTTCTTTTTTAATTGAATTGAGGAGGGACCTTTAATCTCATGTGTTTCCTATAGTGCATGTCATGTTTACTGTAGTGTATGTCATGTTTCCTATAGTGTATGTCACGTTTCCTATAGTTCATGTCATGTTTCCTATAGTACGTCATGTTTCCTGTAGTGTATGTCATGTTTTCTATAGTGTATGTCATGTTTCCTATAGTGTATGTCACGTTTCCTATAGTGCATGTCATGTTTCCTATAGTGCATGTCATGTTTCCTAGAATGTACATCGTGTTTCCAATAGTGTACGTCATGTTTCCTATAGTGCACGTCATGTTTCCTATAGTGTATGTCATGTTTCCTATAGTGTATGTCACGCATATCACAAGCACAGGCAGAAGCACCTTATCATCACACTCCTGCAGAACCTGTGTGTAAAGAGATGGTAGCACATGCCAACAACCAGAAACTTCACCCTCGCCACTGAAAAAGCCAGTTAGTGACAACCCAACACCACTAGCGCCACCACCTGGGACTTGCCTGTCTCCCGGAAACTCTTGGTCGGAATCGCTCCATCCAGCAGGTCGTGGGTCTGCACTGACTGGGTGTGGGGGGAAGGCTCGGCATAGGGGAGGAGACAACAGGCCTCCGCAATGCAGTGTAGCTATGGGAGAATGCACCGAAGTGAGGTGGGTTCGGGGTGTAATATAGGGGTACACTGATCTCACCTGCTAAATTGTTCATGTGTATAAATTAACATGATTAAAAATAAAATTTATCTTGCTATTTCATAAATTAAAAACCATTGTAGTACCCAAAAAAGAGATGAAATATCCACTATTTCTTTTAGTAGCACAGTAAATGTGGCTTATACAACAACCATGTATTGCCCACCTGTTTGGAACTATATGGTACCCTGATTCTACTGCTAACTGACTGTACATTCCTTATTCGTTTAATCCCTCTCACTGACCTTAGTGCAGGCATGGTCCCCGAGACCAACTTATACAACAACCATGTATTGCCCGCCTGTTTGGAACTATATGGTACCCTGATTCTACTGCTAACTGACTGTACATTCCTTATTCGTTTAATCCCTCTCACTGACCTTAGTGCAGGCATGGTCCCCGAGACCAACTTATACAACAACCATGTATTGCCCGCCTGTTTGGAACTATATGGTACCCTGATTCTACTGCTAACTGACTGTACATTCCTTATTCGTTTAATCCCTCTCACTGACCTTAGTGCAGGCATGGTCCCCGAGACCAACTTATACAACAACCATGTATTGCCCGCCTGTTTGGAACTATATGGTACCCTGATTCTACTGCTAACTGACTGTACATTCCTTATTCGTTTAATCCCTCTCACTGACCTTAGTGCAGGCATGGTCCCCGAGACCAACTTATACAACAACCATGTATTGCCCGCCTGTTTGGAACTATATGGTACCCTGATTCTACTGCTAACTGACTGTACATTCCTTATTCGTTTAATCCCTCTCACTGACCTTAGTGCAGGCATGGTCCCCGAGACCAACTTATACAACAACCATGTATTGCCCGCCTGTTTGGAACTATATGGTACCCTGATTCTACTGCTAACTGACTGTACATTCCTTATTCGTTTAATCCCTCTCACTGACCTTAGTGCAGGCATGGTCCCCGAGACCAACTTATACAACAACCATGTATTGCCCGCCTGTTTGGAACTATATGGTACCCTGATTCTACTGCTAACTGACTGTACATTCCTTATTCGTTTAATCCCTCTCACTGACCTTAGTGCAGGCATGGTCCCCGAGACCAACTTTAGACTGACCTTAGAGTGGGCGTAGTCCCTGAGACTGGCCTTAGTGCAGATGTAGTCCCCTGAAACAGACCTTAGTGCAGTGTTGCAGGCATGTTCCCTGAGACCGACCTAAGAGTGGGCGTAGTCCCTGAAACTGACCTTGGTGCTGGCAGTCCCTCAAACTGACCTTAATGCAGGTGTAGTCCCTGAGACTGACCTTAGTGCAGGTGTAGTCCCTGAGACTGACCTTAGTGCGGGCGTAGTCCCACAGACTGGCTGTGTGCAGGGAGTAGACCTCCATCTTGCCGTGTTTACTGAACAGTTCACATTTCTTGAGCACCTCCATGCAGCTGAGGAAGATCCAACACTCTTTCGCTCCGGGGACCATCTCAATCTACACAAACACCAGAATGTGTATACATGTAAAAACATCTTGTATGTGTACATACACCACACATATGTACAAACACCACACATGTACAAACACTATGCACATCTGTACAAACACTACACATATGTATACAAACATAATGCATGTATACAAAATATTATAAACACCACACATGTGCAACCAAACAATATATGTACATTGCCATTAAGTGTACTGTACGCTTAATAGGTGGAATACGGTATTTAAAAAGATTGCCATCAGCAAAAAACTCAGATGGCAAGTGGACAAGGAAACCATTGGCTTGTCAAGAGTCCAGCAGTTAGTCAACTATGTGTGCAACTTGCTCTCAGGAGATGCGTGTAAATTTTTTTTCAACGTATTTACACTTCTAGCATTTACCCAATCAGGAGATGATTGGTTCCATTTGTTTATCGTCCTCTGTGAGAATTAATACTTTCTTTTATCCAATCTACACCATTCATTTATTAATGCTACTTCATGTCCTCCAGGCCTTTTATTTCTCTTAAGAATAAATCTGTAATAAACAACGTAGTGATCATATCGTGGGGAATGGCAGCTTGGTGGTTAAAATTACTTTCCGTTGAGGGTACCAGGATTCTAATCCTCTTGTTGCTGTTTTCATGCTATGGCAATTTAGTTCACCCCACGTCGCCCCAGTTCATTGGGCTGTAAAAAATGAGTACCATGCTGCTGTCACTCATTATTTTAATTGTGTCCTCATGCGAGGTGGTTGGCAGAATTCACTGACATACTCGTGAGGTTGAGCGACGGAGTCCATAACAGGCTAAACATTTACCCTGAATGGGATCGTTTACTTCCCCAGCGTAGACACCAGTTTGAAGGGACCAGCACCTTTTAGTGTATATTCCGAAGGATACAGGCAAACTTGAAAGAACAAACATGCTGAAGCTTTAAAACAGTAGCAGGTGGACTCGAACCATGGTTCTTTCGGTTGACAGTCTGGCGCTCCAACAACAGAGCTACTGCACCCCACAAAAGACAGGTTCCATACACTGAGGGAGATATCAAATTTAAGGGCATTTCAAAACTTTTTAAGACTACCGAGAAAAAAATCAAGGCGCCATTTAATAGTTTATTATGGTACACAATCGCACAAAACAGCTGATCGGCAGAAAAACGACATTCCAAAAGAATAATGATATAGGATTCACTGTCTTGTCACTTATTATTATTGATGTTTTTTCCCACAAGCACAGTTACTTTTACACTGCAGATCATGATGCAATAATAATTAACTAAATTGACACAACCGAAACACAAGGCTTTTCAAGGCCTTAAATTAGGATGAAATTCAAGGATTTTCAATACTTTCAAAGCATCGTATCAACCCTTAAAAGATGTCACTGACACACAAGACACCACTTGACGCGTCACTAACCTTCAAACTGCTGAGTTCCTGGACACAGTTGTGCATGAACACGATTGACCTCTGCGCGACCTCTCCTGGCCGTGAGAGGAGGAAGAGAAGCGTGCACTGACGCGAGAACAGGTAGTTACGGAACTCGAGCAGTGATGCCTCGTTTTTGCGAATGGCGGCCCGCTTGTCCGTGTTGATTGGCTGAGCGAGACAGATTCCGTCCCATTTACTGCAGTGGTTTGCTAGCATCGTCATAATCCATGCCGCTGAAGCTGAACACAGCAATAACTTCACAGATGCATTGTCGATTCATTTAGCCTATCACGAATTGGGTTCGTTGATTTTCAAATAGCATAAGTGATGTGTGTACAGTTTAAGTGATATGCGCAGTCGGTTTATTAAAAAATGCATCCTTCTGCTAGAATCATCGCAATTGATTTTAATGCTTGATCAGGTAACTTGTTGCCACATTTGCAACACAAACTACTTTGTCATATTTGCCATTTTTGGTTCGGTTTAGACTAAAACTAATTTAACAGATTATCCGATGATTTCATCAAAACTAAATAACATCATTTTGCACAAATGAGTGAGCATGTCTGTCAAAGTCGATACTAGATAGGTTCGATTTCTTGCAAAATGGGTCTGACATAAAATCAATGAAAACAGAAACTGAGGATGAGGTTTTAATAATAATAATAATAATAAGTTTTAATAATAATAATAAGTTTTAATAATAATGACGGCAAAACACAGGAAACATTCCAAAATGTTGGCAGAATTAAAAGGCCTAATGAAGATGATAGTAAATGTTCAACAACTACCAACCTACTATGGGCACCATGATGACTTGAGGACTAAAGGGTCAACAACTACCAACCTACTGGGGGCACCATGATGCGTATTCTGTCAAGGCATAGCCAGTGCGGCTATTGTCAGCAACATTACTTTATCAAGACCATTAACTGAATAGCTCAAGCATTGCAATCATATTAAATGTCATCCCCGAGTGACAATGTCATCACTTAGAGAGAACAACCTGAATGAATTGTTTGGAAACAGGTCTTCTGCAACTAACTTTGTTACACAGATATTCCTCCATAAATTATACAAAAAACCGTTCGGATAATCAAACTTAGAATCTACCTACCTCCGACTGCATGATTGAGGACAAACTGGGTAAAGAGAGCATCAAGTTCATCATACTGTACAAGGGCATCTTCATACAACCCCAGCATCTCAAACATGAAGGCAAGTTCCTCCTGCAAGAATAAACACGACAGTCTCCATCGTCTCTTCATCTTAGTCTACATTTCAATGAATCGACAGTGAAAACTACAACTTCTTGAATCTGACTACAATTTGAAGGAACATGTCCTGTTGAACCGGAGCAACTTGTGCCTTTCAATATGGTTCTGTATCTCCCGATAAGTTCTCGTGCATTAAGGTAACAAGTGTGGTCGTTTTTATCATGAAATCACTTCATATAGTATAAATTATATCGACTCTAACATCATGATTGTTCAATGTGTTATAGTTAAAAAACTGTGGTTCACTAAAAACATTTGATGAAAATGTTGGAATGGATACGATTTATACTGTACAACATTATTTTACAATAAAAATTATCAAATCGAATCTGTACATTTGTACACACAACCTGCTGCATGACGTGTCTCGCGCATGTGTTACCTGAAGCATGAAGTAACTGTTGAAGCTCCAGCCAGTCTCCGTGCGGCGCTCGCGTTCCGCGCGCATGTGGTCCTCAAAGCGACTCACACACTTGGTGTAGGCCTCCAGCAGCAGTTGACGCATCCTGGCCAACACCTGACACCAAAACTCCCCACTCTTGAGGTCGGCCTTGAGGGGGTCCAGCAACAGGGAACACCTACGACAACCACCCAGATTATGATGTCAGATGTGTGGGTCCTGGCTCCAATTACATAACTGTAATTGTTTACGGTAAGTGTAACCAGGACTGGCTCCAATTACATAACTGTAATTATTTACAGACAAAATGCTGTTTGTATAAGCAGTATTCTTGCATTGCAAATAAGAAGTACTGTATTCAACCTAACAAGCGTACAGTAGGCTTGAAAAAAATTTTGCCATGGAAAAATGTCAAGGAATCTGTTCTTATAAGCATACACTAAAATATGTTTCTTAAGCCAATATTGTAACTGTTTAACACTAGAGGTGTCATTTGGTGACTAGTGTAGAACTGAAAAGTGGTGCCACTGTTTAACACAAGAGGGCGACACTCAGTTGTTCCAAACTAGTCAATAATTATGGATCCTACTGATTAAAAAAAGGGATGTACACTTAATAGGTTGAACATGTTATGTAAGTTTTTGTCTAGATGCTATTTTGATGTGCATGCAAAATGCTGTTTTTATGTGCATACAAAATGCTGTATTTGTAACTGATTCTGTTTTTAATATTATGTTGTAAGTGTAAAATATTTATTTTCTATCATTGCAACAATACATCAATTACAATAAATTGCTGTATTTTTTTCATATAACAAATCTTACCTGAAAAAATCCTATCAAAAGTGCTATCCTGCTCATAAAAAATTCAGCAACATACATGACATATAGTTTTATAAATAACAACATAAACTTTGTTAGAACAATATATATTATACAACATATCTTAAGAAAAAAATATTATTATTACGCAGCACAACACCATGTTCTCTTGGCCCAACAATTTGACCTTCCTGGACATTGTTTAGCTTTTCTTGTGGATAACAAATGCTGTGCCTGTGAAGCCAGGGACTGCAGAGTACATCAGTACCCCTGTGCCTGTGATGCCAGGGACTGCAGAGCACATCAGTACCCCTGTGCCTGTGAAGCCAGGGACTGCAGCGTACATCAGTACCCATGTGCCTGTGAAACCAGGGACTGCCGAGTACATCAGTACCCCTGTGCCTGTAAAACCAGGGACTGCCGAGTACATCAGTACCCCTGTGCCTGTGAAGACAGGGACTGCCGAGTACATCAGTACCCCTGTGCCTGTCAAGCCAGGGACTGCTGAGTACATCAGTACCCCTGTGCCTGTCAAGCCAGGGACTGCAGAGTACATCAGTACCCCTGTGCCTGTGAAGCCAGGGACTTCCGAGTACATCAGTACCCCTGTGCCTGTCAAGTCAGGGACTGCCGAGTACATCAGTACCCCTGTGCCTGTCAAGCCAGGGACTGCCGAGTACATCAGTACCCCTGTGCCTGTCAAGCCAGGGACTGCCGAGTGCATCAGTACCCTTGTGCCTGTTAAGCCAGGGACTGCAGCGTACACCAGTACCCCTGTGCCTGTCAAGCCAGGGACTGCCGAGTACATCAGTACCCCTGTGCCTGTCAAGCCAGGGACTGCCGAGTACATCAGTACCCCTGTGCCTGTCAAGCCAGGGACTGCCGAGTACATCAGTACCCCTGTGCCAGTCAAGCCAGGGACTGCAGTGTACACCAGTACCCCTGTGCCTGTCAAGCCAGGGACTGCAGCGTACATCAGTACCCCTGTGCCTGTCAAGCCAGGGACTGCCGAGTACATCAGTACCCCTGTGACTGTCAAGCCAGGGACTGCAGCGTACATCAGTACCCCTGTGCCTGTCAAGCCAGGGACTGCCAAGTACATCAGTACCCCTGTGCCTGTCAAGCCAGGGACTGCAGAGTACTTCAGTACCCCTGTGCCTGTCAAGCCAGGGACTGCAGCGTACATCAGTACCCCTGTGCCTGTCAAGCCAGGGACTGCCGAGTACATCAATTTTCCTGTCATAACGACCCATTGAAACACGTATTTGTCAACTGCTGCGTTAAGCAAAACTTTTACAAGTTACTAACCCCCATGTGGTTCCCACAAAGAGCAATACTTTTACAAATCTCCCTGTGGTTCCCACAAAGAGCAATACTTTTACAAATCTCCCTGTGGTTCCCACAAAGAGCAATACTTTTACAAATCTCCCTGTAGTTCCCACAAAGAGCAATACTTTTACAAATCTCCCTGTGGTTCCCACAAAGAGCAATACTTTTACAAATCTCCCTGTGGTTCCCACAAAGAGCAATACTTTTACAAATCTCCCTGTGGTTCCCACAAAGAGCAATACTTTTACAAATCTCCCTGTGGTTCCCACAAAGAGCAATACTTTTACAAATCTCCCTGTGGTTCCCACAAAGAGCAATACTTTTACAAATCTCCCTGTGGTTCCCACAAAGAGCAATACTTTTACAAATCTCCCTGTAGTTCCCACAAAGAGCAATACTTTTACAAATCTCCCTGTGGTTCCCACAAAGAGCAATACTTTTACAAATCTCCCTGTGGTTCCCACAAAGAGCAATACTTTTACAAATCTCCCTGTAGTTCCCACAAAGAGCAATACTTTTACAAATCTCCCTGTGGTTCCCACAAAGAGCAATACTTTTACAAATCTCCCTGTGGTTCCCACAAAGAGCAATACTTTTACAAATCTCCCTGTAGTTCCCACAAAGAGCAATACTTTTACAAATCTCCCTGTGGTTCCCACAAAGAGCAATACTTTTACAAATCTCCCTGTGGTTCCCACAAAGAGCAATACTTTTACAAATCTCCCTGTGGTTCCCACAAAGAGCAATTCAATTAAATGTGCAAACTGTACAATGGACAGATGGATACAGATATGCATTAATTTCCTTGAATTGCTCTTTGATGTTGGGTTGGTTGAACCCAGTTTCCACAATCACAACCGACTAACAAAGCAAGGTGACAAAGTACAAATGATTTGGCGCATGTCCATACATTGTGTAGGATATATGCCAGTGGTAGTAGTAACACTACTACTGGCTTGCGAAGACGCATGCAACAATGTCCTACCTGTCTGGCTGTTTGCTACAGAAGTCAGTTTTGATCTTGTCAAAGACAGATGATCGTAGTAGCTTAGTCTTTACTTTGTTCTCATCATACACAACAACAATTATCATCCAATCAGTGCTGTCTTTACTCTTGAGTACCGACAACCATTCTGCAATCTCATCCTTCACTACTGACTTATATGTGTCTATGTCCTACAATACAGAACAATGTAAACATACATAAAGCAATGTGATAAGTATTTAAATTTCTGGATATTTAAATATTATTCATTATTGCTTTTCTGTTACAAAGATTCAGCAGCATAAAACTCCACAAATTAAACAAAATGGATGTTATAACAACCGTATTTGTAGATATTAAACACAATTACCTCTCAAGAAACTTGTTCTACCTGTATATTTCAACTGCATCCCGCAGTCTTCTTCAGCAGACTGCAGGACGTTAAAATTCTAGACCATGAGGAGAACTGGCAAAAATATAGGCGGCGATTAACATCCACAAAGAGAAACCTACGCCAAACCGAGACGCTGGCCAGGAGCTCCCACCAGTCCTGCGCCAGCTTGTGGCACATGACATTGGTCATGGCGTAACTTCAGTCTGCTGAAGAAGACTGCGGTATGCAGTTGAAATATACAGATAGAACACTTAAGTTTCTTGAGAGGTAATTATGTTTAATATTAATAACCAAGAAACCAGATCATCTATCCATTCAATGATATTTGTAGATGTTTTGGAATTACTAAATAATTACAACTAAAATTAATCATGCCCGAATAAACTGTGTGAAGTATATCTATATTTTGACAAAAACCACTATGGCTTATTCATGAATATCATGACCCCCCAGTATTTTGCATAAAATGAGCAAATTTTAAAAAGTAATTTTTAATTTTTATTTGTCTCAAAGTCAAAATACACAGAATTCTACCTTCATTAGAGAAACATTTTATTATTGCATTTAGTTTAACCAATTGCCAGATTTCTAATAACTATAACCAACTTTCTTTGGTAAGGCATAGCATGCCAAATATGCATAATTTAAGATCATAAAGGTAACATACACAATCTGTCCAGTATGTGTGGAAGAAAGGACGACCAAGTAATGTCCACTCGTCATCGCCTATGAGAATATCTGGATTGAATGGAACAAAGCTGGCCTCGGTCTTCACTGTCCGAGGAGTTCTGCCATACGATCTGTCAACAGTGGTGCAAGAGTCAGTAAGCCTTCATACATTTCATTTCACTTTTATCATAGCATGTCATATTTTGAGCATTCTGCATGCAACAAGTCGCTAGTAATATAATGTGATGCAACCCAAGGAACTGGACTATTATTGAAACAAAACATAACAACGGTGCCAATACAGTATACGGCTGTTATTGTTTGTACAAGTAAAATTCATGTAAAGTTCAGTATTGTAGGTGACATAGGCATAAGTCAAAAAGTGTGTTATAGAAAATTGTACGAAGCAACTTAAATTGAGAGAAACTCATATTTAATAAATGTTCATCATTAATAAATAATTTTTTTAAATATTGACACAATACTTACAATAGTTAATAAATCATAAAAAATATGACTGGAAAACACAGACAGAGACAGATGTACATTTAACATTTTTAGTTGACACGATTTTGACATAACAAATCGTTAGAATCATAACTATATATGGTAATAAAACCAACCTTCTCCAGTCCACCTGTTCCCGTGGCAACCCTTGCACAATAGATTGGTGTAACTTGGAGAAGAGGCCTTGGTCTCCATGACCTGAATCATGTTAGGATATCTGTGATACACACATGACAGGAGAGGGGGGGCGTGGGGGGCATGGGAGGGGCACACAAATACATTGCCAGTACAGAGGTGACAAGTAACATTGCACAAAATGCGGTAGATCTACCGCTTTTCAAGATGTGAGGGTGGCAGGTCGCAATGCGAACCTCACGCCACGGTCGCTAGGGGGGAGTGTGAGAAGGGTTTCCCCTTCTGGCGGACTTTTTTTCAATTTTATGGTATATTTACTTACTTTTGGTGCATCTTCTCTGTGACGTGTTGGTATGTCTGGATTCGAAATGAGTACAATTAACTTTTTACCCATGAAATTACGGTTTGGCGGTAGATTTCAGCACTAAAGCAACAGATTGAAGAAGAGTTCTGTAAAAATATACCCTTCTCAAGTTTATTTGGTGGAAATAAATAGTGTCTCATCTGTGAAGCTTCCTATAGTTTCCTTCCCATACGCATACAGGCCTAGCTGGTTTTATAGGGGTTCAAAGTCTCGAACCTAGTATCTCGTGAGACGAGCACCAAACTAACTGAGTCGCTCTACCATTTAAGTTCACTCAAACTGAAAAAACTGGCCTTATCACAAGTTCGTGATGTTGCGGGGGGGGGGGGCAGCCTGTAAATTGTAATTAACTGGTGATGTCTCACGGGTTTTAAAGGCCACGAACTTTCAGTTTGGTGTAAAAATAATGGTTCTTGTGTTCGCGTACACTACGTTTGCGAAGAAAGCAACGGAAACTAGGATAACTTATACTCTAACACTTAAAAAGGGGTCAGGGTTTCAACGTCCATGATTCGAACATGTCAGAGTTAGATCGGCTGTTCGCCGACACGTCATTTTCCCGAACATGCAATTACACCGTGTATTTGGCACTGATACGAACAACAACATTATCCAGATACACCAAACATCTAGCGTGCGATAGCATATACACTGTTTGTTATTGCATTTGTACACAACTCACAGGTAATAATAGGTTTGTTTTCCATTTCCAACTAGACTCCTATTTCGTCATTGGATGGTCCCTCGTTGATAGCAGCGCCGTCTCTCGGCGGGTCGAGATCTATAATGTGGCAGCCTCGATTAGGAACGTGATAAGGCCTTCTATCACGAGTTGGGCGCGAACGAGCAAGCATGGCGGATGATCTAGGAGACGAGTGGTGGTTGGACGCGAACGAAGATTCTTGCACGAAGATTTCAAAGCAAGTTGTGACAGGTAAGTGAAACAGTTACATGTTTGTTGTCATTTCCAAGTTAGGTATACCCATACCCTAGTTATATAAATTCTGAACTTTTCAAATGTCGTTGGCCGTCGTCTCGCGAAATGTCTCTGAATCAATCTGATTTTTTCTCCGGGGCACGCACGACCAGTGCCTCGACTCTCGAGGACAGAGTTCGACTTAATGAGTCACTTAATTAAGCTTAGGGATTAAGTCAGCTTGAAGGCGCAATGCTGGTATATACCAGAAATGCGCAATTCTCGTATACAAGAAATGCGCAATTCTCGTATACAAGAAATGCGCAATTCTCGTTGTACCAGAATTATCGAAATGCACAATTCTGGTATACCAGCAATGTGCAATTCTTGCATAGCAGGACTGACAATTAGTGCAATTCTCATTATACCATAATTATCGGATGTATATGTGCACAATTCTGGTACATACCAGAGCAAAAGTAAAAAAATACTGCCATCGTCATGCGCCGGCTACCGTAAAATCGAATTTTATGCCGAGGCTTCGCAGGAGTTTCACAAAAAGCCTGTATTACGGCGTCAGTGTAGCCTGTAGGCCAAAGTCATGATATAAAAAAATTGAAAGATAAGTTTGCTCAATGCTAATAAAGTTCCATTAAATAAATAAACTAAATGATATCATGTCTTGCAAAAATGACAGGCGCTGCAGATGTAGAAATCATGATTTTTTGGCAAATTACCAGTTGTTGATCGTGTAAAATGTAAGAATAGTAAAAAACATGAGGAATAATTTTGAAGAAGAAGATATTAATATTTTATTAAATAGTATTTGTTTTATTCCTGATCTCATCCATCCATCTCAGGTGTTGTCTTTCATCTATCGCTTACATGCCTCCTTCTTTTCCAACCTGTCGTTATTATCATACTGAAGGGACAATGCAAAAAATACATAGCTATGATAGTAAAATGCATCCCAGATAAGCTTTAATGACTTTGATATAGGAATGTTACTCTTTACTTGGATACTATATGAGTCAGAGTATAGACTACTGCTAAATTAACAAAATTACGTATTTGTGTATAATATATATAAAACCAACATCTCAATTCAATGATAGCAAACTCTTCCACAAATATGTGGGTAGCCCTGAAAAGACCTGTTTGGTTTGTGTGTGGCTCTGAAAAGAGCCGTTATTGTTGTTGTCTTTGGGTGGTTTAGAACCGATATATCAGTGATATATGGGCACAAATGTTGTGGAAGGCTGCTGTGATGTCGGCACCAAACCTGTCTCGCCACATCCTCTCGTCGAGGTAGCTTGGCAGTTGTTCCGAAGAAACACCTTTCATCGCCTTGAACTTCAGTTTGGCTTTCGCCCAGTAGCTTTCGATGGCTTGCGCATGTACACCTGTGACTGGATTGACGAAGTTCTCGCTGTGGTTCACAGTAGCGTAGGTGTAGTTATTGTTTCGGCTCAGTTGACGGTACGCAGCCCACTGATCGCTGTGGATGATCGATCCGGGCAGCACGACACGCTCGATGATGGGGAGCAGCGTCACCGCTCGACGGTCTTGTACGAGCTCCATGTAGCCGACTCCAGGCTTTTTGAAGTGTCACAGAGGCCGAACACCCACTGGTCCGATGCAGGGATGGTACTTGGGCTTGTGCCGGAACAATGACTCGTTGATCTGCACAATGACATTAGCCCCACCGAGAGCTATTGGATCGTTGATGAGATGTGTGGAGCAGACCTCTCGCAGAAAGAGGAAATGTTGCTGCACGCACTGACGAGACACACCAAGTGTTTCTGCAGCCATCTTCCCTGGCGAATTCTGGGCCCACAGATAGACCATGTAGATGTACTTCTGAAGGGGTACGCGGCTTCTGGCGAAGAAACTGTCCGCCCTCACCAAGTGGTCTGATCGAGACCCACACTGGAAGTTCTTGCAGTGCCATGCAAATCGGTCACTCAGCTGAGAACGTGGCACCAATTTAACGTCGGCAAAACATGTCGGACATGATTTGCGGGGAGCAAGAAGGTCATTGGCGAAATAGTAGTCGAGCACAGCATTGTGATCAGCGCCAAAAATGACAGGAGCGAGTTCGTCTTGAAATAAATGCATCGTGAAAGTAAATGGTTTGCCACAGCTCACAGTGCCTTTATACCATTGCCGTGTGGCGCAGATGCATCATCACACATTCGGTAAGTACCTGCTTAAGGATAAGCTCATCTAACAGTTCAAGGGCATTCACGCTTATAGCGTTAACTTCACACCTCTTATTCATAGGATTTCCCCCTTTCAAACTCCTGATGTTGGCCTGATCTGTAATGGCTAGACTTCACAGTTTCACAACTTCAAGTTTGAAACGAACATGAAAGAATGACGTAGAGCACAAATGAAAGAAACTAATTACTCTTTGAAAATGCTTCGGTCGGAAAAGAAACATCTGTTATGAATACGTAGCACAAACTGTCAGCTTAAAGCACATAAAAGAAAGACCTTCGCAGGTGAGAAAACGGAATTCCATGATTACACTTATCTCAATGGGTGTGAATGGATCAGCATGGCATCGGTGAGCACAAATCAAACACAACACAACAGAGTAATTGGCTTGCATTGTTTATTTCGGCATGTATTTCTGAAGCCGTTAACTTATTTTGAAAATCAATCCCATAATGTTGTATTACAAAATATATGCAAGTTGATGTATTCATCTTTCGCGTTTATCATTCTGAGTAGTTCGTTTATCTCCTTGTTCGTCGAGTTGCTCTGTTTCAGCTCATCTACAAACTTGCACAGAAATTGCAGTGATGATTTGTTGTCATCTATATCCATTTTCAAATCGTCATTTCTATGCAGCATGGTGGTTGTTGGGGGCGATAATGTGGGTCAGTTGACGTAGCGAATTTTAGTTTAGTGTTAATTGCTCACACAAAGCACGAAACAGAGGCCCTGCATGTTTCTGAGTTTTAACTGGGCGTCACAATGATGCTTGAAAGTCGAGACAGATTGTAGCGTCATCACAATTTTTTTTTTAGCAGTGTTTTGGATGATTGATCTCTCGTCTACTGCCTGTCCACACCACAGGATTCCGTGTCACTGGATACCATACCAAAAATTGCACCTGTATATGAATTTAATCGATGTAGCCGGGAAAGACTAATACTGCATTGTTAACTGTGCCACACAGATTGCCCCACCTAAGTAGAAAGCAGTTGTGTTCCTCATGCGTTAAGCTGTGGCTATAGGTCCAGACCTAGACGCACTATAAAGCGTCTATTGCTCCAGCACTTCCTGTGCGCATGCGCAATAATAACCTGGCTGCACCCGCTGAAGTTCCGTCACTGCCGTGCACGGATAAATTGGCTAAAGCTCCGGCAGCTATAGCTAACTCGTCCATTGTCCAGCACTGACTGCCGGTGAAATGGAGCTGCAGGTAAAGTTCCGTCACTACTGGACAATGCGTGAATTGGTCATAGCTCCGACACTGACTGCCGGTTAAATAGAACCAGAGCTAAATATCCACTGCTGGTCGCCTACCGGACAACGTATGAATTGGCTATGGCTCTAGTAATGACTGTTGGTGAAATAGAACAAGAGGTACAGTTTTGTCACTTATGAATCGTTATAGCTCGGCACTGACTGTCGGACATGTCGTAGGACACAGAGGCGAGCTACTGCTCCAGCTGTTTGAAACGTGCAAACTGGTTTGTCAAGAATATACGCAGTGCCCAAAATATGCGTTGCAATTATTAAGAAAATATATCCAACTGGTTCATTCATTGTACTGCTTAAGTATTGTGTCGAAATGTTATGTTGATCATACACAGTGTCTAGGAGGTTTCCGGCTATCTGCTTCCTGTTAGGTGGCTGATATCCTGCTCGTAATGTGCTCATCATCTTTTTGTACTGTGGATGGTCAGCGGCATTGAATGGTATATTGCAAGCATAGAAGAATTTGGCAATCTCCAAGTCGATGGCATTTTTCTGGTTTAGAGATGTCTTCACAACACAACTGTCCATGTCTGGTTGGATTGAGATAGCCTGTCGTTTGGTTGGTGGAGGAGATGGAGATCTCGGTCTTTTGGCTGACATAGGCTGCTCAGGGATCTCTTTTTCTGCTGGTAAGTGGTGTGCTGCACTGCATTTCACATAATGGAGTTTGAGACGGCAAACTTTAGGAAGCTGCTGGTTGTCACAAAGCTTGCACTTAGCATACTCTTTTCCAGCAACTGTCACAGAAACAAAGTGTTCCCAAATGATGTCACGAGGTCTACCACCCTTATACATTGTGATTTGAATAGAACTGATGAGAAAAATAAATGTCAACTTGGTGATAAAGGTTTCCAGTTTAACGCAAAGGCACTGTCAGTACATGTTGGAGAAGCATGTAGATCTGAATTTAAAATATTTCTCTCACCTGGTTATATAGTGAATATGTAATCAATGGGAGGCCACTGGATAAAATGAAGCCAGTGTAAAAGTTGTTTAATAAGGGGAATGCCATTGTCATGTATTTCAATAGGAAGCCACTGCAAAAAATGAAGCCATTTCACCTTTTGAAAAACCCTTTATTGTTTCTGGGGGAAAGGAAGCCACTGCACCAAAGAGCTGTATCAATGTGTTGTGTTATATTTTACACAGTGAATGTCACTTTGAAATAAAATTACATGTTTGCCACTTTTAGAAGTCCATAATCTGTCAATTGAAACATATAACAATAGCTAGTAATTATAACAGGTTGGTTTGTGTGACCCAGCTGATGGGACTTATACAATGTAGGTGACACCTGGTAATTGGGCTTGATCACCAGATGTTTATTGTTGAAGCATTATTAATCATTATATATACATTTTATGTATATTTTGGACATATATTACTAAAAAAAATTGACAAAAACCGGGTTTCTGGGTTTCTTCCCAGTAGTAGGGAAGAAAGGTATTTCTTCCGTATCGGAAATAACCGGGAAAAAACCACGGTTTTTTCCCTATAGGGAAGAAACCTGCCAACCCTGGTTATGTGTGTAGAAATGATATGGCAGGGAAACCAACAAGCATAATGGAATTCACAGAAACATTTATTCTTTAAAACATGTTATAGCAGTTAAAAAAACACCTGAATCAGTCACAATAATGCCAGACGGACACATGCATTAGTGAGCTTTAAAACACGTTATAGCAATTAAAAAGTCAACAATGCCAGCCCCAGTCACTGTGTGTCTTACACTCAAGTGCCTTTGCAGCTGGAACAAAACCAGTATTTCGATGCAGGTGCCTTCTTAAGTTGCTTGGTGCACCTGTAGTGCAACCAGGTCAAGTTTGGGCTTGGTGCACCTGTAGTGCAACCAGATCAAGTTTGGGCTTGGTGCACCTGTAGTGCAACCAGACCAAGCACCTGTCACAGAAGACACAGTTTTCACACTCCTCTGTCCTCACCACACCTGCCACAGTTCCAAACAGGTTTCTGCCTAACTACTTCAACCTTCTGCAGCACCTCCCTCCAAGCTGCTGGTGTAAAACATTCTTTCACACGGTGAATTGACACACAATCTTCGGTGACTGATGGTGGAATAGTTGCATGTACATCTTTCTTGGTCAGTTTGATATGATTCTCAAGAGCAGCTCTGGCTCTCTCTTCTGGTACCAAACATGTCAGCGTGACTACAACACAAACATAATCTTTCTTGGAAAGGTAGAATATATAATAAATAAGTCAATAATATAAATTTATTATAATATTTAATTTTAATTAACTTCTATGACGCCTATATTCTCATGAACCTGAGCTGTAGTTTCAGATGTTTTCTAAATGATGGGGAGTTCATTCCATATCAGTGAAAACTATCCCAAATCTTTTAAGATAACCTGGAATTAATTTTATTTCATTTAATATTTTGTTTGATAGGCCTCTTATTACACATTTTCTTCTCAGCAGTTGGTCTCCGTGCAAATGGAAGCTGGTTGAGACGTTGTCGTTTCATCGGCAGACCAATCACAGTTTTTTCAAGACCTTTGCAGGAGGCAGCTTTATGGTTAAGAAATTTGAAATGAACCCACAGCTTACAAATTATTCAATTCAATTGTTTGTACTTAAATCAATATTTAAGTTTTTCTAGGTAAAAAAGGATATTAGATAAAACATGAATAAGAAATGATAAATAACAAACAAAAAGGCAGTGATATCAGTTTTCCTAGGTGAGAAAATGGATTTACACATAACTAATTAGAATTAAAGTATATTTATCAACAGCTACAGTGGTCAGGCATAACGAAATAAACATACCTGGCATAGGGTTTTGCATCAGTTTCCGGCCGAAGTTCCACCGAACCTCATGTGCTAGCAGTCAATGTGCTTTTGTTGCTGCTTGTCCATTGGTCATGCAGGTCCTGCAGAGTAGCGAGACATGCCTCAAATTCCTCATCATCAAAAACATTACCACAAATGAACTACAATAAATAAACCACACTAACCATTGACCTGCGCGAATGCCATTGCCTTTCGCGTAGTATTTCTTCCCTCCACAGACAGGTGTAGTGCACGGAATAGTATTTCAGCAGCGGATTTGAGCCTTCGACTCTTTTCGGTGCTCTACTGTGGATACAACGAACGGATCGACACTTACACAAAAAGGAAGATAGCCGTCCACATGCGCACATTATATATACGCCGCGGGGCATATGCACACACTCTTACTGCACATATAGTGTGGAAAAGTGCCGGACCAATAGCTGATAAGCTGCGCTTACGGGTCCGGAGCACTAGCCACAATATATGGCGACATGGAGTGCCCCAGGGTTTGGTTTCTGACAGTCAGAAAGGTATTTCTGATGAGACAATGTCAGAATATGTCAGTACCTAATGTCTCTTATAGATTTATGTATTGTATTGCTAATTAAAATTAACCCATGTCTGCTTTATAGTTATATGCCAGAAAGGTGTTTCTGATGGTTTCTGACAGTTTATGACTCTTTAGATGTCAGAAAGGTATTTCTGATTATATATATATATATATACTAGATGTGATTGGCTTATTGCCAACTGGCTCACCTGCAACATATTACTGCCTTGATGTTATAGCAATTTCTCCAATTCGAAGAAAAGCATGAAATGCTAATAGATAAATTGCAATTTGCAGAAGTCAAAATACTGTTATAGTAACAACGTGAAATATGGGGTGTCGAACACACCAACTGGTGTAGAATCGATTTTGTGACTGGTGCCCTTCGATCACCTGAATGCCTGAGTTTGGCTGCCCCATGTAATAATTTTCTCACCATAAATGTAGCAGTCGGAAACTCTGGGCCATGCATTTTATGCACAAAGGAACTTGCTGATGACACACTGGACGATGTAGCATAGCCTTTTTGAAAACAATATGCTATAAAGGAAATCACTGCTTGTGTTTTAGCTGGAAACTAATGTCTTAGGTGAAGCTCCGACTGACAGAATTGGTGAAACATAGCAACACTTTTTTGATTAGCTTTAGTAGTGAGATCCGACACTGGACCGACGGAACTATTCAACAGTTGCTGAGTTACAGAGATCCTGAGGGATGACCATCTGCACATGCTCGAGGCCATACTGCTTGCGCAGTTCAGGGGTATCCCAAAACCGAGACAGTGCGTCAGCGATTATGTTATTTTTTCCAGGTACATGGTTTGCCCTCAAAATTACATTGTTGCACATGAGCGACAAAGTCATGGAGCGGATAAGTGACATCAGCTTTTTGTCTTTGCTTGTTTTGCTATTGATAACATAAACCACAGCTTCATTGTCACATACCACAAGAAGTCTGCTGTCTACCAGAATGATGAGAATGGACATCAACCCAATGCAAGCTTGTTATGAATAATCTCCTTTGCTACTGAAAGGTTTTCTAAAAGAGATAAGTAATTACATGGTACTTCCCTTTGAGTTAGGTAGCCCTGCAAATCGATGTGAAATCCCTCAGTGAATCTCTGCCAAATTTCTTTTGTCAGACTTGGTTAGTACCTACTTTTGTTTAGAAGCTGTAAGAGCTGGGTGGCGTGGACCAGTGTTGGTAACTTGGGGGGCAGAGAAGGTGAGATGTTTACGTGTGCACTGTGGCATGGCATGATCTCCTTTGCAGGTTGGGCTCAAATGTATGAATGAACACTTTGCATTCCCGCAACACCCATTGCTGCAGAAGGCGAAGCAGTAGCCTGCAGAAACGGATTGTTTCCTCCTGGGAGCCTGGTTTCACAGGATGATGGAAGGGCTTGTGTACCGACTAAGCACAAAGAACATCTCTGTGTGCAGATGATACCAAGGCATCAAGTTGAATGCCAGCAACTTCCAGAAATCCTTATCATAGGCCAGAAAAACCTGGTTACGGGAGTAGGAGGCCATGGTGCGGATAATCTGCAAGTGCTTAGAATTGCTGCAGTTTCAGATGGATGTGTTTGTGTGTAAACAGCAATGGAAACCAAGTACGCATTGGACCATTGGTCAATGCTGGAAATTGTTTGGGTTGTCTGGTCCTTGACGTATACAACGGACTTACTAGTGGCCGCGTCTAACATGAATGTGTTTTCATACGTTGTGTCCCCAACTAACTAGCAGCTCAAGATCTGCATATTGCTTAGGCCAGATCTTTGCCTTTATTTTTGGATCTAGCCAACTCCCCAGTGGGACAGAAGCATATATGACCCACCCTACCAAAATGAGACACTTCTCTAAAAAAAATGGGTTAGTGTTTTATTGCATGTTCAAATAGAGCACATTCAGAGAAAAAAAAATTATACCTCAATGTTATCCATAATCACATTATTTCCGGATGTACAGCAATTTGAATGTCGGAAATGTGAAAAGTATGGTTTCGAGAAAAAACAGCTTCAAAGTTTTCACTCTGTTTTTGCAATAATTGTGATACAATATCCTTGGGTGTATAGTTTTATTTGTGTTGAAGCTTCTTGTATGGCATTTTTATTAGTTCACAAACCATAACGTCACTGTGCACGTGATATAAATTTTTTTATGAAATTTTTTTTTATTGTAAGTAATATTGGTTAAAAATATAGAACATAAATAAACCATGCTCAATAACACTTAGCATTTGTTGCTAGATACACTAACATGCATAGTATTAAACGAAAGAGAAAACATGGACATTTAACAAAAAATTGCATAAATTATGCAAATTAGGATCCAAAATGGCCACCAAACATAATTTATCTAAATAATACAGAGAAGTGTTCACAAACACGCACACAATGTGCATATACAAAACAATATTTTTTAATGACAAGATTCATACTAACTCAAGTCTGTAGTTAATTTATGTAATTCTTTATTATAATTATATAATTACCTGGATATATGTTAATTAAGAGAGCCGTGCTAGCCAACTTTGTTACTAGATACATTAACATCAAAGGTATCAAACGAAAGAAAAAACATTTAAGAAAAAAACACACTTGGCATAACTTATGTAAATTGGGATCCAAGATGGTCACCAAACGTCATTCATCTAGTTAATTCAGAGAAGTGTTGAAAAATGTAAACATTTTACACACTCAAAACATTGATGACGAGATGATCATTTTCTGTGAGCAGGCCCACCATCTCGCTTGCGTTTCGCTGCAGATGGACCCGCTTCTGGCTGTGGCAGACGTAGGCACACAAGGTCCCCCATTCCTTCTCGACAGAACTCACAAATTTCAGAGTACAGTTCTGTCGCTCCAGTGACGGGCCTTTCGGTGCTATCGCCGGTGGCAGGCCTACTGGGCACGAACCCTTGCCTATGTCATGTAGCTTTGCAACGCTGTCCGAAAACTCCCTCACCATCAAGACATTTGGAGCTTCGGCAGACACTGCAAAGCTGTGAAGGGACAAGAGGCCTGGGATGCGCTTAAAATGGCCACCTAAAATACTTGCCCAGTCATAGCATGGCACAACAGACTGGCCATCTTGTGTTCCAACGAGCTGCGATGTATTGCAGACACTAGACGCCTCACAAGCGGCCTCCACATCAGTCAGTGATGAAATGAATGTCTTCCGAACCAAACGCTTCAATAGCCAAAAACTGCCAAAATCAGAGGCAACACGCCACATTAAGTAGCGCATCACGTGGTTGTTTTTGTTTTGGCCTGCACAGTTGTCTGCAGGCAGCTGCAGCTCATCTTCTCCCACACCATATGTCGCCAGGAAATGGTGGAGAAGTGAGATCACCATATTGGTCCCCTTGCCTGACGAAGATACCTCGTCTATTAAATAGTTCACTTGGCGAGACAGCCCACCGTGAATGCCAAACAGCTGCATCGTGCGAGCAGTCTTGAAGTAGACTGGGCCGGGCTGTAGTGGGTTTGCAGGGTAGTGTAGTTGCTGAGCGAAATCAAAGCTATAGTGGAAGGTAGACGGTGGATGTTTGCTTCTGCCCAACTCTGTGAGGCTGTGTCGGGCAGCCATCTCCTTCGGTGCCGCACACATCTCCTGGTATGCAGACCTCTCTGCCATCGCCTCCCGAAGATGCTGCTTCTGTGTGAGGAAGTGCCACGGACTTCATCGCTCGACGGGCAGGTAGGCAGGCCAGCCGGCCGGCACGCGCCTTTGTAGTTCCGCATAATAGCCCTTCGACTTAGATTTAAGTTCCGGCCATATCTCACTAAATCAAGTCGGCGCTAAGTGCAGTTGGAGTTCACACGCATCTCACAGTCTGAATTTGCCAGTCAACTGAATTTACCACTCGTTGTAGTTAGCATTGCATTGGATAATAATGTCAGATTATAAAAACGACATGGACGGGGTAGCCCGTCCAACCCGTCCAAGATCAATCTTTACCCGTCCGCACTTTATGCATTTTACCCGTCCAAAAGACGGGTGGAGGGGTGTGGATGAGTCTATGCCCCCCTTCCATATCCACCCCCTTTGGCGCTTCGGCGCGTCGTACATTGCCTTGGACCTCCCTTCTAAATCTTTTAATTACCCAAATTACCATCGTCTACGGCAACTACAGTGTAGCTAGCATGTGTTGCTTTATTTATTAACTAGACAGTGGAAATGACAGTAAAGTTAAGAGTGTTAAACATTCTACTCATACTGTTCACCATCGTCTGTGACCACCACTGATCTATATATATATATAACTGGATGGAGCACGCCGTATTCACTTGTATTGCGCCTAGCCTTGCTTAGGCGGACACAATTGGCTACTGAGAATAGTTGACCTCCGAGCTCTCTAATTCATAACAGCAATAAACATGTGGCTTGAACTTGAAAATAACGGTAATTTCACTTGCACTTGTTTTGATAAATCGAAAAAAAAATTGTAAATATACTTATATTTTATCAGTACTTCATTGTTTAAAAAGATGCACTGAATACTTTTTAAACAACTATTTTAATCAAGTAATTAACAATAAAGTCAGATAGCGTATCAGAGAAATGCATTACAACAAATACATGTGCATAAAATTATATACACGCACACACACACACACACACACACACACATGTAAGGACCCAACCATTTCTCGTTCCATTGCTAGAAGAATCTTCGCTACTTTTGCCACTTGCAGTGTCTCTACTGTCAGTCTTTAGAAATTCCGATGAACATGTATATCATGACCAAGAAATTTTGCATGTCCATTTAATTTTCGTTGAGGTTGAGCATCTCGGAATGATTCGCAATCTGCTTCCGCAATTACGCTCCCTCAAATTCTTGGGTTGTCTCGCTATTGCAATAAGGGGAGCCTTTTATGGGCCAATCCTGCTTTTAACTAAATTTGTATTGCTTAATTTTAACTCCAAGAACTCCACAAAGAAAATCCTTACCTAGCCTTTTATTGCCTTCCCAATTGTCATTGACACTTGTACACAGACCACAGTCATAACTCAGCTCCACCAGCAGTACTCGTATCACGCAAGCAATTGGATGCCAGGATGTCGCCAAGTGAGCCGTAGCGTGATCTTGCAGAAACGTAGCTGTTTTGTTGGGGTTCCAACTTGTACCCTCTCTTCAAGAAGAATGTCAATCCACATTTTAATTTCTGCTGTGAACGAGACTGGGACTGTTTCCCACGTTTTCCAACCGGCTCTACCCTGGTTATAATTTTGCATAGTTCCTGCTCGACATTTGACAGGAACTTTACAAAAACATCTTGACATCCTACCATATGTGTAGTCGGATGCCAGCATTTTCGAGGCTTCTCCCTGCTGCCGTCGATTGAAGAGCAACACTGCCATGAGGGTAGTACTGTTCAATGCACCGTATGCCTGCATCTTGCTGTTGGTGTCAATGCTGTCGTCTTTCAGTAGTCCCACCTGCTTCCTTCCAGTGTCTTTCAAGTAGCTTGTAAGCTTAATCACATCCTTCTAGTACAATGTCCTCAGTGCATGCAATGAAATCTCCTCTGTCCATTTCGTTTCGCAGAGCTGGTGAAAGGCCTTGACCTTCCTCTCAAGGTATCCATCGCTTGTTTCCAGAGCTTGACCTTTGAAGATCAATGCAATTTTGTTTACTGAGTGACCAATTTTCAGTGCAAGTGGTGGCGTACGTTATGTGTTTGCGGTCTTGCTGAAACAGACAGACAACACAAAAATATTATGACAGATGTATCAGGCCCGTTACATAGTTTGTTTACTTAGGTGCTGTATTGATGCCCGCACATATGTCATGAAACCAGTCAAGGCAAACATAACAAACCACTAATGACAAACCACTGTCAACATCCCCGTCACATACCTTACACCTTCCAGTGTGACCTTACCGTCCGCATGAAGGAGTGCTTCCCACCCTGCTACACTGAAATACTTGTGTATCTGGTTCAGGTCCACATTCTCATCAGTGCATTTCATCGGGACCTTCAGCTTGGCTGTTGATCGCAGGGGCAGTCATCTCGGCTGTTACCGGGATGGTCGTGTCGTTGATCACCAGGACGATCGGCTCCCTTGTCACCGGAGCTGGAACCATCACGGGGGGAGGGGCAGAGGCTGTCATCACCAAGGCGGAACACCCAGTCCTCCATTGTTTGCGTGGTGAACATCCTCACTGTGCCGTGCTGGCGCAGTTACTTGGCGTTTACGTTTTGGAGAGATCTAAACGACAGGTACTGGCCAAATTCCCGGTTTGGAAAAACCACAACCACAGCTGGAAATATTTCTTCAGTAGGAGTCAATATAAAAGGCCAAAACTATAGTGAATATACTGTTTTGCCTAAAAAATATGACAACATCTATAAATGTAACTTCACATGGTGTACATAATTGTTAAATTGTTCACAACTCTGAATACTTTACTCACCTGTTTGAAATGCACGCCATCTTTGAGTAAATTATGTTGCTAACTGGACCACACACCACAGTGAGACCAAAATCTATGTTATCAAAAGATTTCATGGCCGCTTGCATATACTTGTTATACAAGGAAACCTTGTCATTAAATGTCTTACAGACGTAGGGGACAGCTTTACTTGGATCACAATAGTACACGTACACCACGCGATTTATAGAAAATACATTTGTGAAATCACCACTTTCCAGACATTGGCCATGATCATTAATTAATTTGCGAATGCAATCACACTATCGCCCACTTCGACTGGAACTACAACTCGAAAATTATACCCCTGCTAACATTGACAATGTCGTGGGTTAGAACATAGAATTGCTGCACTTTCAACCCGCCCCTAGCTACAAAAGTAACTTCGAATCGCTCAGGATCTAAATCGAGGTTCATTGACCGCTGGAGCAAAGCATAGTTCGCTAACCTGTGAACAAAGGAATGTCCAACAATTGCCACTTTAACCCCCTCCATCACAACGATCGCAAGTGAAATGACAGATTACATAAGTGGAATGACACCACCACTGTGTTGTGTATCCGTAGCCCTTTCGTTGCAGCCAAGATGGCACAGCCCGAAGTAGTTACTGGTGGTGCATCGTGATGCTCCGTTCGACGCGTCCGTGTCGTTTCGTTGGCACGCTTTTTCCTTTCGTCTGCCAGCAACACGCCAACATTGTCAATTGGCATCATGTGCGTTTCGAGCAGGTGGACGTCCAGACGACGATACTGCTTGTTACACTGCACACACAGTCTTAGCCGACGACGGGACGTGGTGCTTGCGATGCGGTGGGGTCGCAACGTTTCGTCAGACAGCACGCCAGCTGTTGCCTTCGTCATCCCGTGAACTCTTCGAAGATGGTTGGCCAATTTGAACACGTAACTATCTCACTCTGCCACGGGACATCGGTAACGGCGCTTCGTATTTGCCGACTTCTCAATTGCAGACATCTCTAGACTTCTCTGACTGACTGACTGACGGACGGACTTCTCTGGAATGACGTAGCGACAACAGGAACAGTACTTGCAACTGACTGACGAAGCAATCACGCCGGTCTATGCCATGAAACCACCTTCCAGTGTGACCTTACCGTCCGCATGAAGGAGTGCTTCCCACCCTGCTACAGTGAAATACTTGTGTATCTGGTTCAGGTCCACATTCTCATCAGTGCATTTCATCGGGACCTTCTGTTTGGCTGTTGATTGCAGGGGCAGTCATCTCGGCTGTTTCGGGGATGGTCTTGTCGTTGATCACAACTCACAAGGCCAACTGCTGAGCTATATTTCCTATCACCGTTGCCCGCAGACGAGTGAATGTAGCTCAGTTGCATACGCAGCCGTCACTATCAATTGCGACCACAATGCTTTGCGCCGCTTCCCTCCCATAAATAACATGGCATCCACTGGCAGAGATTTGGACGAACAGGCGGTGTTATTTCTTTTAATGAGGAGAAGGCGGCGACGCTTGGCAGCAGCAGGATACAAGCATGTGTGGGAACGAAGCTGGATCCGAAGAAGGGAGGGGAGAGGAGTATATGGCACGCTGTTGTGTGAATTGGATGCAGAGGACCCGGAGATGTTTCGGCGGTACCACCGCGTTGACGGAATCATTCCGAACAATTCTTGCCATGGTGAACCCGCACATCCAAAAGGTGGACACGAATATGCGTGTCGGCATCACTCCTGGTCAAAGACTCTGCAACATTGCGATTTCTGGCAACTGGTATGCATTTCAGAGTCGTTTATAATAATAATTATTATAAATTTCATTAGCTGTTGTGTGAATTGGATGCAGAGGACCCGGAGATGTTTTGGCGGTACCACCGCGTTGACGGAATCATTCCGAACGATTCTTGCCATGGTGAACCTGCACATCCAAAAGGTGGACACGAATATGCGTGTCAGCATCACTCCTGGTCAAAGACTGTCTGCAACATTGCGATTTCTGGCAACTGGTATGCATTTCGTATGAGTCGTTTATAATAATAATTATAAATTTCATTAGCTCTACCTTAAATCTAAATAATAAAAATATAATAACTGAATTGTGTTGTGCTATATACCTTGTCCTGGCATCCAACTTCTGCAACGTTTCACCTACATAAGTAGCATAGCTGCTACACTCCCCAGATAACTGTGCCTTTCTATTTTCATTCCTATCAGTCAATGATTGTGCCCTTGGATGAGCACAGATTCCTCCTCATCTCTTTTCCTTTTTGCTGACTTTGGGTGTGGTTTTACCGGCAACTTAGTCGACTTTGGCGTCTGACTAAGGGGCCCTTCTTCTGATGGACGTCGGTCATACAAGATTACCCCATCGGTCTGACGCTTGCTCGATGCACCAGAGTAACTAACATCAGTGACCTTGCCCGGATTCTTGTCCTTGCGTTTGCCCAAATTCCACGGGCAGAGCTGAGATGAGCACGCATCGTCCCCATGACTGGCATGGTCCAGAACTGCATGGAGCACTCCACCCACATGGCTACATCTGCCAAGGGCCGCACACTTACACTGGCATGTTGCATTGGTTACAAAACCACTGTTCGTGCTCAGTGTAACTGTCACAGTGTGAGCCACCTTCTTCGTGCTGGCAAACACTTCAGCCATGACAAAGTATGCATTCTCACTGCGGACATCTTTCACATCAGTTACATGACCACTGGTGTAGTACAGTTCACCTCTGTGGAGCGGTTTAGAGGTGAACGTGTCCGACGGAGAATCAGGGTCAATGTCAGTGTCACCATCGTCAAAGTTGGCCGCCTGCAGTGTTTCCACTAGATAGTGGTAGATGTGGCCCTTGTTGAAATTCGGTGGTACAACGTACCAGGAAACTTCTGCCATCCAACAGTCGGCGGTGTCGGAGGACTGGGTTGGTTCGGTTGCTCGTCTCTGAGACACTTCGTGACAATATCGTGCCACTTTCCACCATCCACAGAGGGGTCGATAATAGGCTGCTTGTTAGCAGCAATCACAGCTCGACATCTAAAAACATGTATTGCTAATAAAATTATAATAATAATACCCTCACCATAACAACATGTTCTAGCTAAGTCTCATTATTTTGTCTGCTTCTAGGTAGCAGCTACATAATAGTAATGTTTCATAGACATATTACTTTGACATGTAGAGACAATTCCCGAGTAGCCAAAACAAGGCCACATGCACAACATGTATGACCCAAGCCCAGCCTAGTTGCTCTATTATTGTAAGTTTCCACACGTTACACTTTGATGTTTACGAATATCAGGCACATTTAACTAAAATCCACAAGTTGACACGGCACGGTTACAAAACAAGTAGTCGTATGAGCATTATTAGGACAGAGCGATAATTCATTAAATCACGAATAGGCGTATAAAACACATGCATACCTCTCCAACAAGAGGGACTTCGTTCTGGAACTTTTCATTCCTCGACACTCTAACCATCGGCGTGACTGCAGAACGCTATGCTTTTCGATGTCACTGTACATAAACGCTGCACCAGGCACATCATTCACGGTCAATTCAACAACGCTATCCATTATGTTAGAAGCCATTTTCCCTAGCGAATGTTCACACGGGGATTCCCAAAAGGGCTCTAACCAATCAGCGGGCAAGGGGTAAAATCGAATTATGTCATTTAAGAACTGCCTTATTGAACAGCAACACTGCCGTGAGGGTAGTGCTGTTCAACGCACCATATACCTGCATCTTGTTGTTGGTATCAATGCTGTCTTCTTTCATCCTACCTGTTTCCATCACATTTTTCCAGAGCTTGACTTTTGAGGATCAATGCAAATTTTTTTACTTTTCAGTGCAAGTGGTGGCGTACGGTATGTGTGTGTGGTCTTGTCAGAATGAAACATAGTCAATTGTTTTGACAACACAAAGATATTATGACAGATGTATGAGACCCATTACATATCCAGTTTGTTTAATTAGGTGCTGTATTGATGCCCACATATCTGCCACGAAACAAGTAAAGGTAAGCATGACAAACCACTAATGACAAACCACTGTCAACATTGCCTTTGTCCTGTCGCACAGCTGTTCGTAAGTTGCTACGTTTGCGCTGCACCCTTCTGTCGTGTGTTCGTAGACGCTGTGGTGCTGACAGAAGGGCGTTGCACAATCATGTCGGTAATGCCTGATTTGTCTACATCTACAAACAAAGGTTTCTTCCCATAACTGTCAACAACAGCTCGTACAGTTCCTACGTGTTGGGTTTTGTGCCCAAAATGAGGTGTTTCAGTTCGTTTTTATCTCCAGTCATCACGACCAACCTCATCTGAACGGATGTGAAACAGTTTATCCATAGCTTTCACAGACCCTGCAATCAATTTATTTATTTATTTTTTATATCTTATTTTTGCATTGACCATTCTTGCAGACCAGATGCCATTCACTGTTCATATTAAGAGGGCCAAAGGAAAGAATATTCTCGCTGATCTTACCCACTACGGCTTCCAAGCCTTGTTAGAAATCTTCACAGAAGTAAGAGCATCTTTCATATGGCGCAGTCAGTCAGTTCTCCACCATTCAGGGCCATCTCTGCCACCTGACCAACAGACAATGACTGAAAATAGAGAGAATTTGATGAATCATAAATACAAGGTCACACAACAATCATCATGCTGCTGATCCAGTACCGGAATCTCCATCACACGTGGTGTGACAACCGCAATGCCTGCATCTTCTTCAACAAATTAAATCATTGTTACTTCATGTTCAATACCACCATACTTTGATTTTTCTCCGCTACCAAATTTTTATCCTCATCGCCACTGTTATGTCTTTGTAATCAGACACACTTGATTTAACTGAACACGCACATTTATTATTCTTCGTACACTGCGCACAACACACACCGTCCTCAACTCACATTACTCGAACACTATAATTTCTCCATTATTCCGGGAACCACTGGATGTGTCTGTTCTGGCAGTCTGTAGTATTCCCGATGAATATGTATATCATGACCAAGAAATTTTGCAAGCATGTCTGTTTCCTTGAGGTTGAGCATCTGGGAAAGAATCGCAATCTGCTTCTGCAATTGCGTTCCCTCACATTCTCGGGTTGTCTCGCTATTGCAGTAAGGGAGCCTTTTACTGGCCAATCCTGCTTGTAAGTACATTTGCATTGCTTAATTTTAATTCCACAAAGAAAATCCTTACCTAGCCTTTTATTGCCTTCCCAATTGTCATTGACACTTGTACACAGACCACAGTCATAACTCAGCTCCACCGGCAGTACTCGTATCATGCAAGCAATTGGATGCCAGGATGTCGCCAAGTGAGCCGTAGCGTGATCTTGCAGAAACGTAGCTGTTTTGTTGGGGTTCCAACTTGTACCCTCTCTTCAAGAAGAATGTCAATCCACATTTTAATTTCTGCTGTGAACGAGACTGGAACTGTTTCCCACGTTTTCCAACCGGCTCTACCCTGGTTATAATTTTGCATAGTTCCTGCTCGACATTTGACAGGAACTTTACAAAAACATCTTGACATCCTACCATATGTGTAGTCGGATGCCAGCATTTTCGAGGCTTCTCCCTGCTGCCGTCGATGGAAGAGCAACACTGCCGTGAGGGTAGTGCTGTTCAATGCACCGTATGCCTGCATCTTGCTGTTGGTGTCAATGCTGTCGTCTTTCAGTAGTCCCACCTGCTTCCTTCCAGTGTCTTTCAAGTAGCTTGTAAGCTTGTAGCGTATAAACTTAATGACATCATTCTGATACAATGAGATCTGTCAATTTCATTTCGCAGAGCTGGTGAAAGGTCGCTGTTGCAATTGATGGCATACGGTATGTGTGTGGCTGTGTGCGGTCTTGCTGAAACAGAAAGAAACAGATAAAGTAAATAAATACAGACCACACAATAATCAACGTGCTGCTCATCATTTCCTAATCATTCCGGGAACCACTGGATGATGCCTGAAAGTAAAGCATTTGACGAAAAACATTAATACAAAATAAACACATACTGGACTCCTTTTCCTCCAGAGATCTCTTGAGGAATGGTACAGGTCGGATCAGTATCTTTCGTTTTTTTGGGAGGCTGATCACCATCATTTCAGTGCCTTTAGGCCATCCCCATTTTCGAATGGTAGTTGGCTGGAGAAAGGCAGAAGTCTTGGTAGTAGTTCTTTGTAACCCCCAAAGTTGCAGAAGGAGAAGCAGTAGCCTGCAGGAAAGGTCTGCTCCTTTGGGTTTGGTCTGCCTTCTTAAGGGGAAAGTGGTGCTCTGGTTAACGACATGTTTACTGAGAGAGAAGAGTTGTGTGCCCGCTCATATGATAGGAAAACACTGGTGCGGGAGATAGATGCCATTGTGCAGATAATTTGCATGTATTTGAGTATGTCTGGGACCTCAGCTGAATATTGCTCAGTGTAAATGACAATGTAAACGAGGAAGGCACCTGACCACTGCTCTATGTTGGCTATTTTCTTAGTGACCTGTTCTTTAATTTGTACCAACTGTTATTGCTCTTGGCATCTAGGACCAGCATCGTTTGGGGTAGTGTTTCCTACTAGTATTTCCAGATCTACGTATTATTTTGCCCAAATCTTAGCCCTAACTTTAGGGTCAACCAATGCCGAGGGAACTGAATTTGGCTGCCTGCTCAACTACACCCGGCACAAGAGTGTCTGGCACTGCTCGAATGTAACTGGCAGCCAAGATCCCACTGCAGATCCCACTGCAGATCCCACCGCCGACCTGGAAGTAGCTGTTGCAGCTGTCAATGGCCGCTGTGTTGTCGCTGCTGTCGCCGAAGTCACTGATGTCATGTCCATGGCAGCCTCTTGGACTGACACCATCGGGTCCTGCAGTATCCTCATATGTTCCTGCATAGCAGTGATATCAGGCAGTTCAAACGCTGGATGTGTTGTCTCCATTGGATCCTGGGCGGATCCTGCCTCCTCTCCTTGCCTCTTGCACACCTGCGTGATGGTGTATCACCCCAATATCGTGCTGGCACCTTCACTGCCCATCATCTTCTTGCTGACATACTGAAAACTACAATGGCAAACCCAACAGCTACTGGCACAAACTTCCTTACATGCAAGTTACAGCCCTTCCGTTCTGAAGCTCGAATATGAAAAAGGACAAGACTATGGTCACGGAGTAACTAAGGCATATTTGCGTTCATAAATAATTGCCGCTGTCAAGAATAATAATAAAAAAGAACTTGTAATACATAATAACTGGTAACTATAACGTTCATGAATGAGGCTGGTTTAAGCAAGGCCATACATAACTACAAAAGGGCAAAAATTTATTGGCCACAACCCGGGCACAGCCAAAAAGGCCTATATTTTAATGGCCACAAGATGGGCACAGCCAAGAAGGCATAAATTTAATGGCCACAAGACACACAGCCAAGAAAGCCTATATTTTAATGGCCACAACACGGACAAGTTCAACTTCAACTGCGATCACAGCACCACAGACGCTGTTGTAATATTTTGTATTCCCCTCTTGGTTGAAGTGCACCCCATCCACTAAATACTTGGGGCCAGTCGGCCCACACCCTGCGGTGACACCAAAAATCAGTTGACTTGAAGTATTTAGGTGCCTCAAACATTTGTATGCATGAACCCAGTCGTTGAAATCACTGCATATGTAGTAAGCAGACTGGTTAGCATTTAAAAAATACATCTGAAACCACTACTCTCCTTACGCCGGCCATCACTCTATCGGATCCGTGTTGGCTACATCATTCGTCCTGATATCAAGAAAAACAACGTCTCCACTAACTCTTACTCATTTACATTATATTTATTGCGTCATAATTTAATGTGACTGGTGATATATAGCAATGACATCATGGCTTTATGCTGGTGACACAGTTGCTGTTGTCAGAAGACGATGAGTTGTTGCTTTCATCATTGTTGTGTGGTACAAAATGATCACCTGTATTTTTGAATTAGATGCACTTCTTGGAAAGAGTCACAGAACCTTTGCCTGGCTGATAGCACTGCCAGCGATATACAGCTTGGCTGCTCTTCATGGGGTATGGAGAGTACGTATACATATAAAAAAAAATTAAACTAATTTATTTACATTATATTTATTGCGTCATTATCACATGACTGGTGATATATGTGTGGCGGTCTGGGATTACCAGTCACATCATCATTTTTTTCAATTGTCATTTTATGGTGGAAATGGAAAGAGCTACTATTCTCCTTTCAAGAACAGTTTGAATTATTGAAATATTCCCACTAGTTTTGAAGTTACACTGGTTTTAAAAGAGCACCCGTCATAAACATTTAATGGAGAAAAACACTTAAAGTTAGCACCCATTATTAATATTTCATAATCATATAAAATTGTTTGTGTTGTTACTGCTGTGATATAAATTGGAATATATGTAGCTTTGCATGTCAGCTTTGTATAAGACGAACTTCATCTTCTACAAGTTACTTTTCAAACAATAGAGAGGATTAGTAACCACATTTAAGCGTCGAACGCCGACGCGAACTTATACGGGAACGCCAAAATTGGCGTATACGCCAAATTCGGCGTTGACGTCTAACAAAACAGCATTAGCAAAACGCACAGTGGACGGACGTACGATCGACTCCCGCAGGTATTTGTATTTTCGTCTGCAATGACTGTCTATGAATTCCTAAAAGTAAATATGCATGTACGAAATACACAAATATACATTACTTGCATTATCGAAACTATTTAACCTTTCTTGCAACCTATAATCGCAAGAATGCGGAATTTAGAACGCTTGAACGATAAACCAGTAACGTGACACGCAAGCGCGACTGCTGGTACGATCAGGCCAAGGAAACAAAATCAGTGTGTCAAATTCTGTTTAAAAAATTATACCATAACCTATGGTACCACAATGTTTACCATTAATACATGTTGTAACAAACATGATATGTTTTTTTGGTACAGATATGGACAATGCAATACTGAGCCTAGCGCTTCTATCGAATGATGATGACGCGATGGTAATTGCCCTGCAGCATCTGCACGACAAGGAAAAACATGCCTAAAAAAAAAACGTTTCTGCTTCAATGATGCCAGCAATGAGTATTGTTGGAAAATGTTCAGATTCCAAAAAGACGATCTGCGTCGTCTGAAAACTGCACTGCACGTTCCTGACAACATGACGTTGCCAAACAGGACGGTGTTTGTTGGCATTGATGGACTTTGCATAATGCTACGCCGTCTGGCATATCCAAGTCGCTTGTGTGATATGGAACAAATGTTTGGTCGTGGTGCATCAGAACTTGGCCTGATATTTAACGCCATGATTGACTTTATTCACGAGAGGTTCAGTACACGCCTCACAAATCTCGATCAGGAATGGCTAGATATTGCCCACCTAGAGAGATATGCCAATGCTGTGACCCGCAAGGGTTCTCCACTTAACAAATGTTGGGGATTTGTGGACGGAACATGCATGAATATCTGCCGCCCAAAACATGGACAGGAACAGTGCTACAGTGGGCATAAACGTCAGCATGTACTAAAGTTTCAAGCAATTATGGTGCCATGTGGATTAATTGCCAACCTGTACGGACCAGTGGAAGGGCGTCGTCATGACGCTTACATGCTTCAAGATAGTGGAATTCTCCCGCAGTTGACAAACAAGGTGGATCGGAATGGGGAGCCCTATTACTTATATGGCGATCCTGCCTATCCGTTGCTGCCTGTTCTGCTGGCACCATACAGGGGTGCGCAAATCACTCTACAGCAGTCAAACTTTAACAAATCCATGACACCACTGCGTCAGTGTGTCGAGTGGGGATTTGGAGACATTGCACGTAATTTCGCTTTTATCGACTTCAAAAAAAATCTGAAGCTATACCTGTCCCCTGTTGCTAAGTATTACGTTGTCGCGTGCCTGTTGACAAATTGTAAAGCATGCCTCTACGGCAACATTACGAGTTCGTACTTTGACGTTGAACCCCCTTCCTTGGAAGACTACCTGCTGTAAGCAAACACTTGCCTGTTGACAAACGGACTCTAAAACATGTATATTTGACAACACTAGGAATTCGTAGTTTGACGTCGAATCACCAGTGATTCGATTCATGAACCCCATACCTCAATTGAACAAACGTGTGGCTCACATTTAACAGTCAGGCAGTATTGTTTTTAATTGTCTATTTTTGCTACGAGTGATTTGTAATTACTTTCTGTAACCACGTCGTATTATACTTCGTATCAGTACAATATGCCTATTGTTCATGCATACACTTTACACATATACACAAAGCGACAAGTTGAGGGTAGAGACATAATTACGATATCAGTATAACGCAGTTCCAATTTGTCATTTTATTGTACATGATAAAGCAATAACTTTGCATGCACGAATCATTAAACATCGTAGCTCAGCAATAGCAAACACTTGAGTGTTTAATTGTTTTTGTTTTGCAACATCTCCATCATCATTTGAAATTGGTTTTGTTGCATTTCCATCTGCTGTTGTCTTTCAGCCCGTTCTAGTTTCAGTCTCTCCTCTCTATCTAGCTCAAACCTCTCTCTCTCCAGCTGTAAGCGCTGTGCGCTTATCCTTAGTTCTTCCTCCATGTTTGTATTTTTTTTTACCATATACTCCAGCATTGCAGATGCTGGCATTTCCTCCTTGTTTCGAGTTATTCTTCTACCTGCAACACATTCGAACATGTTATTAGCCATGCCTGCCCACTTGTATCGAATGCATAATTTTTCATATCAATATAATTCTAATGGTTTGTCGTTTTCTCACGAATGACGTCGTCTATACAATTGGTCTTGAACAATAATTATCATCAACTTATGTCGCCGAAATATTAGCGAAAACAAATTCAAAAATATATGACAGGGTAGGAGACTATTTGCAATTTTTGCTATGGCCATTAATATGGTTGCCCCGATTCCAATTATGCATAACTAAGTTTCACAAGACTATCACCCAATACATATATAATTAATACAATACTTAATTAGTAGGCGCAATTAAACATATTTAAGTGTATTTTAGTATAATTTACGTTTCGGCCTTTGCTGAATCTCCTCCTCCTTCTCTGGTGTGTCGCCACTATCGGCATCCCTGTCCGTCGCATCTCTTTCCTCTATTTCGCCGTCTCCAAAGCTTTCGTCCTGATCTTCATAAGGTACGGCATCCGCAGCTTTGGTGTCGGCTACTTTACCATTTTTCATGGTGGCTAACCGCGCCATGGCAGCATCGCGAATCGCCATGCCTACTACGCGATCTCGTACTGCCTTGTCCGTCTTCCTTTGTTGGACATCGGCGATGTGTTCCTCGCTGTCCCTTATCAATGCACAAATTTCGGAAAGCAGCATTTCCTTTTCGGTGTAGTCTTCTTCTGTTCCCGATCTACGAGGCAGAGAACAGTGTAATAAATTGTACTGATTGAATAATCAAGAAAACACATATGAACATTGACCTTTTAGGTAAATATTTCCCACCACTACATTAATGTGTGTGCGTGCGTGCGTGCGTGCGTGCGTGCGTGCGTGCGTGCGTTTTATTATATTCCGAATTGCGGTAGCATACGATGTAATGATTACAACCGATACAAATTTATCTGAGCGCATTTAGATACAGCTTACTTCTTTAACTGTGCTCGGTTGTTTGACTTGTAGTGTTTTACAAGCAGTTGTGTGCGTTCGCGAGCTCTCCTTGCGTCGATCAGGAAGTCTCCCCTGGCAATAGCAGCAGTGACTGTGGCCGCAACGTTGGTCCACACTTGTCGACCATTTGTGTACGGGTTCTGTCCCACTACTTCTGTTAGCAACATTAAATCTTCTGTTACTGTGAATTGGACGGCCTTTTTCCTTTCTTCTTTGTCTGAAGAAAAAAAATAAAACATTTGGGGTTAAACCTTTAACTGTATCATGAAAAATGTAGCTTATACATTTTTTATTTTTAAGTATTGTATATTTTCTCTGGTGGCACGAAAACATGATATGCCTGCATAATGACTAAATGTAGTCAAAAACTCGACTATGTTTACAAAATAAATAAATTAGTTAAATAGTACGTAATATACATTAGATAAAAGTCCGTTACAGTGGGAACTGTTCGCATATCCATATATAACATTCAGAACCTACATTGCTAACTATGCGATTAAACAGATCTAATACTAAGCCTAAGCCTACGGAGTCCAAGAAACAAATTTGTATTTCACTGCCACTGCGCCTCACCGCATCGCTGCAGTTGCAAACGAGCAAATCATAGGTCTTTTAAAACGCTGTCAAACTGACTTATGTGTATTTCAAACAAAACTTTATATATACGTGTGTGTTCCTAAAAGGTTGAACTATTACACTGTATAGTTACTTTGAACTACTACAACTATTTATGTACGAAATATAGGCGCGTTTGTACTTACGCGGGTTTTCCATTTTTGCCGTACGAGCGTTCCTCCAACTTTCCCTCCAACTTCCAGTTTCGCGGTTACTTCTGATTGGACCGCAAAAAATGTGACGTGGCGCACAACAACTCGGCGTACGCGTATAAGTTCGCGTCGGCGTTCGGCGCTTAAATGTGGTTGCTAATCCTCTCTAATATATTTGTTGGTCAACTTTGGTGAAAAAAAGGTTGAAACTAAAATTTTATCATCATTCGGTTGATAGCAAACTCTTTCACAGAATGTGGTTAGCTCTGAAAATAGCTGTTTGTTTTTCTTCGGCTCTGAAGAGAGCCATTGTTTGTGTTGTCGAGCCGGTACAACTTTCTCGCTTCACTTTGTAGCTTTGCGGCCTCGGCCACACCCACGGGTTGTCTTAGGGGGTGGTCTTCTTAGATGGCTTAGCAACTGCAGGCAGAGGTGTTGTCGTGTCCTGGCAGTGCTCTGATGTGAATGGCCGTATTTCGTCATACAGGTACCATTGTCGCTTCGCATCGAGTCCTCGGCACAATGATCTCGGGCATTGCATGATGACTCGGCAATGGCTGCTTCACGAGTGGCTGCTCGATCAATGCGCTGTCTATGAACTCTTGCACGCGGATGTTGGTGGACCCGTTTGCAAAGTGGAAGTGGTGGTAACTCTTGATGTGCTGTACTTTGCGGAAGTACTGAGACAGAAATGTCGTCCAATCAAATATTGGCACAATCACTTCACCGTTTTCCGTCCCACACAGCTGCGATATGTTGACATCAGACGACTGGTCCACAACTGTTGCGATATCTTGAAGACAGACCCTGAAACCGTGATAGAAGAAATCGGTCCGTTGAGCCTTCCGAACATTCTGCTGCCCTTTCCGTGACGATGTAGTCAGCGATGACAGGTGCATTCCACATGACAGCTTGGCGAGGATCGCAATGTCGAGTTCATCATGTGTCATGCCGAGAAACTGCAAGCGAACATTGGCTAGTTCATCCACCAAGAAACGCCCATGGCAAGGCTGGCCATCGTACAACTTGCATTTGCAGGTCAGTTGGCATTCTGGCTCGGCTTCTGTAGTATCACCATTACCACGAGGCATGATCTCATCGGCCAAGTTCTCGATAGCTCCAGCGAATGCAGCTCCGTCGTCGTCGTCAGTAGTGACAGTCGCACTGTCAGTGTCAGTGACGCTGTCACCGCCGGGGCCTGGCCTGGCTGGTCCACTCCCCTCCGGGTCGCTTTCCTCCTCGGTCAACTCAGTCTCCGATAAATCAGAGTCATCGTCATCGTTAGTGATCGGGCGAGTGACGAAATAGTCGTTAACAAGCTCCGACAAAACGTCATCACTTGCTATATTCCGCATGTTTAGCAGCGTCAACGAGTTCAGACAGCGAGCTACATCGTCCGGCTTCGATGCGTCCGCCATCTTGGTTTTCGCAGAACGTAAACAATGACGAAAATCACGCACTGGAAGCGTAATTCCACTTGAAATAGTTATATACACCACGCTACGTAATTCTGTAATATATACAGATATAAACTACACCAAAAAAACAACCAACTAAACTATATTCTATCTATGTAAACACTTCGATCTGACAACGAACTCGCGACAACAAAACTTCCAGAACTTTCGATAACAATCCTGCGCACTCAAACTCATCTCAATGTATTCATGCGCACTACGGGTAGGTAGATGCCTGCTAAAAATACCTTGAGAGTGATATGCCATATATGGGTATAGCAAGTTCTTTTCAGAACATGTAACCGTCCGCAACGCAGTGCGAAGTTCAGTTTGAAATTGCGCAATCCTTACAAAATACTATTGTTATAAAAACACAGAAATGAACAACTTATACTAAGAATTACATAAAACCGCTTTGTCAGTTTATATATGAATATATTAGCTGAAACATTATGAGGAAATCCCCAAATAGACCGGGTGACGCATTTTTACTATTATGACGATTTTACTCGCGATCGCGTCACGCGACATCCGCCGGGTTTTCTCAGACCGGCACACATACAGCAATGACATCGTGGCTTTATGCTGGTGACACAGTTGCTGTCGTTGCTGTTGTCAGAAGACGACGAATTGTTGCTTTCATCATTGTTGTGTGGTACAAAATGATCACCTGTGTTTTTGAATTAACCCATTAGACCCCGCACAATGACATAAGTAGGTGCTTCAGTTCCCCAGCTCATCAGACCCATTTTTGGAAATTACGGTTGTAGTTTTTTGGCTGTAGCTTCAAAAGTATTGATTTCTTATAATTGCAAGTTTGTTTATTTTACAGTTATGTTTATTTTAAAGCTAATTGAATTATCTATCCAATGGTATAAGTGTGGCTTATATATGTCTATTATATGTTGCCAATTTAGGTTGTGGAATGTCAGAAATAAATATTTTGGACATAAAATTATACATAAATCATATTCTATGTTCAAAAGTATTGATTTTTAACCGTGGCAATTAGCTATCCTATGATGTAAGTGTGGTTTATGTATGTCTATAATATGTTGTCATTTTGTGGTCTGAAATGTCGGAAATAAATATTCTGAACATTTTATGCACGAAACTGCACATGGCAGCCTTTGCACAAGTTCACATTGCATGTGCTGCAGCCAAAGCTGGATTCAATGGCGCGGCCAGATGGCCTTCGGTGTCCATTCCGTTGGCACAGCTTGCAGGCTCGCTTGCGGCCATCGAAGCGGACAAATGTGTGGCCAGCAACAGCATGGTCCTCCACGGTGTACGGCACTGTCAGCCGAACTATGGGTGGTGGTGCCTGTGCGTTGCGAGCAATGATGGCCGGGTCTCCCAACTCGTGGATCAGCAACACCTTGAATGTTTTCAGAGAAAATTTAAGTTCGTTAGCTGGCAGTGGACGATTGCACAACTTCCACAGTGTGCACACATTTATGATGTCCAGGAGGGCCCAGAAGAGGTATTTCCACCATCTCTTGCCAGACCGACCCACACTGTAGTAGGACCGCATCTGGTCAAGATGGTCGACTCCCCCCATCGACTTGTTTCCACCATCTCTTGCCAGACCGACCCACACTGTAGTAGGACCGCATCTGGTCAAGATGGTCGACTCCCCCCATTGACTTGTTGTAGCCCACAACACAGGTCGGGATGTGCAGGTTGACGTCTTGGTGGTTGCGACGGGTAAATAATAATTTTCTAAACTTTTCAGTGAGGTAAAATATCTTACATAAAACTTTTATAGCCATGTATATAAATATACTTATTTACAAAGGAAACGCATGAACGTTGAATACGCTGTCAATAAAATAAAATTTGAAACAATTCCTATAGCAACAACATCACCCATCCAGGCACCGACCAGGCCGGCTACAGCGCCCGCCATTGCTTACATTCTGTACGAGGACCAAAACTCGCCCAGATTCCAGAACGACGGCCGTGTTTCTCTCTTTTTCATTTATTTGCTTGCTTTGTTATTCACCATATAACAAAGTACATAAAATATAATAAATAGATAAGCACCAGACACATGTCGGTATTTACACTCTGACTGATCAGCTGACCGAGACCGGTGACCACACCACTCTTTGACAAAGACCGACGCCATCTTCAATCTATCGTTCATTCAGTCACGATTTTCACATCACATATAACTCTTACCTCCACATCACTTTCCAAATCACTTCCACCCGAAGAATTTTATTTACATTTACATTATATTTATTGCGTCATCATTTAATGTGACTGGTGATATGTATATATATATATAGCAACTGGTAATATATAGCAATGACATCATGGCTTTATGCTGGTGACACAGTTGCTGTTGTCAGAAGACGATGAGTTGTTGCTTTCATCATTGTTGTGTGGTACAAAATGATCACCTGTGTTTTTGAATTAGATGCACTTCTTGGAAGAGTCACAGAACCTTTGCCTGACTGATAGCACTGCCAGCGATATACAGCATGGCTGCTCTTCATGGGGTATGGAGAGTACGTATAGATATAAAAAAAATTAAACTAATTTATTTACGTTATATTTATTGCGTCATCATTAAATATATATATGATATATATGTGACCCATCTTAATGAGTCACATGTCGGAAATGTTTTAATTGAGTTATTAGTAGTGTCGGAAAGAGCAGAATCTCTGCTTTCACGTGATATATCAAGCAAGAAGATCGCTCAATTCTAACTGAAGTTATGGCTTGACAAACACATGTGGGGTAGAAACCTTGAAACCTAGAAAACGGCCTTCAAAGTTTATGCAAAATATTTGTTATGTTTCATGAAATGTATCTTAATTACCATGGACAGATCTTGCTGAAATTTGGACTCCTCAAAGATAATATCATTCTCAAGACATTCTGTTAATATGAATACATCATCTTTGTTAGAAAAGAATTAGTAGATCAATTAACATATTATGTAACTATCACCATTGTTAAGAAAAGCGAACAACCTGCACTACTATTACACCTTGGTTAGCATGAACATTACTATTACACCTTGGTTAGCATGAACATTACTATTACACCTTGGTTAGCATGAACATATCTGGCTGAAATTTGGACCACTAAAAGGTAATGGCATTCTCATGATATTCTATTAATATGAAAGCAAAATCTTTGTTAGAAATAATTAACAATAAAATTAATTGCTTATGTAATTACCGCCATTGCTATGAAAAGTGAAAGCCTGCAGCACTACATACCTTAGTTAGCATGGACATATCTGGCTGAAATTTTTACAACTTGAAGATAATTGTCTTCTCATGACACTGTATTAATAGGAAAACAAGATCTTTGTTAGAAAAAAAATAATTGCTTGTGTAATTACATTGTTAAAAAAAGTTAATTCTGGCAACACTATTATGCCAATGTATACGTGAACTTGCTGCGCATAATCGAAACTGTAGTGCATCGCGATCTGTCTGCTGCAGGGAGCACTCCTGTGTAAATCAGACACTTGCAGCTGCTTGCATGTGTCCTTGGCACGTGCCAGCATCTCGTTGTAGTGCGACCGAGCTAAGTGAGCAAGTCGCAGGTGGTCCTGCCAAAACAATGTCACCATCTAAACAACTGCATGTATTTGCATATCATTATACCTGTCTCATATAAGCCAGTCAGTGGACTCCAATAAATGTTCTAATTGCCTGTTACTCTTCATTTTGAATGACAAGAATTTTGTTGTTCAAAATTAAGTCATTACCTGAAGGCAGATATTATAACTTTATATGAAAACAAACTAATGTAACATTTTTTATGTATAAATTTATATCCTCAAATGTAGTACTTAAGCACAAACTATAAACAAAATAAAAGTGTACAGATACTGCCATGATGAAACGATTTGTCTTTCATTTGTTAAGACTGTTAGTATGATCACTGTTCAAACCTCTTGCTTCTTCAACCGCTGGCTCTTCTCCTCCTCTTGCTTCTTCAACCGCTGGCTCTTCTCCTCCTCTACAAGGTTCACTCCTCGGTAGATCATGTGATTGTTGGATTGGCAGGTCCAGATCGGTCATAGGCCGTGCAGTTAGGATGTGAGGAACCAACTTCAGCCAGGTAGTCCGGAAGACCGACATGCTCATCACTGCATGATCTGCAAACATAAACACAGTTGGTAATAATGTACAAAGGAATCCCATCAATCTGAACACAAGACCAGTTTTTATACTGTGGAAGAATTATTTTTATAGTGTTACCGTTATTTAAAAAGCATGGCTACTTCTGAATAGATGCACTTTATTGTTAAAAGGTGGACAAATTAGTATGACCTTTACCCTGTTTGATGCCACAAATTCGCTAGCCAGTCTGAAAGACAAGACAAACTCCATAAATTATCATTATAGATAGACCAAAAAAAGTTTCAAATACCTTTTCTGTTCGCAGGCAGACTTGTAGCACTTGTAGAGCTTTGTGTTGGTCTCTGACGACGGCAGCAACTTGACATCATAGCGCTTGTAGCCGGGGATGCGTCCGGGAAGCACCAATGCATTGTCCTCTGCATAGCTGCAGATGAAGGACACTGCTCGCTTGGTGTCCTCGAACTTGCGAGCCTTCACGTTGCTCTTCCGGCCGCCTGTTAGCTTTCCTTTAGCGATTAACCCGTTGTCCTTATACCAACTGAGCAGAGAACTCAGTCGGTTCTGGCTGATACTGTAACATGATTGATGGAAAACAAGATTAACTCCGGTGGCACGGACTAATCATCAGTAGGCAATACTGATTCCACACTAATCTAATTTTAAACATAATTGACATTAATTATTGAAAAAATAATTAATACTATATTAAATAATTTTATTAAAGATTAATAAGCTTACAAAGTAATACACAACCATTAATTACAACAGTGCTTACTCATGTATAAACTTGAACGTGTCACGGCACAACTGGTGTCCCTCCAGGAAATACAGGGTTCGTTGATGTTCTCGAACTTTCTGTTCCAGTGACTTTTTCATTCCTGTCAGCTGTTCAGATAGGTCGATCATCGTTGACAGCTTTCCCAGTAGAACTAGCATCTGTTCCCTTATAAATTTACCCAAAAATGAAAATGCAAATAACATGAAAAAGTAAAAGATCACCGACATTTTATGAGCAACTGTTTCAATGACATTGCCAAAGTTATGCAAAATAATAGATTTATGTCAGTACTATGTCAACCACACTTGTAACAGTACATACTCATGAATGCTAAACATAACTAATAAATAAAATTAATCAACAGTTAGGAATGTTCAAATTGTATGTAATTATTGTTAGTATTTTTACCAACAATTACCATACAAGTAAAATGACTCGTACAATGATCAATAATGAAGTGAGTCATTATCTGTGATTACATTTTACTAACTTGGAGTAAAGTCAGCCATCATCAACCTCCTTTCGACGAGTTGTTGCGGTCCAAAAATGTTATAACATGGGCCGCCTTTGTTATACTTACAGGAACATCTATAAACCAAGAACACAAAATGAGATGTAATGTAATGCATAAGATTTAAGTTTTTCCTACAAATAAAATATTTTTTATATTTGGCCATGACAAGGTCACGTGACATGTTTCTGTCTCTTTGTTCTCAACACAGGTCTAAACAGGAATTTTTTTACTCCATCGCTAATGTCACTTGTCACGTTTGCTGTTATAGTTTCACAATCTTAATTTCGAAAGCAGTGACTAACTGGAATACAACATGTAGTGAAGAAGAACTATAAAACGGGAAGCCAGGGCAGTAATGATTAATGGCATCCCGTAATCAGTCATCAATGGTGAATGTCAGATTGTCAACAAACAAGCCTACAAGACAGTCTAAAGTAATTTCTTTGCGAATTCATGCACCAGATATAACCGGGTATCGGTAACTGGATTTACTACGTGATTGCAGATATGAATACATTATTAAAACAACAGTGACAAATACCTGAACTTTTTCGCTTTCTGCAATTCATCATCTGATACTGTCTCCACCGATCTGAAGTCATCGTCTTCATCGGTTTCAAAATTCGCAAAGTTTGCATCCTCGTCCTCCTCGCTTCCATCCGTCAAGTCTTCCAAAAAATACTCTTTGATCAAACTGTCAATCTGCACGCGATCACTTTCATCCGAATTTAACAACCTCGCTACGTTAAACGCCATTTTTCTTCTTCTTAATTGCTATCTGGGTCAGCAGTGACGTGGTGGATATACACGGTACGCATGCGTGTGTTTAGAGGATTATGTAAATGACCCATCAATGAACCAATGAGAACAGCTGCCTGTGTTGTGCAGGTGTCGTTGCTATCACGTGATTCCATTTGTTTACACATCTATACAGGGGATGTATTCCTAGGTCTCTGGGGGCCATAGAATGAAGATATTAGCATATTTATGCCCATATATGGAGAGATAACGCGTCAAGCTTCGTGGTGATTCCCGATTTGTTAGGGATCGTCCCAAAATTAGCGGCAACAAACGCGCGCAATTACTGGCATTTTTTTTCTTTGTTTTAAGGAAGTAGAGCGAAACACTTTGCACAGCTCTACAAAAATCACTTTAAAATACACGAAACATAGTTAATTAGAGGTTAGCTGGAGTGGCAATCGATAAAACGAATATTAAAGAATAATTTTCAGGGGAAATCTCAAATCTCGACCCATCTTAACGACTCATTTCGTTAAGATGGGTCGCATATATATATATATATATATATATATATATATATATATATATATATATATATAGCAACTGGTGATATATAGCAATGACATCATGGCTTTATGCTGGTGACACAGTTGCTGTTGTCAGAAGACGATGAGTTGTTGCTTTCATCATTGTTGTGTGGTACAAAATGATCACCTGTGTTTATGAATTAGATGCACTTCTTGGATAGAGTCACAGAACCTTTGCCTGACTGATAGCACTGATAGCACTGATAGCACTGCCAGCGATATACAGCTTGGCTGCTCTTCTTGGGGTATGGAGAGTACGTATACGTATAAAAAAAAATTAAACTCATTTATTTACATTATATTTATTGTGTCATAATTACATATAACTGGTGATATATAGCAATGTCTTTATGCTGGTGACACAGTTGCTGTCGCTGCTGCTGAAGACACCAAATTGTCGCTTTCATCACTGTTGTGTGGTTCATCTTAATCAGTAATTTACTTAAGCTGATATGTATTTGCTGACGAATATACGATACCAGATATTAATAGTTTGTCTGAAGATGCCCAATTGTCACTGTCACTGATGTCTGTGTTGTCCTATGACAGTCGCCACTAACAGACGTCTTATGACCTAGGGACACAGTTGCTGTCGCTGCTGTTGTCTGAAGATGCCCAATTGTCACTGATATATGTGCTGTCCTATGACAGTCGCCACTGACAGACGTCTTATGACCTCTGGGCACAGTTGCTGTCGCTGCTGTTGTCTGAAGATGCCCAGTTGTCACTGTCACTGATGTATGTGCTGTCCTATGACAGTCGCCACTGACAGACGTCTTATGACCTCTGGGCACAGTTGCTGTCGCTGCTGTTGTCTGAAGATGCCCAGTTGTCACTGTCACTGATGTATGTGCTGTCCTATGACACTCGCCACTGACAGACGTCTTATGACCTCTGGACACAGTTGCTGTCGCTGCTGTTGTCTGTAGATGCCCAGTTGTCACTGTCACTGATGTCTGTGTTGTCCTATGACAGTCGCCACTGACAGACGTCTTATGACCTCGGGATACAGCCGAGTCTATCACAGCCCCTCCAGTCTGCTGGCGGAAACTCCTGGTCGTACAGACTACAATAGAGTTTACCTATGCAGGCATGGAGCCTTGTCATGTTACAGGGTGTTCCAAGCCATCTCTCAGCTCATCTACAATTCGCAGAATATTGTGACGACGAAATCTGAACTTGGAATGCAATTCTGTCTCATCATTGTTGTGATGCATCTTAATTAGTAATTTACTTAAGCTGATATGTATTGCTGATGAATATACCATACCAGATAATAATAGTATTAGTGATATTTAAAATGTAGCTGTTAGAATCAGATCAATGCGCATTGCAATAAAATAATACATATATAAAAATGCACATCCTTAGTCATTACTACAAATAATTGCTTGACAGTAGGCTGTAAGACCATTTAAACTATGAGTGTTGATATTGTTTGTGTAAGGCACCGTTCGTGCTCTGGCATGTAATGCTCTCATAATTGTCCAGTGAGTCGCTGTCAGACTCAGAGTTGCTCTCACTGTCACCACTACTGCTCTCAAGAGAGTCCTCTTGCTAGTGATCTGTCAAATGCAGGCATGTGCGTGCGTGCGTGCGTCAGTGCATGCGTCGGTGCGTGTGTCAAGACAATAGATCTAATTACACTCCACCTCCTACATACCTCCTCCTTCAGTCGACTCTCTACATCCAGTTAGATGTGATTAAAGAAAACTTAGCTGTTTATGTTTCTTATAATTAAAATACATCTCTGCATGTGCCCTTAATTTATTTGGTTGCCGCTGACAGACGTCTTATGACCTCGGGATACAGCCGAGTCTATCACAGCCCCTCCAGTCTGCTGGCGGAGACTCCTGGTCGTACAGACTACAATAGAGTTTACAGGCTTGGGTGCAAATGCAAATGTTTCAAGTAATTCAAATGCAAATGCACGCATATATGATTGCATTTAAATGCAAATGTTTGAGATGATGCAAATGCAAGTACATACCAGTTTACATGAACTTTATTAAATATAATTATATAAAACACATTGTAGCCTCGGGCCCCATATTGAAAACAACTTCGTCTTTTGGTTGAGATACTGATGTTTATTGTGTAACACCGTGAAAACTGTGAAAAGAAATTACAACTATTAACAAACAGTTTTACACCATATCTATATGTAAATGGTATGCTATACTAAAGGTGGCTGACCCAGTTACTCATCAATGATTAAAATAGTCACACTAAGTGGTCTAAAGCTGGTTGCATACATTCAGTGGTATGTAATCTTGTAAGTATTCCCATACGTTAACACATCTAACACATAGCATTGATGTGATCAAGGCACAGACACATGCACTAACACAATGAATGTATAATCGAATAAGTAATGTCACTAGATACAACTGTGTCATATTTATACAGTACTATGTGGATAGATAGCCTTATATTTGACAAAGATAAGTTCATAACATTTGGGAAAGTACATGGTACAGCGTACTATATTGTGAGACTGATCTTAACATCAAGTTTAACCATGAAAAACAAGACATTTGTAATACTACTACATTCTAAGTGATTCTTTGTTATTCATTAGTTTGCTACATACCTCATTGCGTCTAATATGGGACTCAGGTAGTCAGATGTTCATAGATTGAGTTCTTTATTCTATTCTGTGGAAGCTGCCATGTCATTGCTGTAGGATAGATCACTCGGCCAGATCACTCGGCGGCAGCACACTGTGTTCCTACTCGATTTTGTTTACAAGTTTAGATAATAATAGTGTCAACTCATTTGGACTGATATACATCTACATGTTACATGAAACTATTATCATAATCAGTTAGATACACAGACTCTTACTGCTAGGTAAAGCCCGGCGCACACGGGCGGATCGGCAGCGCGGCGACAGCTCACGAGGCCAACGGCTAAGCTATATTTCCTATCACCGTTGCCCGCACACGAGTGAATGTAGCTCAGCTGCATACGCGGCCGTCACTACCAATTGCGCCCACAATGCTTCGCGCAGCTTCCCTCCCGAAAATAACATTTAATTAACTCTACCTTAAATCTAAATAATAAAAATATAATAACTGAATCAGGAATATTGATACTAATAATACACAATTAACGCACGGCGTACAGATTTGGTCAAATACCTTCTTAATAGTTCATAAAATTGATACGCATTGTGAACTGTGTGACATGAAAGTTGAAAAGGATATGTTTGTAACTTATATATGACATATCCTGAAAATACAATTTAAAATATAATGAAAAAGAATCAATTGTACAATCATAATGAAAAACACAAGTCAATATCTTTCACAATCTTGAACAACAGGTAGCTTGTCTTCAGAGATTCAGACAGAGTCTTCAGACAGAAACTCGTTGGACGCTGCCATTTTGTTAACACATGATCGCGGTACGTGATATCATTGGCTAGATTACTTTCGCTGCTGAGCTAACAGCTCATGTTGCCCGCAGACGAGAGAATCGGGCTTACGCGGTGCTGATAATATCAAACACGTCGGATAATCTTTCCCCCGGCTCGCGAGGCCAACTGCTTAGCTAGATCACCCGCACACGAGTGGATCGGCCGCAGAAACGCGTCATGAGCTGGCGCCGCGCGGCCGATCCGCCTGTGTGCGCCGGGCTTTACATAAACAAAACTATGTTGCTCAGCATAGACGTTTCCCAAGGGTGTGAATCAACCATCTCCTGTCACTAATACACTGGCCACAGGGTTTCCCTAGGGTGGGCAATTCACCTCCCATGACCTGTAAAGTCCCAAACACAGGCTGTCTACACTAATGGGTTTCCCAGTGCCCTGGTCAGTGGCTCTCAGTGACAGTGTTGTGTGATGTGCTCACTAGACTGAGAGTGAATCAGCTGTTGTGTTCACTGTCATTTACACACATTATTTTATTACTAAATAAAAACAACATAAAATGATAACATCAAGCTGAAGGGCCAACTAGGAATTACAACATTGTGACGCTTGTGAATCAGGAATCTTCTCTTGCTGCTGATCTGTGTAATATCCAGGCGCGTGCATGCGTCAGTGCGTGTGTCAAGACAATAGATCTAATCAGACTCCACCTCCTACGTATCTCCTCCTTCAGCTGACTTCCGACGTCTGGTGAGATGTGATTAAAGAAAACTTATGCTCTCATAATTATCCAATGAGTCGCTGTCAGACTCAGAGTTGCTCTCACTGTCACCACTACTGCTCTCAAGAGAGTCCTCTTGCTGGTGATCTGTCAAATGCAGGCGCGTGTGTGCGTCAGTGCATGCGTCGGTGCGTGTGTCAAGACAATAGATCTAATCACACTCCACCTCCTACATACCTCCTCCTTCAGTCGACTCTCTACATCCAGTGAGATGTGATTAAAGAAAACTTAACTGTTTATGTTTCTTATAATTAAAATACATCTCTGCATGTGCCCTTAACTTATTTGGTCGCTGCTGACAGACGTCTTATGACCTCGGGATACAGCCGAGTCTATCACAGCCCCTCCAGTCTGCTGGCGGAGACTCCTGGTCGTACAGACTCTCTACATCCAGTGAGATGTGATTAACATTGAGCTCGTTGACCTCGGGATACAGCTGAGTCTAGCACAGCCCCTCCAGTCTGCTGGCGGAGACTCCTGGTCGTACAGACTCTCTACATCCAGTGAGATGTGATTAACGTTGAGCTCGTTGACCTCGGGATACAGCCGAGTCTAGCACAGCCCCTCCAGTCTGCTGGCGGAGACTCCTGGTCGTACAGACTACAACAGAGTTTACAGGCTTGGGTTCAAATGCAAATCAGCACATTTAAGTGCAAATGCAAATGTTTCAAGTAATTCAAATGCAAATGCACCCATATATGATTGCATTTAAATGCAAATGTTTGAGATGATGCAAATGCAAGTATATACCAGTTTACACCAACTTTATTAAATATAAAACAGATTATTTTATTACTAAATAAAAACACAACATAAAATGATAACATCAAGCTGAAGGACCAACTAGAAATGACAACATTGTGACGATCTCCTCTTGCTGCTGATCTGTGTAATATCCAGGCGGGTGCATGCGTCGGTGCATGCGTCAATGCGTGTGTCAAGACAATAGATCTAATCACACTCCACCTCCTACGTATCTCCTCCTTCAGCTGACTCTCGACGTCTGGTGAGACGTGATTAAAGAAAACTTCATTTATTTTTGCGAATAATGAAAATGTTGAAACAATCCATAATTCGCATTGTTTGTCGAAGTGAACATATCTCGGTACAAGTCGAGTGACTGCTGCTGCCACCTTGAGGATGGTTCTACTCTCTGCTGCCTTGCTCATGCCAAGCAAATCACCAATAACCAACTGGAAACTGCCACATGCAAAAAATCGTAAGGCGACAAGAATTTGATGTGTTGTTATCAGCCTTTTCTTGTAGAAATAGAAACGTTGTCATCAAGCAAATCGAGTCCATGATGTCATAAGGTAGGAACTGTGGGATGTTGCGCACAATGCATAGTTTAAATAGGCGACATAAAGAAGGTTGTTTTTAGGAAATTACGTGTTTCATGTCACCTACTTAAACTACCCAACATAAATGGGACAAAACTCTCCGTTCTGCAACTTTAATTTCCCTCACTCCTACAACACACAACTACCCTATATACTACTAAGTTCTACAGGTGTTGCTGTAGTTTCTTAGCCAGACCATCATTTTCTTCTGGACGTCGGAGTTGGTGGATTTTTTTAAAAGCAGGTTTCTCAGAATGGCCCCTGAGACATGTACAAGTTTGTTCTAAACACCAGTGTTGTATTTGTTCTAAACACCAGTGTTGTATTTGTTCTAAACACCAGTGTTGTATTTGTTCTAAACACCAGTGTTGTATTTGTGTAACAGTTATTTCATCCATTCAAGACATAAAAAGTGCACCCTTTAAAAGTTCCAGGTTTTTTAAGAGATAAACTTGTTTATCCGTAATAGTACTTGCCAGTATGCCGGCATGGAACCTTGTCATGTTACTGGGTGTTCCAAGCCATCTCTCAGCTCATCTACAATTCGCAGAATGTTGTGACTACGAAATCTGAACTTGGAATGCAATTCTGAGGCTGTTAACAGGGCCAATACTGACATGCTGTACTGGCCCAATGCTGGATCAGTAATTGGCATGGCATGATATACTGGCACAATACTGGAACACTAGTGGCTCAGTGTTCAGTGCATATATGATTTATGTTGACGTACCAACTGGTTACTTGGTATGCTAGAAGAAGAAACTAATACACCATTTCATTTTCCAGTTTGATCTGACAATAGCAAGTGGCAACTTCAGTATCCCCATACTGAAGCACAGCCCAATGAAAGCTTGGAAGCCGCTCTTCGTGAAGTCGGCCCATCTTGCTGCTGACGGTGCGGGTGGATTGGCTGTTCTTTGAAATTTATGTATTGACCAAAAACAAAATTGTGAGAAAACAGCGAACAAACTTTTGTGTTTATATTGATACACTTTTTGACTATTGAAATGGTTTTTGACTATTCAGATGTGTACATACACCTATTGGACTATTCATATATGTGAAATACCACTTATTTATTATACATACAACACTGATCAGATATGTAGCAAACTCTTTGTGTAAGAGTAGTTGGCTCTGAAAAGAGCCGTTTGTTTTATATGTCCGTCCCAACATAGAGTCCTAAAACTCCAGCACCATAGGAAGCTCCCCCTTCAGCCTGTGCAAGCATGTCTTGCTGACGAATCCTGTGAAGACGGCGATGTTCACGGTTCTTTCTCTCTTGCGTGTCGGCTTTCCTTCTCATCAACGCCAGTCTCCCCTTGCCTTTCGCCTGTGTCAGCTTCACAAGGGCTTTGCCATGTCGAAAGCCCAATGCTGTTGTTGTTTCTTTCACGGTCTTCTCTGAGCCCTGGTTGAACTCGCTGACAGCCACGGCAGCACCAGCTTCCACCCGCAGTTTTCCGACAAAGTCAGTCTTCAGACACTTCCGCCAGAGGACAGAGTGTACGCTTTCGTTCGGGTTCTGTGTCTTTCCCCTGAGACAACGACGGAGCAGGTTCTCATCACCCAGATGCACATAGATGGGCTTCACAAACTGGCCGACTTCCCGTGACAGTGGCGTGCCGATGTTGTCCTTGTGTGGCCCTGGTCGCCCACCAGCTCGAAACACCACTTGGACAGCGATCATGATGCGGGTCTTCATCCGTTGAAAGGGCATGGAGGAACGTGGCGAACACTGCATTCCTCGTGGCATCCAGATTCCCCGGGTGGCTGCGTATGGCATTGCCATAGTACTTGGTGAGCTTTGTGATCGTAGCAGCCGTTAGCTTGCCATAGCCCCTGCCACCAGTAACCACTCCTTCCTGTCGACCCTCAGCTGCGACTTCTCAAAGCTGTGCCCAACCTCTTCGACACGTGGTTGATACACTCTTCTTTTGTAATCGTGCAGTCTTTGCCATAAACATTCAAGGAAACAAGTTGGTTGAATGTTTTCGCATCGCCATCTGACAACACAGTGACGTATCGGAAGCCATGCTTCCGTTCCGAACGCCGCCACAGGATCTCCGCAATGGCAGCATCCATTCCTCCAGGAGTCCCCTCAAAGTTCTTGTTGCAAACATGGTTTGCCTTCCATGTTGCATAGTCTGTGCTGGTTTTGTCCATGTGGTCCCCCACAGTGGTACAGCCATGGCAGTAAACACTCAGTACTTCATAGTCGATCACCAGGTGGGTGATCAAGTCGATCACGCTGCCATAACCGTAGTAAGACTTGTGGCCTCGCGTCATCCAGGAACCATCATACGATACATAGATATCTCTCACATTCTCTGATCTGCGTACGCCTGTCTCACACAGACAGCTGCAGCGTTGAGACAAGTCGTCACTGTGTCTACCACTGCTACAGCTACTTCTTTCTGGTGTCTCATATACGTTCTCTGGTGGATGCACGGTGAATCCAGCCACCAACAAAGCCGTCACAGTCCAGAAAATCCAACCCCAGTGTCCATGGTTCCTGCCACCATTCTCCTTGTAGCAAACGGTGCTCTACTAGGCCGATTACCAATCCGCTCCAAAGACAGTGTTTCACTGCAGACGTTTTCACAAACGGTACAAACAGTTGTTTATTCGCACAAGTTGCTACATTGACAAACACAAGGGACCTGTTGTGGGTTTTCACGACAAATGTCAAATCTCCCAACAACATAAGTATATGCAAATTGAGTAAGAATATTGAGTTAGTTTGCAGTTTATTTTGGTACATTTTAATTTAATAATAACAAATCTCAAAGTAGTTAGTGAGCTGAAGCAACATGCTAATAATTTTTTTATTATATTAGTAGAACTTTATAATTATGAATTATTGATCAGTTATTAGTATAACTGAAAATAAAAGCATAGTGAAATTGAGATTTCAAAGAATTAAACGTAAATGTATATTCGTTTTACACCGTTCATACAGTTGGGGGACCTGAATCAACATGGGTTGAACAAACTTGCCCAAGCTATGAAGCGACACCAACTGGTTTCAAACTTGGGAACTCTCAAATGAGAGCGCAGTGTTCTAACAACTACATGACATGCCTCACAATGATTATAAATTATGAAGGATAATAAAATGCGTACGCATGCATAAACTTGAACATTTCTCTGCATAACTTGTGTCCATCAACGTAATACACCATTCTCTGATGCTCACAGACTTTCTCGTGTCGCTGAATGACAACTGTCTTCGATAGGTTCATCAGTGTTGACAGTTTTCCGAGGAAAACTAGCATTTGCTCTCCTTAAATAATGAAAAGGACAGCATTTTATTACAAACGTGGAATGGAGTGATTATATAAATATGCACAAGAGAATTATAATTGTCATGACCACAACAAAGTTGGCAATGTAACCAATATGATTTACCTTTTTGGCCACTGCAATTAAGCAGGACTATAAAAAGTGTCCGTGATTACACATTGATAACTGAGTACAATGTATACCATCTATTTTAAAACGTGCATTTGTTTCAATAATAAACAAAAGTTTATTTTTACATATATCACATGATTATGACCATGTGATACGACCATGTGATATGACCAAGTATCATGGCATTTGGAAATAATGCATTATTATACTTAGTACAATAAAAATATATTATAATTGTAGTAAAATATCCCCTCACTTGGCGTAAGCATGCAGCCCTTTTCATCCTGATGTCAACAATCTGTTGTGGCTGAAAGACACTGTAGCAGGGGCCACCTTCGTTGTGCTTGCATGTACATCTAAACAAAATTAATATTCATTCAATAAAGCACAAATTTGAAACTTGTGTGCCAAACTAAACGAAACATCTCACCATAATAAAAGATTGATGTATTCGGCATAAGACGAAATATATTGCAGTCATTATTGTAGACAAAAATGAAATTTTAGGCTACAATAATAAGGAATTAATTCAGCAACTAATCAGTGGTGTATCAGTACGTCTGACATAATTCCTCCATATCACAGAGTCACAACGTCAATTTACTCTTTATGTCAATCCCTGAATAGCACCAGCTGAATGAAACATGTGACCCAGGACAGCAAAACCAGTCACTTGGATAAAAAAGTGTGTGCAATTTATTGTGTTTCTGGAACAAGCATATGTTTAGCTTCAAAATGATACCATCCTCACTGATGTCACAATTTATTGTGTTTCTGGAACAAGCATATGTTTAGCTTCAAAATGATACCATCCTCACTGATGTCACAATTTATTGTGTTTCTGGAACAAGCACATGTTTAGCTTCAAAATGATACCATCCTCACTGATGTCACAATTTATTGTGTTTCTGGAACAAGCACATGTTTAGCTTCAAAATGATACCATCCTCACTGATGTCACAATTTATTGTGTTTCTGTAACAAGCATATGTTTAGCTTCAAAATGATACCATCCTCACTGATGTCACAATTTATTGTGTTTCTGGAACAAGCATATGTTTAGCTTCAAAATGATACCATCCTCACTGATGTCACAATTTATTGTGTTTCTGGAACAAGCACATGTTTAGCTTCAAAATGATACCATCCTCACTGATGTCACAATTTATTGTGTTTCTGGAACAAGCATATGTTTAGCTTCAAAATGATACCATCCTCACTGATGTCACAATTTATTGTGTTTCTGGAACAAGCACATGTTTAGCTTCAAAATGATACCATCCTCACTGATGTCACAATTTATTGTGTTTCTGGAACAAGCATATGTTTAGCTTCAAAATGATACCATCCTCACTGATGTCACAATTTATTGTGTTTCTGGAACAAGCACATGTTTAGCTTCAAAATGGTACCATCCTCACTGATGTCACAATTTATTGTGTTTCTGGAACAAGCATATGTTTAGCTTCAAAATGATACCATCCTCACTGATGTCACAATTTATTGTGTTTCTGGAACAAGCATATGTTTAGCTTCAAAATGATACCATCCTCACTGATGTCACAATTTATTGTGTTTCTGGAACAAGCACATGTTTAGCTTCAAAATGATACCATCCTCACTGATGTCACAATTTACTGTGTTTCTGGAACAAGCACATGTTTAGCTTCAAAATGATACCATCCTCACTGATGTCACAATTTATTGTGTTTCTGGAACAAGCATATGTTTAGCTTCAAAATGATACCATCCTCGTTGATGTGTCATGATTTTTTGTAGAGATATCTCATTTTGAACATACCAGGATCAAAAACGTTAATTTGTAGAAAATCGACTTTGAAGATCCATTAACATGTTTTGGGAGGATTACGCTGGAAATTATCATGTAACAGAGCATTTATGCATGCATCATATCAGACAGATACATATGTGAATAAGTTTACTTGTAAATTAGTTACATAAATTATTTTTTTATTTTTACTGTTATTAAGATCACTTACGTTATTAGGATCACTTACGTTATTCGTTCACAAAATAAAAAAATTATATTTTGCAGATGTAGTGCTTTATTCAGCAATTTAGTTGTGATCTGAAGGCAAGTGATAGCGGATGACATTCAGTAATGTCAATTGTCTCATGTCAAATTAAGCACGTTACTGATTAGTGGCGCCCCCTGCATCCACGTTTTGCTGCAGGTTGTTCATTGTCCCTCGACACAGCAGTTTGTGCACTGTTGTTTGGCAGTCTGCTCTTTTCGTCTTGACTTCTCGGTCATCGGGGCATTGCGAATTGTGGAACTGATTTTTCCCAGGATGATGAGATCTTTCTCGTTGTCTAGCAAGGAACTCATGTTCATCCTTAGCTCCAGTACAAATTCTTCAGTTAACCATTTTTATACTGACCACTCATTATGTAATTTTACCCATGAAACTGGGTCATTTTGGAAAAATCGGATATATTTTTAAAATCTCTACACACTCTGTATCAAATTTGATTTCTTCGGCCCACACTGTGGTTACAGAGATGTGTTGTATACCAAATGAAAGCTGAGAAACTCAGCATTCCAGGTATGTGCAACTCATTTGCATAACATTTGATTTACACAATAATGTAATGAGTTGAAAAATCATACGTTTTTTTTTTATCTCTGTAGGACAAATGTGAGGGAAGTTATGAGCTATTGCTATCATGTATGTATGTCGGAAAAAAAGGAACACATTCTCAAAATTCATACTATGTGTGAAATTTGATTTTCTCGACCCATACTGTCGTTACAGAGATGTGTTGTACACCAAATGAAAACTGAGAAACTCAGCATTCTAGATATGTGTATCTCATGTGCACAACATTTGATTTATGCAGTAATGTAATGAGTTGAAAGTTATTTTTGTTTGCAAGCTACATACCCAAAATTCAACACACTTTTTCATCCCGTTTTGCTGTGCATACATGGCAACTCCCAGTGGAAGAGTTGTAGACAAATGTAACAAGAATTATCTCTGTAGGACAAATGTGAGAAAAGTTATGAGCTGTTGCGACCGTGTATGTATGTCAAGAAATATTCAAATCTATGAATCATCATCCTACAATTGATATCACCTCTGCTACTGGTTTATGTCGCATGAACAAACTCAAAAGTGTAATATGTGTTGTAACACAACAATAAACTTTATTATAACAACAATAGAATGTTTTCTTGCAACGTCATACGCACAAAATATCCCTGTAGCCACACAGACACTTATGGCTTGTTCGCCCTGTTGATGTGCGCTCCCAAACACTTCTGATGAATGGGCACATGGCTACTGCTGCAGCCAAAGTTTGTAGCCTGCACACGCTCATTCGGCTGTCGAGAAAACGAACACTCACGGCACGCTCGTCGCTTGTCGAACATTCTCTCCAGAGTGTGCACTTGCAGACGACGCTCTGGTGCTCTGGGGTGCTGAGGAGATCTGTCTGCCCTGGTGTCTCCGATCAAGTCGTTGGACAGGTCCTCCAAGAAGTCAAGGAAGGTTGGCCACTGCCTACTGTGGTATGTGTGACCCTTGTCTTTGGCCACGACGTAGGCATTGTGCGCAGACACCATCATGCCATAAAAGAAGAGTCGACGCCACCACTTCTTTGACCGATGGTTGGTGGTGTGATAGCTGATTGACTGGTCCAACAAATCGACACCACGCATGTGTCGCTGGTAGTCCTGCACCATCTTTGGGACTGGCACCTGCGTTCGAACCCGATCTCTGCGTCGCAGAACCGTGCCTTGCTCCGTCGGGTCATGATAGTTTGACAATGTTAGCATTCTCTTGATGTCCATCCATGTGGCAAACACCAAATCGTCCTTCTGCGCCACCTTGGACTCGCCACGCTGCAGTTTCGTGTTCTTCGGAAGAAGAGCAACAGGCAGCCCCTTCCTGTTTGACCTAACAGTTCCATGGATTCGCAGATCACTGAACAAATTCACTGCCGTGTAGAGATTGTCCATGTAGACATGTATCCCTGTGCCAAGGACAGGACCACCCTGTGTGTCAAGCCTTTCTCCTGCCGCCCTTCCAGCTTGCCAGTGTACACCTGGATGTTGTAGGCATATCCAGTGTCTGCCTCGCACAGTGCCCACACCTTTATCCCCCACTTGATGGGCTTGGCAGGCATATATTGTCGAAAACCAAGTCGCCCCTTGAACTTAATCATCGACTCGTCTATGGTGCACTGCTGGTATGGCGTATACACGTCTTGGAAGCGAGCAACCAGGTGGTCAAAGAACCATCGCAACTTCCAGATCTTCTCCCCAGCTGGAGCCAGCACAGTGTTGTCTTGCAGGTGGACGTATCTCCAGAGCAGGTTGAAACGATCGCGCGACATGACGGCACTGAAGTTGGTCGCCAACAACCACTTTGTCGCTCTCCCGTGGCGGTGTCTCCGTGGCAAGCGCAAAATCCCCATGCTGAAGCATAGGCCAACGAAGGCCTGCTTGCTTTCGTGGCTTCTCTCCATCGCGAAGCAGTGGGGGTGGCGGACGAGCAGTCCTCTGCTGGTCAGCATAACGGTTCGTTTCGACGACCAATCTGTCCCACATCTGAAATGAAATGAAGACGCAATAAGCCTTTATCAAACGAGCAAATGTTATTACAATATATATATAATTCATGCCTATTTTATCTGAACTAATACTAGTATATTATTTATTATAACATTTCCAAGCAGACATACAAATACAAAGTGATGTACAGAAAACTAAATTGTATGCATCCATCAAAACTACACAGGTGGGCTTTTGAGTTTTGTTGACTTGTATTAGCATGAAAATAAAAACATAAAATAAAATAGGCTTGAATAAAATACCAGCATATGTCAAGTTGAGGTGTTGGAAAGTGCTTCCACCATCCAGTGTACACTACGGCTCACTGTGGTCTTTGAATAAATACTGTTTTTGTTAATTACTAACTGAAGCGGGGCATAAAGATGAAGCCATTTTGTAAATAAGCTACCACGTGACACGATTCCAACCAATCACTGAACGCGGTGCGTAAATTGTGGCATTTGTTTACGTTTGGTGCCTTTCTTCTAAATGCGCTCATTGGTTGAATATGATGTCATTGGCAATACCGTTGTAGTAGCGGGAAAGAGGGAAGTCTGTTCTTCACAACAATACCCGGATCATGGGGTTGCCACACTCAGAAGGCGAAAGAGATCTGTCTAGATTGGGTCGAGATTATTGCTTTTGTTTAAGTTAAATCCCCTTTTCAAGTGACTAGCGTTTACAAATTGCTCATGTAGAGCTTATTAATGTTATTTTATCACGCACAGACTAATCTCTATTTGCGACTTCTGACTGATTTTGCTGTCGCTGGTCAAATATGTCAGCATAGCCTACTAGCCTTGGTTATAGTAACGATATAAGTAATCATGTCATGATTTCACCCTGATAAAGCACACATGCACTCATACAAACACAATCATTCACGACAATGGCTTGTGCCATTGTTCGTGTAAATAAAACGATCCACAGACAGTGAGCCGACATAATAATTTTACATTGTATATAAACTTTGATAGCGCACACAACAGTTGTAGATATACATACCTGAAACTGGTAACTTTGGCCAGTTCTTCGTCCACCGCATCAAAAACGATGTCCTCAGACTTGGCAGCCACTTCCATTGCATCGTCGAAGTAATTTCTTCGATCATCAAAATGGTCATCCTGTCGGATGAACTGCTGTTACAAACGTCCGAATCTGAATCTGGTTTGTCGCCGTTGCCACACATGTACTTCTCCAACAAGTTATCGATATTTTCTGTATCGGAATCCACCACATCGCAATTAATCAACCTCGCTAGCTCGAGCGCCATGTTTAAAGGGCCAGACAAAGAAAGCCACAATGTGCATGCGCCGCAGCTCCGCAGCCAATAACAGCCTACCATTAGTTACGTGCCTAGCAACAAGGAGTCGAATGTTTACAACATAGCTTGCACGCCAAGCCCTCCTATTGGCTAAATTCAAAAACACGTCACGGTGACCTCAATATATTTAGAAAGGCGACATCCAGCGCTTTGTGGCGGTACCAAAATTATAAGGGACAGACCAAAATTTCTGCAAAAAACTGCGTCACAAATGTAGAGTTTTCGGCTTTGTTTTAGCGAATTCATGCATGAAATTTTACACAGCTATCAGAAAACCACTCTATTAACCCTTTAGAACTTTTTTTCACGTCTCTGGTTCCTTAGAGATTTTACCTTGAACTGCGAAAGTTGTGTGTGTGTTGGTTTTTGGGGCATATCTCTGTTGATATTGATTTTCTATTATTGCAAGTAGTAGTTATTTTAAAGAGAATTGAATCCTACATGGTGGTATGAAATATGATATTCTATATACAGTCGCGCCTCGTTATACGCGCCCCGTTATTACGCGGATTCAGATATAACGTGGTCGGTCGTGGACCCCGATTTACTGCCGCCAGGGGAAAATGCCAAATGGCCTGCTTAAACCTACTTAGAATTGCTTTGACAATTCTCAAGAAACATTAGGCGAACAATGTCAATGAACGAGTATCAATGTGTTGTTTGTCTTGCGCTGTCGCCGACATCAATCGCTGGCTTCGCGCTTCGCTTCGACGATTTGTAAATTGCAATCGAGATTCACAAATACGCCTCGCGTACGAATCAGATAAACAGTTTTAAATGCATTTAGTATGCAATACCAACATAACACTTGAGTGAAATGACATACTTCCATTACATCCTAAATTTAATCGTTTTCGCGAGGCTCTACCAGCGCGCAAAAATACGAATTCATCATCCGCATATGAAATGAATCGATGTTAAGTGGAGCGTAATAAATTTGCGCTTTGGTCGAGATCGGTTCAAAGACGAAGTGAAACAATTATTAATTCTACCTATTGTCGTTTTCTGTGTTTTATCAGCTTACATACTATGTTTGTCAAATCATATATGTTTTCGGCTGCTCAGATCCAGGTTATTATTTTCGATTCATAGGCCTATTGCCTTGGTCCAGTACATCATCATCGTAGTAGATCTATTCCATAAGGCAAGTTTCATAAACTGCATATAGGACAGTGCTGCAAGCACATAGGGCTTCGACAGCGTTCATGGACTTGGTGCAGCGGGCGGCGATCGCTGTTGTTTAGTAGCTCCTTGGTGGCAGATATGGGAACACCTAACGCGCCTTGCTTACAGCGCGGTCTGATATCGTGGACCCCGACCACCGCCTTTTAACGAGGCGCGACTGTATAAAATATGTTGACCATACCTGGCTTGGAAAAAAGACAAATTGAGAATGCATCACAATTCGACAAAGGAAGTCGTTACCTACACAATGGTATAATATATGTTGTAGCAAAAATTTTTGTTGCACAAGTTCAGCTATAAATAAATAATTCTAGACCAATCGAGATTGCAAAAGTTTAGTATGGGACATGTTACTGTATACACTGTAAGTTGTACATCCTTCATGGCCGTCCCTGCCGTAGGCAGGCCTGGCTTAGCCTTGGACCGGGTCTACCTTTGGCTTTGCTTTGCCAACCAGACAGTATTTAGAATTATCGGCATAACAATCATAAATCGACACATAAATTTTTATTCCATCTGCCTGTTGCAAGTTTATTTACGCAAAAATAACAGGCCATATTTTATTCACTACGAGCACTGTCACTGTGCATCGTGACATGATGACGGAACAGCCCAGTTAAACAAAAATTCACTAGGGTTATGACAACTTAATAATAATAATGTTTATTTCAGACAAAAGTCATATATACCAGGTATATATATATATATATATTTTTTTTTTTATATATACACGCATGTCCTGCAATAAAGTACATGTAAAACAAATTAAGAATAAAAAATATACACACACCTTTACCACCATATATTCTATATTGCATAACAATTTAAAGGAATTGGTATTCTTCAAATACAAGGCTTATGCAGTCTCACAAAATGAATGTTGAAAAGGTGGAAATATAAATTTTCCTCATACAAACAGTACATTAATACGGCCTGGCAGCACATATATAACTGTTCCAATTCCAGAAATTGATGTGGAAGAAAGCGATGGGCCTGGCGAGGAAGACACAGGAGGAAAGAGGAAATTCCCTGAGACGGGGGACAAAGAACAACCAAAGAAGAGAAAAAAGAAGAGAAAGAAAACGGTTTGTATTAAGTTCACAAACGCCACTTTCCTTTCCTACAACTTTCTAGATGCAGCACAAATACTAGGAAAATATCAATTAGCAGAACCAATTATTCAGTGATAGATGGGATTCACCTGTGGATGGGATTTGGTAGGATTCTGAGAAAATACTAGGGCAGCAGGTGACACTTGATGGTGGTCAGTCACTGTCAGCAGGTGACACTTGACGGTGGTCAGTCACTGTCAGCAGGTGACACTTGACGGTGGTCAGTCACTGTCAGCAGGTGACACTTGACGGTGGTCAGTCACTGTCAGCAGGTGACACTTGACGGTGGTCAGTCACTGTCAGCAGGTGACACTTGACGGTGGTCAGTCACTGTCAGCAGGTGACACTTGACGGTGGTCAGTCACTGTCAGCAGGTGACACTTGACGGTGGTCAGTCACTGTCAGCAGGTGACACTTGACGGTGGTCAGTCACTGTCAGCAGGTGACACTTGACGGTGGTCAGTCACTGTCAGCAGGTGACACTTGACGGTGGTCAGTCACTGTCAGCAGGTGACACTTGACGGTGGTCAGTCACTGTCAGCAGGGTTTTCTCCAGTTGTTATTGAGGACAGTTCTACATTGTTAGAGAATGTTATTTCCATGGTGGATAGTGAAGAGAAACATGAAAGTGTATATAAGACCAGGATTAACAAGATGTTTGCCACCATGTCTCATCACTCTAGTCTCAACAACAAGTTTAATGAGGATTTGGCAAAACACAGACAAGACTCTAGTAGTGAGCTTATTTACCTGTACTGTAATGCACATTTTTCTTTCACATAAATCAACTTTGTGAGAATTTTAGAAAAACTTAGAAACCAAATTGGGTCGGCCACTTGGCCGAAACAATAGTGCGAAATTTTAAAACTGGCATTCTTCAGAATCACATCCTACAAAGTATGTCCGAACAGCTTCTGATGTCTTAGGACCCAGGGGAAATCAGAAAAATGGTGGTCAAGCTCAGTGGAATGCATATTTGTCCAAAGGTAGTCAGAAGTCGAACGTTACTTCATTTTGTTCAAATTTGTTTGAGGGTTCAAGAGATTGTTCCATCATCAGTCACATATTACTGATTTGTTGTATTACTTCTGTTGAAATACGTAGACCAATATAAACAGACTATGCTTTCCAAATTCAGAGACTGATCAACAGATGCCAGTGAGCTCCTAGAACCAGACTGTGGCATTTTTCCAGAATTTCCCATCAGACATTGCTGCAACAACAGTCCTCTTTAACCCACTAAGTTCTTGCTCTGACACAAATGTTAAAAACATGCATTAGAAACAATGATGCTTGGCTTCATGGAGGTGACAGAAAAACAGTCAGCTGACATTTTACTGGGTGGATAATTTGGTTCAGAGCCATCAACGACGAAGAATGAAATGAAACATTTTAATGTAACTAATTTGTTGTCTGAGCATGAAATTGGTGACCTGAATTTTTCTCCGTTCCAAAGCAGACTTGGTTCTTTGTGCTATCGTTTAGGCATTCAGATTCAGAAAATCATTAAGTCATTAGAAAAACAAAAGAAAGATTTAAAATTTTACGGATAAGAAAACAAAGCAGGCAAAAAGATTTGAAAATCAAAATAAATTGATGGTCAAGAAGTTGAAGAGGTGGCCAAAACTTTATAAGTGGACTTTAACTCAGGGCTTTGTGTGGCTTAAGTTTTAGCTTGTGCTAGTTGATACCAATTCAGTATGTTGATTCAAGTGAGACAGTCTGGACTACAATTGTAACAGTTTGCAGTCTGGTTGGAGACCCTTAAGCCCGGCGCACACGAGCGGATCGGCCGCGCGGCGCCAGCTCATGACGCGTTTTTGCGGCCGATCTACTCGTGTGCGGGTGATCTAGCTCAGCAGTTGGCCTCGCGAGCCGGGGGAAAGATTATCCGTCGTGTTTGATATTTTCAGCATCGCGTAAGCACGATTCTCTCGTGTGCGGGCAACATGAGCTGTTAGCTCAGCTGCGAAAATAATCTAGCCAATGATATAACGTACCGCGGTCACATGCCGTAAAAAAAATGGCAGCGACCAACGTGTTTCTGTGCGAGTCCATTTCAGAGGACAAACTTGTGGAGATCTGGGGAGACTATCCATGTCTGTACAACGTAAGATCGGAGACCTTTAGGAATAGGGATCTGAGAGAGCAGGCGATGCAACGTATTGCTGAAGAAATCGGACAAAGTAGTAAGTATTGATGAACTAAAATCTGTAGTGAGCGGTTTATCTTGATTCCTACTGGATCAGGTCCAGCAGTGGACCTGATTTTATTTTGACAGGGAAGGTACTCCAAAAAAAATTTCCTTTTCATATACATTGAACACGGCGGCCAAAGGCCCTATGAATACGAGTTATTCGCGATATAGCTTACTATTTAATATATCCTACAGTTGACCTATTCCATGGAATTATGTCATGGTGTCCAAAGTCAACACTAAGTCACGTTTGTTCAAATTGTTGATGTTTTAATTCTGAATAACTGACTGCCTGTAACTAGTAAAATGGAGAAATACAAATATTTATTATCTCCTTTTTCAGGTGATTGGGTGAAGAACAAAATTCGCCAGCTCCGGAACAGTTATGGAAAGGCGAGGAAGACGGCTGCTAGTGGCAGTGCACGTAAACAGATTACAAAAAGAACAGCGTGGCTGACGGAGCGATTGCAGTTTCTGGCGCCTTTTGTGGGCGGAAGAGACACTGTCTGCAATCTTAATGTTGTACGTATAGATGTAAATTTGTTTTAATAGATATGAAATAAATCAAGTCAATGTATGTAAGAATAGGTAACATTTATTCGGGTTAAGGAACATACCGGGTCGCTTTAAAGAGAGACCATATGGTCCTGCCGTGGAACTGCTCCAGACTCTGACAGAAAGAATTTCGTCAGCATGATTCGTTGTTCCTTTGCACTTAAAGTTGGGTTTCTGTCAGAGCTGGAAGACTGACCTGTTAATGTAGGGTCGGTTCGCCAGGCACCAGCAACCGCGTTGTGCTCACTATCTTCTGTGTCTTGCACACTGATGTATGTGTGCTTGTTTGTGTCTACTAAATAATTGTGCAGACAACAAGCAGCCAGGATGATGTCAGTTACTTTATCGGGTGCCAAATTGATGGTAGTCAGGAACACCCTAAATCTGTTTGACAGAATGCCAAAAGCGTTTTCTACGACACGTCTAGCTCGTGACAGACGGTAATTGAAAATGAGCTTTGGTTTGTCAAGGTTTCGGTGAGGATATGGTTTCATTATATCAACTCTTAGGGGGAAGGCATCATCACCTACTATGTGATGATGTAGTTTATTGGTCATTCCTTCCAATGTTAGGGGGGAAGGTACGTTAAGAGAGTTGTCGTCCAACGCTTTCTTTAGTGATGAGTTGGAAAAGACTCCAGCATCGCCATCACGCCCAGCTGCACCTACATTGACATACAGGAACTTGTAGTTGGCATCTACAAGTGCTACAAGCAAAACACTAAAGAAAAGCTTGTAGTTTTTCCGTGCATCGTAAAATAGGATGTTGCTGATCTGATGTTGTTTTTTCCATATTCGTGGTCTTCGCCGGAATATTTCACTTTTCATTGCTAAAATTATTGCTAGCTTGATTTCCAACGATATTGACGCATAAGAAGTCAGTATTTTATCATTACTATTAAATGGATTATTATCTACCTGCAAGTACTTGTTTTTCATGGCATGTACCAGTGCTATGCATGTCTCATCGACAATGCATGACAGCGTTCTTTCTCCTAGTCGGTATGCGAACGAAAGACTGACGAAGCTCTCACCTGAAAAAAATTGCTGTTGTACATCAATATCCAAATACTTGACTTCCATTGTTTGCTTTGTCTGATGTTTGATAAAACTATCTGTTGCTCAAGATTGAAAAATATTGACTTGTGTTTTTCATTATGATTGTAAAATTTATTTTTGTTCGTGGTATTTTAAATTGTATTATCAGGACAAGTTATTTATAAAATCGTTAGCTACAAACAACTTTCATATCAGACAATTCTTACTAACTATGTGTATCAATTGTATGATGGATTAAATAAAAGTATTTGACCTAATCTGCCGCCAGTTTCTTATGTATTATATGAATCTAAATATTCGCGAATCTATTATTATATTGTTAATTAAATATTTTTGAAGTAGGGAAAAGACAGTTATTAATTACTATATTATAAATGAAAGTGAAATGCATACCAGTTGCCAGAAATCGCAAAGTTGCAGACAGTCTTTGACCTGGGGTGATGCTGACCCGCATATTCGTGTCCACCTTTTGGATGTGTGGGCTCACCATGGCAAGGATCGTTCGGAATGATTCCCGATCAACGCGGTGGTACCGCCGAAACATCTCCGGGTCCTCTGCATCCAGTTCACGCAGCAGCGTGCCATATACTCCCCTCCCTTCCCGTCTTCTGATCCAGCTTCTTTCCCAAATATGCCTGGATCGCACTGCTGCCAAGCGTCGCCGTCTTCTTACCAGTAAGAGAAATAACAGCGCCTGTTCATCCGTCTGTTCTTCCGCATCGGTACCAATGGACGCCATGTTTACCCTTTTCGCGAGTGAAGCTGCGCAGAGCATTGTGGGCTGAGTTGGCAGCTAAGCTAGATCCACTCGTCTGCGGGCAACGCTGATAATAAATACAGCTCAGCAGTTGGCCTCGTGAGCTGGCGCCGCGCGGCCGATCCGCTCGTGTGCGCCGGGCTTTAGAGTACACAGAGCCCTGGACAGGTGCTAATCCACCCTCTCAGCAAACAGTAATTATCATAGCCACATACACACAGCATGCTTTCCTTTCCAAGACAGATTATGCAATTACAGGGGGTGAGGCATTGTGGACAATGTCTAATGTCTTTATATAAGCAAATATTATGTACCCTCTGTTAAGACAAGAACTCAAATCGATTTGAATAGAACACGTTTGAAAGAGTTTATAAATATAAATGTCTATATACCAGATTTTTTTTAATCAAATAAAAAATCTGATTAATTTGTTTTAATAATTATTTTTTTCACCCCTGACTGATATGTTTAGTAATGCACAATGTATATTTTAATGAAGACGGGAAAAATTATTTGAAAAATAATTGCTTCAGTGGCTATCTAGTTGATTATTAGACTATTCATTGGGAAATACTGTAAAAATAGCTTTAATTTTTAAGTTTATTTTACTTAAAAATTAAGCTTATCAGCCAATTTTAAATATAATTTGACAAGTAAAATTTTTTAGAAACCTTTAAAGGTACAAACTGTGATCGTTTTTATTGTAACATCATGTTATATAATGAAATTTATTTATCTTCTGGAACACTCAAATGTGTTTTAATGAAGCATCAGTATTATTTGACTGGCAGGGTTGAAATTCATAAATAGGTGATAATTGTTAGTGTTGTAATCTTACAGAAGATCAGTGAAGTAGTCGCCCTGGAGAAGACTGAGGTGCCCTCGTCTCAGCAGCTGATTGACGCCATCAACAAACAGTTCCACAACAAGTTATCACCGGTTGAGTTTGACGAGATTCAACTATCAGGTAGGGCAGTAGCGATAGACAGTGCCTTTCTTCAGACAAGTGGTGTGAAACACTGTATTGTGCAACACACTGTATTGTGAAATACTGTATTATGAAACACTGTAATGTGAAACACACTGTATTGTGCAACAGTGTATTGTGAAACACACTATATTGTGAAACATTGTATTGTGAAACACACTTTATTGTGAAACAGTATTGTGAAACACACTTTATTGTGAAACACACTGTATTGTGCAACACAGGGTATTGTGAAACACTGTATTGTGCAACACACTGTATTGTGCAACACAGTGTATTGTGAAACACTGTATTGTGCAACACACTGTATTGTACAACACACTGAATTGTGAAACACACTGTATTGTGGAAATTGTCATTGAAAATGTGTTTGAACATTTCGCGGGAAGAAATTATCATGGATTTATATTATATTTGCTGGTGGATAAATTTGCATGGAGAGCCATTTGTGAAAATCGCTAAATTTCCACGCAAAATGTTATAAAGCATTTGGCTCTCCCACCCGGGCTTCTTGTGATCCTGATGGACCCTTCACCCACCCACCCACCCACATCCATTTTGTTCAGAGCCCCTAAAACAGTAAAGCTAATAAAAAGCTTTTGGGAATACCTTTTTTCAGACGATCATTTCTGTGCCTGCAGCCGCCTGAACTGTGGGTTGGCCGCCTACTTTAGGCTTGTCACGCCAACGTGGGAAAACATGATGAAGACGGTGACGGACCACAAGGGGTCGCCACTGGTACTCATTATTACAAGTGCAGCAACTAGAGCCACTGACCTAATCAGGTAAACACAAAATCCAACCCCACATGTGCAGGTAGAGCAACGTGCGTTGTCTGCAGTGATTGGCTGTAAAATGTCATTGTGTTTGAAAACAGTTCTAGGGCAAGAAACTCCAATTTATAGGGAATAAACAGAGATTCTCATTGGTTAACTCATACAGAGCTAGCATTTTAATTATATTATATAAGTTCATATAAATCAATAGTGTTATACTTCGTGTTTTAGTCTTCATTACTGTGGTATATTTGCCATTAGATATCGTGTAAAATGGGAATTTGACACAGACCAATCAATCGCCTGATGAAACACTCAGTAAATTGATTAAAATTGTTGCGGCTTCCTTTTGCATTGGACGTTATAATGGTTTGTATCGGAAATAATTGGTATTGGTGTAGATGTCATATTGACATTGTCACTTATATGGATATGCTTTATGTGGTGGGATATAATTATTTTATTCAAACATCCTCGCTAGCCAGGGGTGGTAATAGTACTACAGTACCCCTGGCAGACATCCTCACTAGCCAGGGGTGGTAGTAGTACTACAGTACCCCTGGCAGACATCCTCACTAGCCAGGGGTGGTAATAGTACTACAGTACCCCTGGCAGACATCCTCACTAGCCAGGGGTGGTAGTAGTACTACAGTACCCCTGGCAGACATCCTCACTAGCCAGGGGTGGTAATAGTACTACAGTACCCCTGGCAGACATCCTCACTAGCCAGGGGTGGTTATAGTACTACAGTACCCCTGGCAGACATCCTCACTAGCCAGGGGTGGTAATAGTACTACAGTACCCCTGGCAGACGTCCTCACTAGCCAGGGGTGGTAATAGTACTACAGTACCCCTGGCAGATTGACCTGTTGAAACATGGATTTGTCAGTTTATCCCACTCCATGTGCGGATGTACGCTGAATCATTTGTATTTTGTCCCAATTGCTGTCTTGGTCGATGTACTTCTGGGAACTAGATGCGCTCGTATCCAAACTTCAAAGAACGTTTCTAGGAAATACCTACCATCTGACCAGCGATGACGGATCCACTACCAATTAAAGTTAAGTTCCAGTGTGTGAGCCCCGTAAATTCCAGCAAGCAATCCCATTGAAAAAACAGAATTTCAACAGGTTGATCTGCCAGGGGCACTAGTGTAGTCAGAAGCCCCTGGTGGCGAGGGTAGATCTGCCAAGGGGTACTGATGTAGTCAGAAGCCCCTGGTGGCAAGGGTGGATTCAAGCAAGTCACCGATTGCCATTCTTTTTGTTTCAGGGATCTGAAAGATGTCAAGACTGAAAAGTGCAAAATAGCTAAATTATTTGCGAAACATATAAAGGTAATTCTTTGCCATGACTTCATGAGCTCAGCTAGCTTCTGTTGTCCGTTGGTGTTAGTGAATATTAAGTTTTATAGACTACTTTTGCCTGCGTTTCATCAATACTATGAAGTAATCTGTCTGTTCCCTGATATATCCATTGGTTTTGCATGTACGGAGCTGAAATTTTGTAGGCTTATCCGGGAGGGGGGGGGGAAGGTTTGTACATTTTATTCCCCCGGGTGGGCAGATGTTGCGAAGAAACCTATGTGGATGTTTGACGTAGATTATACACCTCGGAAGAATAGCAGGTCATAGTTATGTACAATTGGAATGCTACGAGTGTTTTGTATGACGTTTTCTACATCAAACATCCACATAGGTTCCTCCGTATGTTACGAACACTTCATAAAACTGGCAGTTATAAATGATTGTTAGGGCACGAAGCCATTGGCATTGCCCTACCAAAACTTGACTGGGTAGTGTAGTGTTAATATTATATTTAATACTACAGGGAACACATTTGATTTTAAGTGACTCAGTTATATATTAATATAGTAAGAAGATATTCTATTCCAACTTTGTGTGTGTTTTGCCAGCTAAAAGAACAGATCAAGTTACTGCTGAAATCTACAGTTCACATTGGGGTAGGAACCCCAAACAGGATACAGGCCTTAATAGAGAGTGGTGAGTTTCGACTTATGCAACATGAAACGTTTTCAATAAAAAATATATAATCCTTCCTTGGACGTTTGTGAATCCTTTTGGAGGTAGTTGATTAAAAATGCTACATCCGTGAATGATGCTGCTCTAATCCGTAAACAATGTTGCTCTAATCCGTGAATGATGCTGCTCTAATCAACGACTATTGATGTTAAGTCAATATATAAGTAAAATTATCCAATAGTTGAAAATAGATTTTTATTATTACAATGGCACCAGTAGACCTGCTGAATTGTTTTGCCAACTATCGTTACTATCAATAGTATTGCATTGTCATATCGACTATTGCGATGCATCAATAGTTCGATGTATTGTTATAACCCTAGAACTGAATGTGAGAATCTTGTGACCTTAATGCGAGAATCTTGTGACCTGAATGTGAGAATCTTTTCTTCAGAGTCACTGAGCCTGAAGCAGACTAAATATGTTCTTCTTGACTGGACCTGGCGGGACCTGAAGCTGAGACGACTCATAGATGTGCCAGAAACCAGGACTGACATGTGGTCACTGTTGACCAGTCATGTGATACCACAGGTCAAGCGGGGTCACATGCACATTGGCCTTTACTGAGTGCTGTGTGTTGCACCATGATGTGGTGCTTGTATTATAGTGCGTGATGTCATTAAATATACTAAGACACACAAGTATTGTATGTTTGACAATATACATATACTCCGTATTATGTTTGACAATATACATATACTCCGTATTATGTTTATTATGTTTGACAATATACAAAGTCATGCAGTCAGAATAATTCAGCATCAGTTATCAGCTGGGAAGGGGGCCACTCAATATACCATCCTTGAGAATTCTATGGGTATTTTTTTTTGCACCAAAGCACATTGATGCAACACATTTGGATATATTTTGAACAAGAGCTGTAATTCTGTTAGTTAATCTTTATCATGGAACAATGCAAATTTTGGCAATTTAAAGCGCATATATTTGGTTGTATTCCAACATAATTTTGACAGATGTCTAAAAACGTGTTTAGAAAAAATTCTCAAGGATGGTATACTGGCAATATTTGAGTATCCCCACCTCCCCCCCCCCCAATTATCAGGTGATGGAGAAGCAGGATAAATAAAAAAATAGTCGTTTCCAAGTAAATAGTAGTTTCCAAGATTATCAAATGTATTACTGGATTATCTTAAGATGATACTGCCATATACAAGATGCTTCTAAGATGATACTGCCATATACAAGATGCTTCTGAATATTCATCACACACAAGAATTCTTAGTGGTGCAGAACCAACAAAATGCATAAACTCATAACCAGAAAACTTTTGGTGAGTATGCCAGATAAAATACCTATGCATCTGTTGATTGGTGGCACCAGTGACCCTCGCATTGGGTCCTTTCTATTTGCCTCTCTGGCACAGAGAAATTGTCTCACTGAGAAGCTCTACTGCCTGCAGAACTGCCTGCAGAGATCTGCAAGATATGGCGCAGGCAGAGACCTTCTCCGGTCTTCTATTTGTCCTTCGAAGGCCCCACCCTCCTGTACAATTAGACTCCCCATTTCTCTTTGCTGGAGAGGCAGGTAAATAGTGCATATATACCTGTGGGATAGGCTTCTTCAGACCATGGCAGCCAATCACACTTGTTGGCTCCACCTAATACAATGTCATTCAGCCAAAGTCACTGATTCTGTTTGTCCCTCACTTCATTCATCCGTCCCTCATTTCAATCACTTGTCATCTCAACATCCGTAGATTTTACTATCTTTGGCGAGGCACCTTCCCCGTCGTCACTTTTTGTCGATGACTTCCTCTTGAGCGCTTTCACTTTACGAAGCTGCAGTTTCTCGTAGTTCTGCCTCTCCATGTGTATTTGTCCATGTTGTGTGCCAAACGCATCTCGAGTCACATTCTTCACCTTGCGAACCTGTGCAACAAAATTTTACAAGTGTAAATGACATAATATCAGTAAGTTAAGTAAAATAGTAAAATTCTGCTCTTTCCGCTGGAGTCCAGTCCATCCAAACCAACCATAAACATACTTGGTCGGCATGGATGAAGGATATTGTGAAAACCAGGCTTTATGGCAATATAAAGACTGGGCTTCTCTAGGACAAGTATTGTTCGGGTTCACTAATCGACATAACATACTGAAATCCTTTTTTGCAAGGGAAACAAACAAAATGCTAGAAAGGTGTCCATGTACGGGTAACTGAGTGGTATGGATCATCAGCCCGGGAATCGTTGATCTACTCGGTACAAGCTAGACACAAAGAGGGGTGGTTCACTGATCTACATAGCCAAAGTAACAAAGAAGGTGGATCATTGATCTACACAGCCAGAGTAACAGAGGGGTGGATCATTGATCTACACAGCCAGGGGTGGTTCATTGATCTACACAGCCAGAGTAACAAAGAGGGGTGGTTCACTGATCTACACAGCCAGAGTAACAAAGAGGGGTGGTTCACTGATATACACAGCCAGAGTAACAAAGAGGGGGGTGGTTCATTGATCTACACAGCCAGAGTAACAAAGAGGGGGGTGGTTCATTGATCTACACAGCCAGAGTAACAAAGAGGGGTGGTTCATTGATCAATCATTAATCACTGCTAATATCAAATATCAATAACTTCAAACAAGAAGCATTTAAACATCTATGCATCCATAAATTTGGCACACATATTGGACTTGTGAAATTTACCTGTGCCAAATTTCAAGTACTGATATTGGTCTTAATATAAAGCTTAGACATTGTCCTATCCATAGGTACGCATAACATAGCAGTCGAAAAACATTTTGCTCTAAACCTAGTTCACATGCAAGTCTAAAATTTCGGGTAGGTACATTTCGCAACAGGTCCAGCATGAGTGCCAAATTTCATCAAAATTGGAGAGGTCAGGAATATTGCTGGTTGATTTCATATGGAATGACCCTATTGCTATAATTTACTATGCACCAGGAGAGTAGACAACCAGACACGCTATAGCTCCATAAATCATGACATCGCTACACCAAGAATGACATACCTTGGCAGCCTTCGGCACCCTCATGGCCCGCTTAAAGAGATCATCGGACGCCAACTTTGTCCGACGGATGACAAGATCCAGAGATGGACCCATCTCCTCCAACTCTACACGCGGCGTGCGGCTGCCCGACTTCTTCAGCGAGATCCTACATGTGGCAGCATATAGTTATGTGTAGACATACAGTGGAAAGAAACGAAATGTGTAATAAAACATTATGGTTCAGCTGCAGTTCATTTAGCTCATTACGAATCAGGTTCATTGATGTAGTGTAGCATGCATATGCATACTTTTTGTTGAAATCGTAGAAAGAATTTTCTGATCTGATCTAATAACGTGTTAACAGCCTTACGTCATAGTACAACGAGCCGGACCACTTGTCTGCCGAAACATGACTAGACCTGGTCAAAAATTATTTTTAGGTTAGTTTTTTGGTGAAATGATTCAAAAATGGGGCGTGCCAAAAACTTAATTGCAGAAGCAGTTTTAAATAAATCACCCTGTGCTACTGGCAAATTTAACTTGTTTTAAGATACTTCAAACAGTGTACCTTCAAACCCCAACAAGACCACCCCGTCCGCCTGGCTGAGAGGCCATCACTTTAACGATACACTGCCACTTTAACGATACACTGCCACTTTAACGATATACTGCCACTCCTCATAATATGTACTGAGCTGTAGTTTGTCATTCATTACCTGTAACTTCGCAGAAACACTTTACCACGAGCTGCAGTGAATGCCAAGACATGTTCCAGTCCAGACAGGCGGATGTTTGAGACAACGGGGCCACGGAAGAAATCTGTAAACCACAGCTAGATTAGACGGAGTACCCCAACTAGCAGTGTTATACTAGAGAAAGACTGCTCTAGCTAACTCAAAGCAATAGATTTTAAAATTGTACTGGTGAAACTGAATTCATTTGATTTCTGTTACTAGTCTCCGGAAGTGTTTCTTTTGTTGAAAGAGTTAATCCAGACACTGGAAATGTTGACTACAGTTTATTTAAACTAACTAACTAATAAAATGCCTTACATTTCTCCTTTGATTTGGTACAGGTGGATATGGGAAGAGTGTAAATATTTTTGGTAGTTACTTTTTCATCATGTCGTATTTTAACATTAAACACTTGTTTATTATGCTCAAAGAAAGCCTGTGATTAATCAGATTGTATGAATTTTCATGTAATTTGGCATTCATATTGTCTCCAGTTTTCAGCTACACTAGTTTTTAGCAGTTTTAGTTTGTAGTGTGTTCATTCACAAGGTGTCAGTACCAAACTCACTGGAAGGAAAATTAATTAAAGAAAACTGTTGATACTGCGCTATGAAATGCACTTGCGTTAGTTTAGTCAACAACTTAATTTGTATTTACATAAGATTTCTTTGTAAAATATAGAACGACAACCTGCCTAACTCACCTTCAAATTGCTGTAAAATTTATTCTGAGGGCTTAAATAGACATACCGTATTCGACCTATTAAGCATACATGCCCTAATTAGCATACACCACCTTTTTTAATTAGCAGGATCCATAATTATTGTAATTTGACTAGTGTGGAACAATTGAAGTGTCGCCATCTGGTGTTAAACAGTTAGCACCACTTTTCAGGTGTTCTACACTAGTCACCAAATGACACCACTAGCATTAAATAGAGTTACCTTATTGTCTGGAGAAACACATTTTGGTGTATGCTTATAAGAACAGATTCCTGGACATTTTTCAATAGCCCAATTTGTTTCAAGCATACTGTACGCTTGTTAGGTTGAATACGGTATGTGCTGTCTTCATAAAACTATTGCACATAATACCTTGATTAGTATTTATCCTGAATGTTGCTGCATCTTACCAATAAATAGACTCTTCAATCTTCTATGTTCCTTGTCTTCATCAAACGCCTCACCAGCGAACAACAAGCACGGCTTGGTTCCCATAGAGCACTTGCTGCCCTGTACAGACATACCCAGTGTTATTATAACAAACACATTATAATAGTAAATACCCAGTGTTATTATAACAAACACATTATAATAGTAAATACCCAGTGTTATTATAACAAACACATTATAATAGTAAATACCCAGTGTTATTATAACAAACACATTATAATAGTAAATACCCAGTGTTATTATAACAAACACATAATAATAGTAAATACCCAGTGTTATTATAACATACACATTATAATAGTAAATACCCAGTGTTATTATAACATACACATTATAATAGTAAATACCCAGTGTTATTATAACAAACACATTATAATAGTAAATACCCAGTGTTATTATAACATACACATTATAATAGTAAATACCCAGTGTTATTATAACATACACATTATAATAGTAAATACCCAGTGTTATTATAACATACACATTATAATAGTAAATACCCAGTGTTATTATAACATACACATTATAATAGTAAATCAATGGAAAGGCAAAAAAATGTCTGTGCCTGGAATGTTAATGTTTTTATTATTAGAAACATCTGCATAAAAATGCATACTTTTTTCAACCGTGTTATAGTATATATATATATATATATATATATATATATATATATATATAGAGGGGATGTTATAGTATATAGAGGGGGTGCTACAGTATACAGGGGGGATGTTATAGTATATACAGGCGGAACAACTTCAGTCATTTTTTGCCTGTATATTTGACCAGACAGTCAATAATTTATTAGTTTGTGCAATGATGTCGTCGAAACTAAATTGTCAAATGTCGTAGCGGATATTACAGGTGCACCTCTCCGTGGAATTATTCTGAAACGAGATGAGTAAAAAATATTGTACTGAAGAGGGATCTTTAATGTTTGGATATTGCTGTGTTAAGTTGAATGAATCTGGTCTAAGTCAGCTGTGCGGAACTGGCCTCACCAGGAACTCTTTGATGCTCACTGACTTCTCAATGCCCAGCTCCATCATGTCAAGGACATGCGAGTCATACAGACGACCTGCACACAAACAATGCCCAGCTCTATCATGTCAAGGACATGCAAGTCATATAGATGACCTGAACATAAACAATGCCTAGCTCCATCATGTCAATGACTTGCGAGTCATATAGACGACCTGCACACAAACAATGCCCAGCCCCATCACGTCAAGGACATGCGAGTCATATAGATGACCTGAACACAAACAATGCCCAGCTCCATCATGTCAAGGACATGCGAGTCATACAGATGACCCACACACAAACAATGCCTAGCTCCATCATGTCAAGGACATGCGAGTCATACAGACGACCTGCACACAAACAATGCCCAGCTCCATCATGTCAAGGACATGCGAGTCATACAGACGACCCACACACAAACAATGCCTAGCTCCATCATGTCAAGAACATGCGAGTCATACAGACGACCTGCACACAAACAATGCCCAGCTCCATCATGTCAAGGACATGTGAGTCATACAGACGACCTGCACACAAACAATGCCCAGTTCCATCATGTCAAGGACATGCGAGTCATACAGACGACCCACACACAAACAATGCCTAGCTCCATCATGTCAAGGACATGCGAGTTATACAGACGACCTGCACACAAACAATGCCCAGCTCCATCATGTCAAGGACATGCGAGTCATACAGACGACCCACACACAAACAATGCCTAGCTCCATCATGTCAAGGACATGCGAGTCATACAGACGACCTGCACACAAACAATGCCCAGCTCCATCATGTCAAGGACATGCGAGTCAAACAGACGAACTACACACAAACAATGCTGCATGTTCCGTTAACAAAGAGCTCAAACGATTAAGTCTTGAATATATAAAGTATAATACTTGCTATCATAAAATCATGTTGTATAGTATACTGTTATCTGCTTAATTTGAATGTTTTGGGCCGAATATCACATTTACATAACACGTGGAGAATTATTTAATTATTATTACATGACCAATGACCCATCACATGATCAAAATAAACTTTGTTAACAAAAATTTACATCAGCTGTTCACAAATATACTGAAAGGCAAGGTCAATATTCAATAATAGATAACAGTAAAATTTTATTTTTTTAAATGTGATAATTAAAACATATTTGGGCAGTTATGATGTTAGAACAGATATATCGCATAGTATATAGATTTTATGGTAAAAAATCAGACATTGCACCTTTAATAAACTTACCTATCACCAAGTTGTTTGGTCTTTTCTTTGAGTGGGACCCAAAGAGGAAGAGGGATGCGTCACACTTGTGGGAGAAAAATTCCTAAATAACAAAAAAAAACATTACACCAACAGAACGTGAATCAAATTGCTGGCACTGTAAATATTAATTGTTCAGAATGAAAACTGAAAACTCTTTAAAAATATGGATTGTTATTTGTGGAAAAGGCATTTTATACCAAATAAACAAACAACATTTGTTAGTGTACGCTAACCACCTGGGAACCCACAAATCACGATTATATTATAAAGCTGTTTGAAAGATACTGGAGTCAATGCGAAAGAAAATACAAATTTGGAGGTACAGTACACCAGGGCATTGTTATAACTATAGTCTAAATGTAAGATCTAATAGACGATATATGCTACACATGCATATTAGAACTATATTGTTTATGTCCCACAACTGTGGATAATAGCAGATCATAAAACTGACTATATACACATTTACCAAAATAAAACAACTGCTTTGGGAAAGTATAATTTTTTTTAAATATTTTTATGATCAATGTACAAGTTTCAGGCATTGCAAACGTATCGCAATGATGTCACGAATACAACCTGCAACCGTAGTTTTATTATCAGTCGACGTGTCGTACGTGTTGTGAACATTGTCTATTGTTGTTCTGAACTGATTACGAAATAGATTGTGGTGATGCATTAGCCCAAATTTGAATCAAGTCTATAGAGTTCAATTGTCTAAAGTTACTGATTTTTTTTACTTTTACAGCAGTGTCTATTTCCGTAAAAATCCTAAACATTACCATGTTAACTTATAACTATGACAGTTATATAACACAGGTCCAGGTTGATCATAGAACTTTAAAAAATATGGAAAATACTTTCAAATAATTGTATAATAATGTCTTTGTGGCAATTCACTAATTAAATCTTCTGTTCGATTTGGTTGGAATAGTGAAAGTAGCTACCTCAGTACAAGATGGCAATGAATGAGGATATTATGTTATAGTGAAAGTAGCTACCTCAGTACAAGATGGCAATGAATGTGGATATTATGTTATAGTGAAAGTAGCTACCTCAGTACAAGATGGCAGTGAATGAGGATATTATGTTATAGTGAAAGTAGCTACCTCAGTATAAGATGGCAATGAATGAGGATATTATGTTATAGTGAAAGTAGCTACTTCAGTACAAGATGGCAATGAATGAGGATATTATGTTATAGTGAAAGTAGCTACCTCAGTACAAGATGGCAATGAATGTGGATATTATGTTATAGTGAAAGTAGCTACCTCAGTATAAGATGGCAATGAATGAGGATATTATGTTATAGTGAAAGTAGCTACCTCAGTACAAGATGGCAATGAATGAGGATATTATGTTATAGTGAAAGTAGCTACCTCAGTATAAGTTGGCAATGAATGAGGATGTTATGTTATAGTGAAAGTAGCTACCTCAGTACAAGATGGCAATGAATGAGGATATTATGTTATAGTGAAAGTAGCTACCTCAGTACAAGATGGCAATGAATGAGGATATTATGTTATAGTGAAAGTAGCTACCTCAGTACAAGATGGCAATGAATGAGGATATTATGTTATAGTGAAAGTAGCTACCTCAGTACAAGATGGCAATGAATGAGGATATTATGTTATAGTGAAAGTAGCTACCTCAGTATAAGTTGGCAATGAATGAGGATGTTATGTTATAGTGAAAGTAGCTACCTCAGTATAAGTTGGCAATGAATGAGGATATTATGTGTTACTCGGCTGACTGTTACTCACCATTGAAGTCTCATCTTCAAATGGCCTCATTATGTTCTTCCTGAAATGTATTAAAACTGAACTGGTTTATCCAACATTGGGTAATCAAAGTTTGTGTACAGCAGAGCAAACAGAGTAGCCGAGTTACCTTCAAATGTCATGTGGGGTTTGTCCAGTGACAACTTCCTGACACGGATGAAGATAACTAATTCCTACAGCTGCCACAGCTTTCTTGTTAAAACGTGTACACCTGTACACTGTCATTACCTACAGGAGGGTTTACTTCTGCATACCTTCCTAATGCCACTTGCCATTGTTTTAAATAGCAATCTTGTTAAATGTTGCTGTCTATTTAAAAAAATTCCCACACAGTGCATACTATACAATAAAAGCGGTCAGACTGTCAACCATTAAGTAAGCATAATCACAATTGTGGCGTTGACAAGTAATTTTATCTGATCACATGACTAATGCAATCACCCCATATATCTTTCATATGCAAAAATTATAATTATAATCTCTTACAAATTCAAGAGTCGAACTCAACTGACATTTACTTACTTCTTGTATAGTGTGGCCAGTGGCTTCTTGAGTGAATACTGCAACACAAGGGGCCTTAGTGGTCAACACTTAGTGGTCAGCACCTAGTGGTCAGCAGTTGGTCAAACTCATACTGCTTCATCATTATTTACTGAACCGTCAACAGCAATACCAATGCTGTTCACAAGCTCTACATTTTATAAAACATGTAATGTCAACATTAACATATAATAAACATATAATAAACAAACAACTTACTCTGAAAAGTTTGCACAACATTAAACTCATCATGGAATTAAAAACAAGAGCAATGCTTATATAAAATGTCAAGAGTCAGCAGTTACTTTATCCAGCATTACATCATACACAAACTTGCAAAGGTTAACTAAGCATGTATTTATTTGTGTAAAAAATGTATGAATCATGTTTTCATTCACACATTTCTCAGTATACAATACATACCAAATCCTTCAGAGCATTAGCGATAGTTTCACTTGTTCTGCCGCCTTTGATAAATAACGCATTTTTGTCATTCTCTACAATCTTTGGCTCCCGTTTCTCCAATGCCCGCTTCACCCTCTGGTTTTTAGGTTTGCTGACAAAAAGAAAACATTATCTGAGTCAACATTAGGCAGTAGGAATTTAAAGATGTTGAAGTAGGTACCATTTGCCAGGCACACATTCTCAACAGATGGCGAATCACATTCCACATGAATTGTGGGACGAGTAGACATATGTGGGACGAGTAGACATATGGGATGAAGGCATGTAACCTAATTAAACACACGGTAATAGTCTGCTTTTGTAATAACAGTAGATGAGATTTTTTCAAAAATAATCTAATCTAAAGTAGTTTCTAATAATCTATTACTTTTCTATTACATCTGCCACTGCAAACTTATACCAAAATCAGGTTTGTTTGCATTTTATCCAAACTGCTAGTGTGTTCCCAAGTCACCCTAAGCCTGGTAATGGAGGGAGCTGTAACTTGTAAGCAATACACAGACAGTGACTTGGGGCCAGCTGTTACACAAACCTGGTAATAGAGGGAGTTGTAACTTGTAAGCAATACACAGACAGTGACTTGGGGCCAGCTGTTACACAAACCTGGTAATAGAGGGAGTTGTAACTTGTAAGCAATACACAGACAGTGACTTGGGGCCAGCTGTTACACAAACCTGGTAATGGAGGGAGTTGTAACTTGTAAGCAATACACAGACAGTGACTTGGGGCCAGCTGTTACACAAACCTGGTAATAGAGGGAGTTGTAACTTGTAAGCAATACACAGACAGTGACTTGGGGCCAGCTGTTACACAAACCTGGTAATGGAGGGAGCTGTAACTTGTAAGCAATACACAGACAGTGACTTGGGGCCAGCTGTTACACAAACCTGGTAATGGAGGGAGTTGTAACTTGTAAGCAATACACAGACAGTGACTTGGGGCCAGCTGTTACACAAACCTGGTAATGGAGGGAGTTGTAACTTGTAAGCAATACACAGACAGTGACTTGGGGCCAGCTGTTACACAAACCTGGTAATGGAGGGAGTTGTAACTTGTAAGCAATACACAGACAGTGACTTGGGGCCAGCTGTTACACAAACCTGGTAATAGAGGGAGCTGTAACTTGTAAGCAATACACAGACAGTGACTTGGGGCCAGCTGTTACACAAACCTGGTAATGGAGGGAGTTGTAACTTGTAAGCAATACACAGACAGTGACTTGGGGCCAGCTGTTACACAAACCTGGTAATAGAGGGAGTTGTAACTTGTAAGCAATACACAGACAGTGACTTGGGGCCAGCTGTTACACAAACCTGGTAATGGAGGGAGCTGTAACTTGTAAGCAATACACAGACAGTGACTTGGGGCCAGCTGTTACACAAACCTGGTAATGGAGGGAGTTGTAACTTGTAAGCAATACACAGACAGTGACTTGGGGCCAGCTGTTACACAAACCTGGTAATGGAGGGAGTTGTAACTTGTAAGCAATACACAGACAGTGACTTGGGGCCAGCTGTTACACAAACCTGGTAATGGAGGGAGTTGTAACTTGTAAGCAATACACAGACAGTGACTTGGGGCCAGCTGTTACACAAACCTGGTAATAGAGGGAGCTGTAACTTGTAAGCAATACACAGACAGTGACTTGGGGCCAGCTGTTACACAAACCTGGTAATGGAGGGAGCTGTAACTTGTAAGCAATACACAGACAGTGACTTGGGGCCAGCTGTTACACAAACCTGGTAATGGAGGGAGCTGTAACTTGTAAGCAATACACAGACAGTGACTTGGGGCCAGCTGTTACACAAACCTGGTAATAGAGGGAGCTGTAACTTGTAAGCAATACACAGACAGTGACTTGGGGCCAGCTGTTACACAAACCTGGTAATAGAGGGAGCTGTAACTTGTAAGCAATACACAGACAGTGACTTGGGGCCAGCTGTTACACAAACCTGGTAATAGAGGGAGCTGTAACTTGTAAGCAATACACAGACAGTGACTTGGGGCCAGCTGTTACACAAACCTGGTAATAGAGGGAGCTGTAACTTGTAAGCAATACACAGACAGTGACTTGGGGCCAGCTGTTACACAAACCTGGTAATAGAGGGAGTTGTAACTTGTAAGCAATACACAGACAGTGACTTGGGGCCAGCTGTTACACAAACCTGGTAATAGAGGGAGCTGTAACTTGTAAGCAATACACAGACAGTGGCTAGGGGCCAGCTGTTACACAAACCTGGTAATGGAGGGAGCTGTAACTTGTAAGCAATACACAGACAGTGGCTAGGGGCCAGCTGTATCACAAACCTGGTAATGGAGGGAGTTGTAACTTGTAAGCAATACACAGACAGTGACTTGGGGCCAGCTGTTACACAAACCTGGTAATGGAGGGAGCTGTAACTTGTAAGCAATACACAGACAGTGGCTTGGGGCCAGCTGTTACACAAACCTGGTAATGGAGGGAGCTGTAACTTGTAAGCAATACACAGACAGTGACTTGGGGCCAGCTGTTACACAAACCTGGTAATGGAGGGAGTTGTAACTTGTAAGCAATACACAGACAGTGGCTAGGGGCAAGCTGTTACACAAACCTGGTAATGGAGGGAGCTGTAACTTGTAAGCAATACACAGACAGTGGCTAGGGGCCAGCTGTTACACAAACCTGGTAATAGAGGGAATTGTAACTTGTAAGCAATACACAGACAGTGACTTGGGGCCAGCTGTTACACAAACCTGGTAATGGAGGGAGCTGTAACTTGTAAGCAATACACAGACAGTGGCTAGGGGCCAGCTGTTACACAAACCTGGTAATGGAGGGAGCTGTAACTTGTAAGCAATACACAGACAGTGGCTAGGGGCCAGCTGTTACACAAACCTGGTAATAGAGGGAGCTGTAACTTGTAAGCAATACACAGACAGTGGCTAGGGGCCAGCTGTTACACAAACCTGGTAATGGAGGGAGCTGTAACTTGTAAGCAATACACAGACAGTGGCTAGGGGCCAGCTGTTACACAAACCTGGTAATAGAGGGAGCTGTAACTTGTAAGCAATACACAGACAGTGGCTAGGGGCCAGCTGTTACACAAACCTGGTAATAGAGGGAGCTGTAACTTGTAAGCAATACACAGACAGTGGCTAGGGGCCAGCTGTTACACAAACCTGGTAATGGAGGGAGTTGTAACTTGTAAGCAATACACAGACAGTGACTTGGGGCCAGCTGTTACACAAACCTGGTAATGGAGGGAGTTGTAACTTGTAAGCAATACACAGACAGTGGCTTGGGGCCAGCTGTTACACAAACCTGGTAATGGAGGGAGCTGTAACTTGTAAGCAATACACAGACAGTGACTTGGGGCCAGCTGTTACACAAACCTGGTAATAGAGGGAGTTGTAACTTGTAAGCAATACACAGACAGTGACTTGGGGCCAGCTGTTACACAAACCTGGTAATAGAGGGAGTTGTAACTTGTAAGCAATACACAGACAGTGACTTGGGGCCAGCTGTTACACAAACCTGGTAATAGAGGGAGCTGTAACTTGTAAGCAATACACAGACAGTGGCTAGGGGCCAGCTGTTACACAAACCTGGTAATAGAGGGAGCTGTAACTTGTAAGCAATACACAGACAGTGGCTAGGGGCCAGCTGTTACACAAACCTGGTAATGGAGGGAGCTGTAACTTGTAAGCAATACACAGACAGTGGCTAGGGGCCAGCTGTTACACAAACCTGGTAATAGAGGGAGTTGTAACTTGTAAGCAATACACAGACAGTGACTTGGGGCCAGCTGTTACACAAACCTGGTAATAGAGGGAGCTGTAACTTGTAAGCAATACACAGACAGTGGCTAGGGGCCAGCTGTTACACAAACCTGGTAATAGAGGGAGCTGTAACTTGTAAGCAATACACAGACAGTGGCTAGGGGCAAGCTGTTACACAAACAGCATGAAAAGACCGGTAGGCTGAGAAGTTTTTGACATGCTCAATGAAACAATGCAGGATTAGCAAGTCAATTACTGCCTTGTGTTGTGTTGGGGTGACAGGCTAAAACTTCTCCTTACACATGCATGTAAGCGGGCACACATGGCACCTATCACAGGTTGACAAATGTGTCACAACTGGATTAGAAATGTAATTGTATAATTGTTATATTTGTATATAATGCTGGTGGATTGGGTTATGTTACAAATCTTATACATTATTATAACAAACTACAACTATTACAATTGTCCCATATAAAAACAAACATGGCAAACTAATTGACAGGAAGAGTACCTTGTATACAACAATTTATATGGATAACAAATGTTTATTATTATTACAAAAATATGATTTTGGGGGAAAACATTCCAACATTTGACACTACAGTGTCAAATGTCAAACAGTGTTTGACAGCCCTCTCACTGTTCAGTAACCAATCAGTGACCAACTGCTTCAACTTTCCTTTTACAATATTTCTGTTTGCAAGTATATCATGTTATGTTGTAGGTTTTTTTAATAACGTGGTTCGGTTATTTGTTGGTTGCTATACTACTAGCTAAAAAATGGCCTCCTTGTAGTGAACTTAAAGCCAGTAAGACTGGGTTACTGACCATGTTTTCAACCGAGCTAAATGTGGCAGAAAATTAGCAAACTATCTTACGCACAAAGCTGGGAACATGGGGTTAGCTAGCTTCAATTTCACTGTCTGCGTGAACACAGCTTTATTTTAGCCTGACTCTGAGACTGAGTAAAGGTTAGTTAACACGAGCGATTTGTGCCGCAATAGGTCGGGCAATGCCATGTCGCATGATAATATGCAGCTAAATTATTAGTGTGTCTACATGAGTGATGCTGCATGGGTGAGCTATTGCATGGGTAAACTATTGCATAACTCGTGCTAATTAGAGCTTTGACGAAGTCATGTCGGGTGCATCTGCTGTCAGTCGCGGCCATCGTCACTGCTTCATCACTGTGACCGAGAGACCACAAATTTATCTCACTAATCAGTCACATGTGTACAAGGTTAATTGTGCAAAATATCTTTATGTAGGATAATGCGCAGTACAAGGCAGAATACGGAGATCTTTTACTTTCTAACCTAACCATGAAAACGACCACCTAGAGCACCCAAACTTCTCCTCATATATCTACTATACATATATACATGGTCAAAAAAGTACATTTACTTTCTCAAAACAATCAAAATTTACAAAAGAATTAAACCCAAACATTGCCATCTCCTATGACGCCTACCCCTTGTACCAAGGCTACCGTAAAATCGACGCATATGACAATGCATCGTTCAGTTTCACCGAAACTCCGTTAGGCGGCGCTGTTATTACAATAACGTATTTATTAACTATTATTGTACTAATTTATTTAAATCATCAATTTCATAACATATGTATTATAAGCACATGTGCCCTATACAAATATACTTATTATTATTAGATGTGTGTGCATGCGTGTGTACTGCAACTAGTAAAAATTTTATAAGTTGAAGTTATTGTAAATTATGTGTGAAACATCTACTTGCTGAATAAAAACATGCTACTTTTCTTCCTGAAATATGCGTTATATGGTGCAATCTACATGCATGTGTATTATTTTGTGTTTAACTTCATACTGATTATGGGAGGTAGCAACCGCTGATCTCTAGAGAAATCAGTAGTATCAACAGATACATACTAGTAACTAATTTTGCGACAAAGTAATAATAATATTTTTATTGAGGTCATTTCTATTACATTTGACAGTACTCTTTAAATTATGCATTAATACTGGTGCCAACATAATTACTGTATTTAAAAAAGGCAATTAGTATTAAAATAGCACCATAAATCATGACAAAGGTCACTCAGAGATACTTAAAATACATATAGAACACAATATGATAATAATATGAATAACACTAATTATATCTAAGAATACAGCATGTCATATATAGAACACAGAAAAATACAAGTAATACTGAGACATATACATAATTACACGCAATGAGGCACGCACGCACACACAATTAAAACAGAAATACATAATTGTAAACGCAGCACAGCTGAATGGAGTTTGGGTGAAACTGAACGACGCTTTGTCATACGCATCGATTTTACGGTAGCCTTGGCACTACGCTTAGGTGCGGTAGGAGATGGCGATGTTTTGGTTTAATTCTTTTTGTAAATTTTAATCGTTTTGAGAAAGTAAATGTACTTTTTTTGACCACGTGACGTGTATAATGTATAGTAGATATATGAGAAGTTTGGGTGCGGTAGGTGGTCATTTTCATGGTTAGGACAGAAAGTAAAAAATCGCCCAGAATAAGACTAAGAGGCCCCAGGATGAGGGTGTTTACAGTACACAACCGACTCTTGAAGTTGAACTGCGACATCGTGCGACACCGTGTCGGCCGATCAAGTGGGAAATCAATCGCTCATGTAAGCCGGCCTTACGTGAGTGAGGACTTCAGAAAACGTCGGTCTTCCTCCCCCCCCCCGACATCACTAAGCACATTACACTATTAACTTACAACACAAACTGTCTAAAAGCAAAGTACGTACATAACCCGTTGTAAAACCATCTTGTTCTTCTCGGTTTATGTTGACTTATTTTACACGTGCGTTCACGAACTTCCGCTTTAATAACTTGCGCATGCGTGGAACCTATGTACGGAAACACCCGAAACTTATGACGACGAGTGCCCGCATAAATCCGCTCTGTATTTAATGCCGTTAAATATATACCGATTCGTTAATGCAGTTTATTCGCTTATTTAATATGAATCATACGTCGCTTCAATAATAAAGAACTACGCATCATTTCTATAAATGTTTAATATTTACAAATGGTTATTCACTCCGGGGCTGCAAATGTATCTCTAGGGGCCAATCAACGGGTGGTCAATGAGTCCATAGCAACGTCCGTCAAGTTGTTGCACTGCGGAACGCCTTCATTAGGTCGTAGCAGTTGCTTCAACAGACGAATAAACGAGTAAATGCGTTAGTCGGTTGGATAATTATAGGCGTGGGGATCCATCTGCGTCAAGATGACGGACGAAATTTATGGATTGATAACTGACGCCAAGAAAAAGAAGTTCTCGTACATCGGACCCAACATTGGTGATGAAGGTGCGCGTTCGCCATTGATTTGAATATTGATACATAATTTAATATACATCACGAGACTAGCCTTAAAGCGCTAAATTGTCCAGTCGTGACAAGGGTTGCTAACTTAACACCAATGTTTTGAGTTGTATGACCGATACTTGGCATTGTCACATTAATTTTGATTAGGAAATTTATTAAATTGTTTGTAACTGGCATTTGATTTTAAGAGAATATGCACTGACACTGTAGTGTACCACACCAGTTGCAGTGCGCCACCCCTTCCGACTTTCAATTCTAAATAGGGGTGTAGCAATGCCTAAAACTATCGAGGCATCGATTTAATCAATATATTATATGATGCAATTCTACATAGTTGTGTCTATAACAAATCTTTAGAACTGAATATTCTATAACAATTTTTTAGATTGTTTTGTTGATGGTGTATATTGAATTATCAATAGTTATCATGACATTGATAATACATTTAACGCTCAAGTAATGATGGTTAGCAAAACAAATCAGCAGAGCTACTTGCGTCATTGTAATATTGTTCGTAAATATGCTTTTTCAACTTTATTTGGCAATTTTATTTATTATATCAACAATCATTGATTCAATGCATTCACCAGTTTAGCTGTGAACAGCTGCATAGCCATAGGGAATACTGCATCAAGCACCGATTTGCCATTTTTGGTCAACTGCTTCCAAAGCCATATGATTGAGCCAACGATTATGCTTTCTTGACTATTCACTATCCATGATAGTATCACAATATTTATGCAAGTACCGCAATACTATTGCAGTACTAATACAGGTATTGGAATACTATTGCAATGGCAATGCAGCTATCACAACACTATTGCTAGTAGTAATACAGCTATCACAATACTATTGCAGTAGTAATACAGCTATCGCAATACTATTGCAATAGTAATACAGCTATCACAATACTATTGCAATAGTAATACAGCTATCACAATACTATTGCAATAGTAATACAGCTATCGCAATACAATTGGAATAGTAAAACTATCCACAACAATCACCCCTAGTTCTAGTCAATTTATTTACTATGAATATAAAATAAAATAATGAAATAACTATGAAACCATGCTGCACTTTGCAGTTTTATATACAATAGCATAAACTGTTGGACTGTTGGACTGTGCCTACCTTTCCAACAGTTTTGACATCTGATAAATTTCCAACATATCCACGGTACTTACTTCATGTTCTTAGAAACATTAAGTGGACATAGTTAGTCAGCAACTACTACTACATCCACTTCGATTCTCTTCAGTTGTTCATCGACATTGATATATGGTTCTTCATCATCAATATAAACGTATCTATTAATACCATACCATCTATTATCATCATCTCAGAGGAGAGAAGAGAGAGAATTTCAGTAAAACTGACGCACCTGAGCCAGCAATAAACAAATCGTGAATTCCATGAAATGTCAAATATATTTGTCTTCTATTGGAACAAGACAGAGGGTACGGAGAGCACCAGAGTCATTACAAAAACAAAGGCCACCCTGTTGAGGGAAAGAGAGTCATGCACTTGTACTAACAAGTATAATATAAATATCTTCTAAACAATGAACTCCAAGATCAGGGTGTCTGCAATTCTTAATCAACCAATAAATATAATTGTGTTGTGTATTGGCTGTTGCTAAGCATAACACCAACAGTTGTACACGTGGAATCATTAACAATATGTTGACATGTCAATATCAAGTTCTTCCGCTTTCAGATGTCATCAGTGTGTGGGATGGTGTTGCTGGATTCATTAGGAAAAATATGGATCTTCTCAAGGTGACTATTCTTTTTCCCATTTCCTTATCCCACCCACAATCTCCCCATCTCTATGTTATGATCCTAGCTAACGTGCTACTCTGTGAACAGGACAAAGATTTCTGGTCACTGTTCCATGTTGAACTATTTAAGTTATTTCATCATATATTTCATTATATATTATATATATTGGTATTTTTAAAATGCTTTTTAAATCAGAAATTAGACTTCCAAGAAATAGCCACCTTCAGGTCAACCCTTTGAAGTATACTTTATGAAGCTTGTGTGCTCCACAAGTATGAGTAAGTAAATAATGAGACCAGTCGGAGTGTTAAGTTAATGATTTTTTATTGTAAAATGTAGGGAGTATTATGCTAATAAATATATGTTGTAAAAATTAATTTTAATGAAAGTTTTTTATTTTAAAGTCTAGGGAGTGCTAAACTATTAAATGTGTGTGTGTGTGTGTGTGTGTGTGTGTGTGTGTGTGTGTGTGTGTGTGTGTTTGCGTGCGTTTGTGTGTGTGTGGTGTGTGGTGTGTGTGTGTGTGGTGTGGTGTGGTGTGTGTATATATATAGATGTATATATATATATATATGTATATATTGTGTGTGTGCATGCTTGTGTGTATGTTTTCAATACTAGAGAGATTTGGGCAGTTCAGTTTAGAATTGGCCTGACATGAATGTCGTAGTAAAGAACATTACAGTTATGTTAGCATTTGATTGAACACATATGTAACAACCTTTTCATGGAAACTATTTGGTAAGAGTGTAGCCAATGACTTTGTGAAAAGGTTTGGATATGTCACAAAGCACTGGCAGGATGCAAGACTAGCAAAACCATGGTAACGAATAACGACAGTTACCGGGCCCTGGCTAGATGTGAAAATGAATTCACGACTGTTCCTGTTTATTTTTCTTTTGAAGTACACTGTGTGGTCATCCTTTTGATAACATTTTTATTCAGATGCTTCTAATGGGATATGAGTTTTTTAAGGTAAATTTTTGATAATTTGATTTTAAGAAGCAAAGCAAATTCCCCCGTGAATGTCAGCGCATACACTTATTGTGTGCAATGAAATTTGGTCTCCATAATTTTGTGGTAACGAATGTCGTTGTAACGAACGTTACATGCCAGTGTACTTCATGCTTAGATCATCGAACATAGAACACAATTTTCAGCAATCTTTGATAATACTGAGAAAAATATGCTAGTATATGTCAATATAATGAAATATGTTAGTTTCATGGACGATTTGTGTCAAAGTGTTATTATTATCAGTTTCACCGCCATCAACAAACTGGGATCAACGAACATATGAGAAAGATGTCGACCAAAAAGCTGTTACAATGCTTATGCAAATATTGTAAAATCATGCAATTTCTTCTTCAAACCCATGACTCATTGTCAATTAGATTTAGTTTTTTCATCTGATAAAACTTTAGGAAGCCACAGGAAAGGTCCATGTGATGGCGAAATTGGTATTGTAAAAAGGACTGGCCTGGCAGCTGCTAAGACCAGGCAGGCCATAGTTGTAATGCGCAGGACATTTACCTTAGCCATCCCACGACAAGGCGAACAAACACAACAACATGAAAATGTCGAGGAAGCGACAACTGCCAGAGAAAGGAGAGACAGAACACTCAGCTTGAGGGCAATCCATAACACGAGAGGGGAGCAGTTTCATCTGTACGGAACCTACAGATTCATTCATTGCCTGGTCAAGACAGCAAAGCTGCTTCTGAGCATCCAGCATTAGAGGAATAAGAGAACGTCCCAACATGTTTCAGAGAACTTAAGAGAGTTGCACTCATTTACAAGTTTTGGAGTCCATGCGACGAACGTTACATGTACAAGATAAAGTTTGAATTTGGAGATGTTTAACAGTTGGTGAGTTTTATCTTTTTAAATACTGAGATAAAGAAAGCTGCTTGAAATGTAAGAAATTATTGTTTCCATTAAATGAACACATAATAATTAGATACTTGATGTCTCCATCACTGGGGTAACACATGTTGCTGTGTCCTTTTTAGATGTTGATTTAACATGTTAAAATTATATGAAGGAAATTATAATTATACAATTAGTGTCAGCCATTCTATTAGCATAAAAACTTTTTGAAAAAATATTTGACTTATTTGCCAATAAGGTCACTGAAGTACACCAAGTCACGAATGTTACTTAATTCACATGCAGGGCTTGTATTACAATTCAACTGTTGTAAACTTGCCATTGATAAAATTAATATCAGTTTGTGATGATGAATTTGAGTTTTGATCCTCTGTGTCCCACTTTTGTGGGCCAGTATCAATAATATGCAAGCACGCACACACATTTGTAAATTATTTAATTAATTTTTTAATTGTACTTTATGTCATGTGAGAAGTTACATTGATCATAGATAGGTCACAGCTCTTAATACAATCAAGGTCTCTTATAACTCTGGTTTCTTCAGGCAACACTTTAATACTGGTGTCATAGTTAACATAAAATGGTAGGTTTTTTACACTACTATTATTTACATAATTAAACAAGTCATGAAAATGTTGTTTCCACAAATTCACAATATTTTTATTGTAAACATATACTAAGCTGCTCATGTGGGAATAAAGAGCATTCGTTCATTCATTCATTCATTCGTTCATTCATTCATTCATTCATTCATTCATTCAGTATACCGTTGTAATGAGAAGTTGCATTACAAACCATTTTGTCCGTGTACTCAACTACCGACTGGTTGAGTCAGGTTGACCCCACTTGATACACATACTTATTTGAACAGACAGCAACAAGACACATTACACTGGCTTACTATTCTGTAAAACGTACTAGTCAATATAATAAAGAGATGCAATTACAATCTTGTGCGTTCGACCATGAAATTACTGTCTGGGCTTAAACTAACAAAGCTGCTTATCAGATACATTATTTACTCAACACTTTGTCCATGCACCAGTGTTATTTAGATAGATATATGCACATAATCTGATTTAATGGTCTATATAGCAATTGTCGTGAGCAACATTATTTGTTTAATGCAGTGTTAGAGAATCATTTGATGGTATCCAATGCACAGCGGTGCTGTGGTTGATGTTTTGCAGGGAGTCTGTATAGGCGGTCTCGGGACATTCACGTTTAGCCAGAAGCGGATAGATGTTGGTGGCAACAAGTTTCTGCAAATACAACGGCCTGTGTTTGTCGTGAGTGAAAGGTTTTCCATGAAACACAATCTGCATGTTCCCAAGCAACACGTCAGTGGTATGTGCACACATTATTTCATATCACATAATTTGATTGTTTAGGTCAATCAAGTCTGTGGCATATTACTATAAAGGTGTAGTAACTATGCAGTGATATAATGATTATTGCTTAGCACACAACATTTTGTTCTACTTTTAATAGTAATATGCTCTGCATAGCTATATACAATATGTTATACATTTAATATTACTATAATTGTGGGTTTTTTTTTTTTTCATTGCTTTTGCCATCAATTAATTTAAATTAACATTTATAAACGTTTTTCCACATATTTGTTAATGTCTTTGATATTAAAATGTTTCAAGTGAATAATGACGTAACAAATAGACAACTGTCATAGAATATTTTATTATGTTAATTAATTAACTAATAACTAATTATTGTGCATGGTGATCTGTTTCATATCACAGGACAACTTTCAATATGGTTTTATGATAATGTTTATCAATATTTTTTTTTTAATGTTGATGTTCCGATGTTTCTAATGACCCCCCTCATTGTATCTAATGACCCTCCTCATTGTTTCTAATGACCCTCCCTCATTGTTTCTAATGACCCTCCCTCATTGTTTCTAATGACCCCCCTCATTGTATCTCTGTATTCACTCCACTTGTATTTGTACTTGTATTTGTATTTGGGTGAATAAATTATTATTATCTACTAAACAACAATGTTACAAACAGACAACCATCTTATCACACATCAGTCTTGTCGGTAAGTCACAAACTGGCAAGTCAAGTCTCAAGTCCAAATCCAAGTCAAGTCTTGAGTCATCTTTCTGAATTCTAAGTCAAGTCCCAAGTCACCAGGGTTTGCCAATCGCTATGATTGTTGTGGCTTGTCTGCAGTAGCTTTAGCAGGGAATTTAAGCAGATAATGCCATACGATAACATTAGCCAATCATAACAAGTACTTAATTATTATTGTATTTGGTGTTGCCTGTCGCAACAACATGGTCTCGTTTTGTGTACATCTTCAGCCCACCACCTGTTTGGCATGACTCTGAATTCCAAGTCAAGGCGCAAGTCATAAAAATGTGTGACTTGAGTCAGACCCTACGGCTAGAGTAAAAAATCTGACACACATTATTACATTGCAGTAAATAATTAGGGTAATTAATAAATAATTAATTAATATCGTGATCTGCATCACTTTGTGTTTAGGTAACTTTCCAATTGTACAACTCAACTACTCAGCGGTATCCCTGGAGAGTCCGTTTGACCGTGACACTGTGGAGGCATGCATCAAGGAAGTCCTGCTCGCACTTGACCGCTCCATATCTGCTGGCCGAAACATTGAATTTGTCTTCAATGGCATTGGCCGACTACAGATGCGAGAGGGGAAGGTGAAGATGAGATTTTATAAGGACTTCCTCAACAGTATGGATGGCACGGGACACCTGGTGAACTCGCTGAAAGACGTATGTACCTATATATTCACTGGTCAGTGGTTTAATTGTTGAAGATCCTATGACTACACACACCACACGCACACACACACACACACACGCACACACGCACGCACACACACACACACAAATACACTCCATGCACACCACACACATGTGCACACACACCATACACACACATACAAACCATGCCCACATGCATGCACGCACGCACACATGCACGCACACACATCTTATATGGACAGCCCACACTGTTTCATGTTGTGTGGCTGCAATACCTTCATACAAAAAACAACTCTATTTAAGTGGCATTATTAACCCTAACTGTTGACAGGGTCCGAAAGGCAAGAAGTGAACAGAACTTGCTCTCAACAACTCCCCACTGATGCACACTACTCTTGCTGCACTCTCGTCCTTGCTTCTTTTACTACCCTCATATTTGCACAACAACCCTTTCCCACTCCTCTTCAGGTGAGCTGCTATTTAACAACTCCCAAACCTGTCTTCTCCTTCAATGTTTATTAAATGATCTTCCATGATTTTGTTATTATTGGCATGTCACTGTAACACTGTATATTTTGTTGTACCTTTGCATGGCTTACATATTACATAATATTAGTAATCTCTGCATAATAAGTACAGTAGAACCCCTCAAAGCGGCCACCCATCAGAAATGGCCACCTCTTGAAAACGGCCATTGTATCAGAGTCTGTTTTTCCCACATCTGTGTATCTGACCACCATTTGAAATTAAGACACCTCTTTAATCAGGCCACTTTATCTCAGTCACATGGCTGGCCAGTGGCCACTTTAGAGGTTCTACTGGGCTGTATAGGTTTTTTTAAATTGTATTGTACTTTATATGTATCATCTTGAAACATCTTCTAAGCATACATATTTGTAATTACTTGAAGATTCCCGAATTGTTTTTAACTTGCTTGTTGAATGTGTGTGTGCATGCATGCATGCGTGCTTGCATGCCTGTGTGTGCATATATATGTGTACGTGCATGTATGTGAGTATGTGTGAGTGCATCCAGATGCAAGCAGGCAACCCTGTGCCTTACATTGACAACCTATGACCAGCTAGGCCTGCTGCCATATTCCACGGTTCTTCTGATGCATCTACAAAACATACACAGACATATAGTGCTTGTCTTTTAAAGTTCACCCTGTGTTGTATGTAACAGCGCCCTGGCACGGTTGACTCTGTGATGTCAGACCGCCCCCCGACGCGCCCCTACTCAAATAACACCATGTTACTCCCAAGGTTTGTAACACTAATATTGTTGTCTTGCCGTGTAAACATTATATTGTCAGCATTAAGCTGTGCATGTGTTAATTATTCTAGATGGCACCAACATGGCATTGAAGTAGATGACAGTGATAAAGATTACACAACACAAGACAGTTCATTGCAGCTTCTACTTATGCTAGCTATAATACAGTACAGTGGTGAATTTGGGGGTGGATTGAGCCATATAGCTCCCCTTTTGGTTTAAATTTATGATTTTTTATGTAACCTGTGGCGCCACTAAATGTCAGCATGGTAAACTAATGGGTAGCTAAGCTTGGCCCCCCTTTGGCTGCCCTTTGGCCTCCCCTTTAGAAGATCCTAGATAGGCCACTGATACAGTAATTAGTTCCACTTGGTGGCCAGACATTTGCACTGTCTGATTAGATATTTAAAGTGTATCTGATGTTGAATGGAAACAGATTTACTCATTGTTAAATTAATCAGAAAAATGCTGCCATCTAAGTGAGTTCCACGTGTTGCAGAATCATTCCCGCCCTAGTGGTTGGGCCAAGCAGTGGGACTCAGATGCCCACAATCGCAGAGGGAGAGGGAGAACATGCCCACAATGAGGCTGAGCTAGTGACTTTCAGGGAAGGGAACGAGGAAGGATATGGGGAGAGAGCCGTGACCAGTGACATCAAACAAGATGACCTCTTCGATATCCAGCCAATGTTTGACCAACCAGAAGGTAATTCAACAATCGTACAGCAATAGACATAAAGAAGAGTTGACAAATTTCTTTTTACATTATCTAACAGGTTTATTTACCTCCATAGATGACGTCATTGTATACGTGTCGAAAAATACGATGATGTCATTATATATATATATATATATATATATATATACAAATATATATATATACATATATATATATATATATATATATATATATATATATATATATATATATATATATATATATATATATATATATATATATATATATATATATATATATATATATATATATATATATATAGAGTACTGATGAAGATGACAAAAATTTCTATGGAGACAAATAAACCTCTTGGATATATAAAAAGGAATGTTTCAACATAGAAACAAACTATCCTGAAAAAATTTCAATATTTGGACATAAAGAAGAGACAGAAATGAAACAAATGTTCCCAAGAATCCAAAGTGAATATGTAGCTAAAATGTTAAATTGCTTTTCAACTATAAATTGTTTGTAATAGATATCTTGTATGGCCTAGTAACTTGTGTTTACATTGCAAACCATTAGGATGAGTTCATCACAGACAGTTGTCAATTATGGCACATGCAATGACAGATATCATATCAGGTGTCCATGATGACAGATATCATATCAGGTGTCCACGATGACAGAAATCATATCAGGTGTCCTCGATGACAGATATCATAAACAAATATCCGTCATGACCAGCCTGTTCACAGGGGCATACAAAATATACATGCAATCATAAAAATAAATCTATGATATAGTTAAAATATATATTTAAAAATAGAATATTCAATCAAGATTAATAAATAAATATAATAAATAATTATAGTAAATAAATTAATTTTGTAAACATTGGGTCAATGTGAAAGTACCACTATGTAAATAATTTAACAGAAAGACGGCCGTTGTGATAAAGTTCAGATGATTTACTTCTGTTTGTTCCTTCCGCCAAAGGACTGCAAATATTACTTTACATTTGTTACACCTACGGATGTGAGCACAACGTTAAATATAATGCTGGTAAATCCCTGTTCATGAATTTTGACTCTAGAAATGCATATCTTGACCTTAGGAGGAAAGAAGTTAAACTTCGCCACCTCATATAAATATCTTGGACATGTCATTTGTAATGACTTATTGGATGAGGCTTTCAAGTGAGACTTCTATATGCTAAGCGTAACATGTTTATTTTCAAAATTCATTTTTGTTTTACTACTATAAAAAATAAGCTATTTACTGCATATTTCAGTAATATTTACATGTGTGCTTTATGGGTAAATTGTAGAAAAGCAAATTTCAGCCATTTGTTGTTGCTTATAACAACTCGTACAGGATATTGAACAGACTGCCTATTAGATGTAGTGCTAGCCACATGTTCGCTACGGCTAATGTCAACTCATGTAAATGTGTCATCAGAAAGGCTATATTTAGCTTAATGACTAGGATTGACAAGTCACTCAATCCCATTATACAGAACATTGCAATTAGCGACATGTACTGTATGTTGAAATTGCAGCATCAACAGATCTTAGCTTTGCATAATTTTTAAATACACTGTTTTTAATGTATGTATTTATTATTTTTATGTGGACATACTGATTGATTGTCTGAAATAAAAAACATTATTAATTAATAATTATAATAAATAATAACTAAAACACATGTTAATTAAAAGTGTCCTCATTCACAATTCCCCTCAGTGGAAGTATTCACGCTTAAATAGACAGGTTTTCAGTATGTTCTTAAATTTAGAAAGCGTATCTGCTTGTTTTATACATTCCAGCAAAGCATTCCATAATGTCAGTCCAGATACCAAGAAAGCACGCCTGGGTCGCCAGCCTTCTTGTTTCTACTGTAATTTGCTAAATACATTTGCCTGATAGGCATGATTTACTAATTATGTGTAAACACCTTTTGGGGGCCAGCATGTTTGCTGAGATTATTTTATGTATCTTATTTTGATGATGCATGCTTGCTTAATTTCCTGCTACTTAATTAATAAATAAAAATGTCATTCCTTGGCCTATTTCAATCTACACTGGACTTGTGTTGTTATTTTGCATAAATGAATTTATGTGACAGCGGCGCAGTTAGTTTAATTACTCACACATGCGTAGTGATACACTGAGCTATATAAGCAGCCGCGTGACCTAGATCCAGCTGTGAGACCTTTGCGCTGCAAATATTTCTGAATTTCTGCTGTTACTGGTTAATTGTTATTGCTGAATTTGTTGATGTTATTGCAAGATCAGTTTTGTTGTTCAGTTTATTGTTAGTCGATCTTATCAGGTATTTTCGCTCCCACCCTCCTCCGTGGTATCATAAACACTGAAGACTGAGAGGTAGTTCACAAAGTTTTTGAATTTTTTTGGCTTTTCCCTGTTATAGTTCGGTACACGAGGTTTTGCATTAACACTTTTCCCTCCACTGCCACTGAGTTTTCAGTAGTGTACACAGGGTTTTTAGTGTGGGTACTTTTTACGAGTACATTTGTGTGGCTGTTTGGCCCTACCTCTCGGTCTGATGATTTATTAGTTATTGGCGTAACTCCTTTATACATTGTGTGGAAAATGACCCCCACCGATACCATGTGAATTGTATATAAGTCAGTAGTGGTGTAGATAGTACTTGTAGTCAGTGCCTGATAGGCATGATTTACTAATTATGTGTAAACACCTTTTGGGGGCCAGCATGCTTGCTGAGATTATTTTATGTATCTTATTTTGATGATGTATGCTTGCCTGATTTCCAGCTACTTAATTAATAAATATAAATGTCATTCCTTGGCCTATTTCAATCTACACTGGACTTATGTTGTTATTTTGCATAAATACATTTGCCTTCCTGTTGTGGTTGTAGAGCAGAAACCGTTTGAAGATGTCTCTCCTCCGCCGCCTGTCTCGAACAGCAGAATGAGTCACCGAGTTGCCGTGCCAATCCCCAGAGCCGTGGGAGTCAGTTTCAACGATGAGTTGTTACACTCAGAGCTCCACACCCCGAGGATATACAGCCGGGCTGGTTCCATCACGTCTAGCCTCAACAAGCCACTCTCCAGTCCACAATTCAATAAACACCCTCTGTTGGCTTTCAGGTATACTTGCTTAAGTTGTTGTGCTTCTATACAGAAAATATGTGATATTGTTAAAAAGGCACACTATTTATGTAAGATGTAAATGTAAAATAGTTATCGATTGAATGGAAAATAGCTGCTGGAAACTGTTTTCGTTAGTAAAATACACTAATTTTTATATAACAAACATGCATTGTTGCATAGACTATTAAGAAGGGTTTTTCAGTAGTTTAATTTAAATATACCTGTAAAAAATACAGTAAGATTTTTAAGCAAAAAATTTTTTCACATTCAGATTTACAGGGGTGAATATGTTTTACTATTTCATTTTTAGTTCTACTTTTTATTGCAAAAGTTTGTCAGTGTAAGTTGGTGTCAACATCTGCACATGGAAAAGCGGGAAAGTTCTCATGCAACATAAAAAATGGGAAATAACCTTCTTAGCTGAACTTTTGTCAGTTTTTGGGATTTTTTTCATTGGTTTTTAATGTTTTTCGTTGGTTTTTAATGTTTATGAATTTTCTTTTGTTTTTGAAAAAAGCGGACATTTTGTCAAAAAAGCAGGACCAAGGTAAAAAGCAGTATTTCCCGCCTGAAAGCGGTAATATTGACACTAATGGTTTTGTTGGTTAAATTAACAAAACGAGGTTGCTTAATGCTGTTACATTTATCATCCAACAGCAGCAACCATTTCAAGTCTGGTCCGACTGCAGAAGATCCCCGTCCCCGCAGTCAGGGAAGCGTAGACTTCGACCGAATCTGGAAAATGAGTCCCCTCGAGAAAATCTCCCCTTTCCCTGCAGAGGAAGGCGGGATGACCCACAAAGAACTTCCCTTGGTTGGGTTTGAGGACTTTTCCGCACATGCTACGGCAGGACAGAGTAAGAACGTTGAGTTGGAGACCGCCGCTCACCCAGGGGAGACGGTGTCTGCACGGGATTCCCGATGTGGCCATGCCAACTCCGGGCAGGAGCTGTGCTACCTGTGTCATCAACGAGAGAAACGTAACATTCCTGTCTTCCTTGCTGAAGAGCGGCGAGCTCAGGAACAGAAGGAAGATCAACTCTTGCAACAGTTCCAGAGCATCGTCGATGCTGACGCCATTCTGAAGGATCAGGTACTTATGTGATATCGAAACGATTAACATACATGTGATGTTCCGTCAATCTAAGAGTTCTATGAAATTTTTATAGAATTTGTTATAGAATTCTATAGATTGTTTTGCTAAAGGTAAATGTGGTTAAATTTGTAGGAGAAAGTGATGGAGAAAAAGAGGGAGAGTCAGAAGATGGCCGCCTTCAACCTGGGCGTGGCCGAGGCTGTCCACACCAAGAAGATCATGCGGGACCCCTTCCATGTGAGTGTCATTGATTCTCACCCATTGCACTCTTGGAACATGACTTCCAGTATGGTCAGACAGTCCACCGTTTTGATACGCCCGAAAGACCAATGAGCTGCCAGAGTGAATGTGGTGCATCATGGGTCTCAACATCCCACCTGTTTTGGGGGCCAACCTCCCATCTCCCACCTGTTTTGGGGGCCAACCTCCCTTCTCCCACCTGTTTTGGGGGCCAACCTCCCATCTCCCACTTGTTTGCAGGACCAACTCCTACCATTGAGAGTCCCACCTCCCACTAATTTTTTGGGCCAACCTCCCACCTAGCTCCCACTTCCTGCCATATAACCTCAGAGTGTACATATCCCCATTGGAAATTGCCCTCCATGAAACCTGCTAACCATATTATAATTACAAAGGTGGTTTATCTTGAAATTGATGTAGGTTTCTGCCAAGGTGCTTGTGACCTTGTAACCATGTGTCCTTCCTCTTGTGACCTTGTAACCATGTGTCCTTCCTCTTGTGTGTTCACTTAACACCTGATACTATTTTAACAAGAGGACATCTGATGTGATCCTACAGAAGTCAAAATGTTGAATTGTTTAATATGAAAGGCTGTTGTGCACATTGTTAGATTACCAAGGCATTGCACATGGTCACATGGTTCTTTGTGATATCCAATATGTCACTAAGACTCATTACGAGAATGTGTACCATGCAATTGTTTCATGCTTAGACAAGAACCACAGTTTGTTACCTCAACCATAGCTACCTTCCAAAAAAAACTCAAGACATTTATTCCTAGCTGCATTTCAACCATAAATCTTTGGTGGTGCCTTGTTCAGATAATGACTTTTGTGCATCGCTGTCCACGATTATGCTCAGTGATTCAGGTTTGTTGTATCTGTGAGCTCAGGTTATAGGATGCTATTGAAGTTCATCATTATTATTATCTGTGAAATTACTCATGTGTATGATGAACTGTGTTTTTGTTTATCACACATGATTTCCATGAATCAATTGAACAACTGCCCACCTTGGATCATGCCTATGGTTTTCAGTTCGTCTTGTCCACAGTTCACAACATTGTGGGGCGTGGTAGCATTGTGGTTATAACGTCAGACTCTCAATCGAGAGAACCCGGGTTCGAATCCTCTTGTTGCCATTTCAAAGCTTTGGCAATTTTGTTCATCCCACGTTGCCACAGTTCACTCAGCTATATAAATGATCACCTGGCTACAGACAGGTGGATATCTGAATGAATAGTCTTCGCGAATAATTGCAATGTGGCTGAATGCATTGCAGAGAAGTCGCAATGGCATTGGAATAAACTGGTCTACCAGGGGGTGAAGTGTAAAGGGCTTTGAACAGTCCCAAGGACTGGGTACCATGCTATATAAGAACATACCTTTTGCAATCTGTGCATTTTGTGTTCTTGTAGACGTCCTACATCTTCCGACAGAGACCTAGAACTCCACCCAAGTACGTCAAGCAGGATCGCTACTACAAGGACTTGGAAGTTCAGGTACGAGAGAACTATCTTCCGAGCTTGTTTCCACTTGTTCAAATATTATACTTGTGGGAATGTTGTGTGCTTGGAGAAATGTGGAGTCAGTGGACATATTTTGTATTGGGACTCAATGAACAGTTCTTTTAGATAGTTGATTAACATCATTTATTATTATTGTTCTGTTTTCATCAAATTAGTGGTAGTTATTAGGACTGTAACAATACACTAAGCTACAACATGATACACATCGCGATATTTGTGTCATGATATTATACATATCATGATACATGATGATACACATCGCGATATCACAATACATGAGATATACAGTTATAAAGAAGTAATTTATGTTTGCATGTATTGTATATGTATGGTAATTCTTGTAAAATATTATCGAGTATTGCATCATGAGAAAAGTATCACGATTCATCGATGCAACAATGAATCGTTACAGCCCTAGTAGTTATTATCTTATATACAGGTATCTGTAATGTGTATAGAAACTCTGGATAGTAAATTTACATGTTTTGCATAGTATTGTGTTTGTCTTATACAACTTTGTGTTTATTTTGCAGGTGACTAGTAAACAGGAGACTGAGAAACAACAGAAGTCAGATGAGGACTTCCTCGGGAGATTGGAACAAGTACAGCTGGCTGAGGAGTGAGTCTTTCTTCCCATTTCTTATCCCTCCTTCCCTTCCCATTTCTTATCCCTCCTTCCCTCACACCCTCCATCCATCCTACCCCCATCCCCCAATTTCCCTCTCTTTCACAGACTCACTTGATGTAATATACAGCAGACTCTCACTGTATAGAACACTAGCTCAGTTACCCGGCATTGCACGGGGAAAAAAGGCAGCCATACGTCTGCTCCACTGATCTACGTTATAGGTCAGTGGTCTTTTCTAGTTAGAGTCAGGCAATGGAAACCTACAATGTTACCATAATGTAGCAATGTTTGTCTAGTTAAAGCAGCGTCTATAGATAACTAAAATATTACTACGATGTAGCTAGTGTACCTATGTTGTGCTATATATAGACACATTCCATCCATAAACACCTCTGTGGGGACAGACAAACTGTAATAACTTGAAAAATGAAAAACATTGCTGCCTACACCCAGTGACAAATGTGTAGGCGTCATCATTATCTTTATGATGATTTAGAAAACAAATTAATTCCATCATTGCAACTTCCACTACAGCTTTTTTGAAATTTTGACCCCCACCCTCAGGGGGCCCATGGGATCGATGGTTCCACATCTGACCCCTCCATGTCTGTCATATGTGCCCCCGGGTCACCTTGCAAAGTTTCATCCAGATCAGCCTATAAATGCAGATGTGCTTACGATACAACTGCAAACAGACTATAACAGACACTTTGCTTTATCGATCTTATAGATACAGTGGACTCTCAATTTGTATCACATTCATGTCGATTCTGTGCATCACATTCAAATTATTGATTCAGATACAATGAAACAGTTATTTTTATTTTCCAGACTTGCTGCCCAAAGAGACCAGTATATGCGCAACAAAATGGACCAACAGAATATGTACAGACGAGCCCTATCAGCGCAGGTACAAGCGTGAATTCTAAATGTGCCTGTTTATTAATTTATTACTGTCATCTATTTCTGTACTGCTTTTTCATATTTTTATATGGTGGTATTTATGTGTCATATGAAAGAAAGTGGATTCTTATAACATTGACATATTAAAATCTAATGATCAAACCTCACGCACGCACGCACGCACGCACACATGCACACAGTGGTAACATATACATTGTTGTGTGGTAGTACAAATATATAGTAACAGGAAATTTTTTATTTATGATATTTATGTAATATACTAGCCAAGTTGCCTGGTATTGCATGCGAGAAAAGGCAGCCACAGCAAGACCTTATGACTCTTGGCAGTACATTTTGGCAGAGCAATGCCAATGGCAATGACAACTGCCCACAATATCATGTAAAACTGCCGGTTTCAAGATGTCGACCCCAAACATGCAAAACTTACAAAGATATGAGAGAATATACAGACAGGCAGGCAGGCAGGCAGGCAGGCTGGCAGGCTGGCTGGCTGGCTGGCTGGCTGGCTGGCTGGCTGGCTGGCTGACTGACAGACAGACAGACAGACACATACACAGTCACAAGCTACTTTATAGTATACATATACATAATTTATACCGAGGATGATTTCTGCAGTTGAAGTTCAAGCCCCTACCGTTGCCTGCCCGAGTGTCTGACTCGGGAGAGCCGATCTTCGGCAAGGATGATATGGCCAATGAGAAGCTGGCGATGAAGCATCGCCGGGCACGAGAGATCTACCAGCAACAGGTGTCGACTGTGGAGCAACAGAAACGAGAGAATCTCCTCCGACGTCTCAATGTGCAGAAGGAAGAGGAGGAAGTGTTGAAACGCACAAAGGAAGAGTAAGCGGACAGACCCTCTCTAGTGGTGTCATTTGGTGACTAATTAGTGTAGAACAACTGAAAAATGGTGCCAACTGTGTAACACCAGATGGCGACACTTTCAGTTATTCCACACTAGTCAAATTACAATCATAATGGATCATGCTGATTAAAAAAGGGCGTGTACGCTAATTAGGGCATGCATGCTTAATAGGTCGAGTTTTAAATTATTTTGATAAAACAAAGCACTGCTTTATAACATACAATTTCAATTTGGGGTATATGTATCCCCACATTTCATTTCACCCATTGCAAATACTTGCAATACTTTTTAATGTATTGTAAATCCATGTAATACAGTATTGCATTTTCCTAAAAGTAGTGCAAACATTTGTAAAGATTGACTGTATTACACATTTTTTTATTATAAAGACAATAAATACTTGTATGGTATTATGGATTCTTAGGGGTTAGGGTTCCTACATGGAACAAAGTGTAGCATAGAAAACTTGTTTGAAAATATAAGCCAAACATGTCATTATACTTTTATACAGCCTTAGAAAGTTGTGCAAATACTCCCAATATTGTATTGCAAATACTCCCAATATTGTATTGCAAATTTCAAAAAGTATTGCAAATACTTTGCAATACTGAAAATAGGAAAATCCCCTGAGTAACAATTTTCTTCAAAACATGACGAATGACATTACGTACTCTCAATGTTTCAGCTGCCATCATCATTGATGGCAGTTGGAACATTGAGAGTAAGTAATCTCAATAGTTGTGTTTTGAAGAAAATTTTTATTCATATATATCTAACAACTTGATGAAAATTTGTATGAATATAGAAAAATACTCTAGTATTGTGCTCATATCTGATAATGAGCATCCATTTCTGTTTACTTTTAGACTGCAGGACACCCGTGCGAGAAAGTATGCCTTGCAGCTGCAGTATCGGCAGAAGTTGCAGGATGACTGGGCACGTGCAGTGGCTACCAAACAAGCAGCCGAGGCAGGCGAGCGTGCGCGTGTGCTCACACCCGGACGTCTGCTCCATGAGCAGTGTGACCAGTACAAACGCTGCGGCCAATGCAAGCGGCGGACGGACAATTGTGGCGAGACGAACCTATGGAAGGAGTCACGATACATCGCTGGATCTCGACTCATCGTATGAAGAGTGTGCATCATGTGGGGAGGGCGATGCGGTGGAGATTTCGGAGTTGGGAGCAACTTTTTTGTCATATTGCATAGCTGTGATATTCTGTGATATTCTCGACGGAAACTATGTTACTGCTTCAGAGAAACAATACAAAATGTCGCTAGTCTTCAGTAAAAAGACACATATCTTGGAGTGTAGAGATGTCATGATATATTATCTGATACAAGATGATGTAAAATATTCCAAACACAAACTAATCGTAATAAGTGTTTGTGTCAACTTTGAACCACAAATAATAACTGCAGACTGGTGTAAACTCACAAGAAATGTTATTTTATTTAAATATAAACTTCACAAACTTATACAGATCCTTTGATGCATTCTCAGATGCGACATCGACTATAGGTGGTGATATGGAATGAAAAAAATATATACCCGATATATTTTATTAGTATTTTTAACATCGATCAAATAGCATTTTATAGCGGTAGAACTGAGCTTCTGCCTTTCACTATATTCTACATATCCAGTTATCAAATTGAAGTCAGGTATTTTATTTTAAATGATGTTGTTATTTTAGTGTACAGTGTCGAGAAGTGACAAAAACTTATAACTCGTTGAACATGAGATGTTGAGTTTACTAAACAGGCAGTAATGTTGCTGTCACGATATTACTACATTGCCAAACCCCGAGCTTTTACACCAGTGTCAAATGTGACCTGTTGATCTTAAAACTATTGGATGTGTGCCAAATGTATTATATACTCACGAGTGCCAACATTTTATTAATTAAAACAGCCAAAATGTATACTGGTGTATGTGTGCTGAATTGTGTATGTTGCTAAGAGTGCCAAATCTTACATTGTGAAATCGTAGGTGCTGTGTAAATATGTCTTAACAAGCAATGCAGTGGACAAACTGAATTTGTATCGTTTGTGGCACACATATAGGCCCTATATTATATATTTGTTGTAGGTGTCCAGTGGTGCATAATTGAGACAGCGATCTCACAAATGATCTGTGTGATGATTTCTGGTATGGATGTAAAAGGCCAAATCCATAAAGAGAAAATGATCAAGCGAAGTTGGGTGGTTGTTCTCAGTCGAGTCATCTCTCAAGTTAAATTTCTTCTCATGTCAAGGCTGCTGTTTACATCTTCTTTTATATCCGATATGCCACAACAACTTAAATGTTATGCTACTCATTCTATATAATATATATATATAACATATTATATAACAGAACTATGTGTAAATTCATGTGCAAGTGGTTAGGTATGAATTGTAATGTTTCTAGATGAACAGCCACGAAATTGTTTACAGTGCCAATGTTTTTGTCCTGCTTTTTTCAGCCATGTTCACGTTTTAACAAAAACAATACAATGAAACATTCAGTTTTCTATATAAATTATAATCCATAAATACCTTTTATTATGCACAAGCGTACTCCAGGTGGACGCAGCAGGACTTTCTAGGGACCAATAAAGCCGTGTCTGTGATTTCACATTTGTTTATTTTCTGTACAAACCAGCTTTCATCTCTATTCATATATACAATGTATAAATTCTTATATACAGCATGATATCCAGTCCTTCATATTATATAACATATTTTGCAAGATTGATCTCATGACATGGCAGGAATAGAAATATGAAAACTGTTTCTGTGCTTCATTTCACTTGGGCCCAGTCGAAAATAATTTTGTAGTTTGTCCAATGAATTCATCAAAATTAAATAATAAATTTGCTAGCATGTCATAGTTACGTAATGGATAGTAGATAGGTTTGCTTTTTCATGATATATTTCTAATATGAGAAATTTTATTGCAGGAGGAGCTTTAAATGAACTAACTATTTACATTATGTGCTACCAAATAAAAAAATGTATTTCATTAATAAAAAGTGAGAGCATTACGATGAATGTTAACAGGATAATAACAAACAATCACATATCGCATAAATATAATCATCAACATATTCTTCTTTCTACACAAAACTACACTGATTTTAAACATCTTTTTCATGAAAAAAGCAGCTAAAACTAATTTTCTGTTTCCATCTAATCCGACATTGTGTGACCTCTCGGCCTTCACCAGGGGGCATGTCATATGATCAAAGAAGCAAAGTCAGCCCATGGATATTCAGTCAATATATTTGGAGAAAACAATAAGTTTCTTGAGAGATATAAAAAAAAATTAATTTAATATTCCACAAAAGATAAAAATCAATTCAATTAAGGATTCAAATAAAATGTTTTGGATAGATTAAAAACCTCCGTGGCAGTCATACTACTTGTAACACTGTTACTTGGATACCTAACAGTTGCAGTACTTGCCTGAGGCAGGTTTGTCTGTGCGTGTCACTGCTGCGGAGGCTGGGTAAGAGAGGATGAAGATGAGGACTATCAGCATTGAGGAGGTCAGGATCAAACTCCAGATGGACCCCAGACAGCACAGCCAGGCCTTTACCTACATAACACTTGACCACAGCAGTGGGGTGTAGGTCTACATCACTGTAATGTCCCAGCACCTCATAGGAAGAAGAGGAGGGATCCGCTGAGAAAGGGGGATCCACAAAACACCCACCCCCTTTGAAGTAGCAGTGAAACTGCACTGGATGTCCACTTGTCTGACTGTCCTGTGATTTGCTGTGTTGCATAACATCTGCTGTGTAGCTAACCACTGGTCTGTTGAGTGACCAGGAGACTTGGGCTGCGTGGGTGCCTGCATCACTGTTGTACTGGAAGCCAGGAAACACTGGGCCTACACAGGCACCTGCAGGCATATTTAACAAGATTTAACAAGATTGCTAACTGAGGCAAAACACCCAGATGGCAAGTGAACCAGGAAGCCTTTGGCTTATCGAGAATACAACAATTGTTGATCTACGTGTAACCCCGATTTGTGTCAACCTCGTTTTGAAACATATTCACGCTGCTAGCATTTACACAATCTGCAAATAATTTGTTCCATTCATTTATTTTCCTGTGAGAATGAGTACTTTCTGATATCAACACTGATCCTTCACTTAAGTCACTTACTTAAGTCACTTCATGTCCTCTAGTTCTACTATCTTTCTTAAGTGAGAAGAAAATATTTCTATCCATATTTTCATACCCATTCAATATTTTTAAAACTTCAATTTGATCTCCTCTTGACCTCCTTGTCTTTATATATAATAACAGTGATTCGTTTGTAGTACTGCTCAATACTTTAATATATACAGAGGTATGGTTATGTATGTAGTTCATAGACTATGTTACTAATGTAGGACACACTGTCGTTAAATCACATCAAATAAAGATATGTGCTAAGTACTTACACACACAATAGCTTTCTTTCAGTAACACTGCATGAAATGTATACACAGAAATAACAACCAAATCACAACATATAAACAATTATAAACATATTCGACCTATTTAGCATACATGCCCTAATAAGCGTACACCTCCATTTTTTACCTGCGGGATTAATAATGAATGCAGTAAATCCACCACCTACCTGGAAAGAATGCCAGTTGTCTTGGCCCACATACTTCAAGGTCACCACCCTTGTCAAAGGTCACCCTTGCACTGGCGAAATACGCCCCAGCACATAGGCCCAGGTAGCTACCCCCAGCCTCCACGTAGCCCTTCACCTGGGCAATGCCATCCTGCCCCAGTGCATGGAAGTAGCCCAGGTCATAACCCCCACCAATCACCAGTAGGGCGGCAGAGTCCCTCCATCTTCCTGGAAGGGGTGTATCAGTTGTAACATGTCACCCTTAGTAAAAAAAATCTATAGCAATTCTATAGAAATCTATAGGATTATAGTATAGTATTATGTATAGAAAAACATAGAATATTACTGATTCCATATAATTTGTTTACGTCTATTTAAATTTTCTGTAGATAGATTTTGCATAGCATTTGCATAGATTTTTGTAGAATTCAACAGAGCATCGTAGAATATTGTATAGAAAACTACAGAATATGATACATTCTATAGAATATTTTATGAATTCTATAAAAATGTCTCTGCAAAAATGCCATAGAATATTCTATAACAATTCTATAGACTTTTTTGCTAAGGGGTGTACATGTGATAGACATCCAAGAATGATTTCCTGTGATATTGCGCTACAGATCCGTCCTCAGGTTTTTGAAAAGGGGGGTTCAAGTATACGCAGTCAGCCGGGAATTTGTGAGATGATTTCTGAAAATTATTATAATTAAACAAAATTATTTTAAAAAAACGGGATTCGTTTGTTGTGTATAAATTTTCACTTTGAGAATGCTATAATATATTTCCTGATACTAGCAGATGTCGATCATAGAGGAATTCAATGCAATGACATGTAAATTTTTTCATTTTCAATTAGATGTTTTTACATCATCAGGCACCGTATCTGTTGCAGGCATAGCCCGCCACGACCCTCCATTTCCAACAATCACAGGTGTCTTTTAACAGTTTTGTTGTGTTCTTTCCTAGCCAGGCTGCTAGACCATTGTGGATTTTAATTATTTGCCGATCTCTGCTTCTTTTCCCTTCAATCTGTCCCATTGTCACTAGATGTTCTAACTTCTCTTTCTCACCACGGTTCAATCTGTCCCGTTGTCACTAGATGTTCTAACTTCTCTTTCTCACCACGGTTCAATCTGTCCCGTTGTCACTAGATGTTCTAACTTCTCTTTCTCACCACGGTTCAATCTGTCCCATTGTCACTAGATGTTCTAACTTCTCTTTCTCACCACGGTTCAATCTGTCCCGTTGTCACTAGATGTTCTAACTTCTCTTTCTCACCACGGTTCAATCTGTCCCATTGTCACTAGATGTTCTAACTTCTCTTTCTCACCACGGTTCAATCTGTCCCGTTGTCACTAGATGTTCTAACTTTTCTTTCTCACCACGGTTCAATCTGTCCCGTTGTCACTAGATGTTCTAACTTCCCTTTTCACCACGGTTCAATCTGTCCCGTTGTCACTAGATGTTCTAACTTCTCATTCTCACCACGGTTCAATCTGTCCCGTTGTCACTAGATGTTCTAACTTCTCTTTCTCACCACGGTTCAATCTGTCCCGTTGTCACTAGATGTTCTAACTTCTCTTTCTCACCACGGTTCAATCTGTCCCGTTGTCACTAGATGTTCTAACTTCTCTTTCTCACCACGGTTCAATCTGTCCCGTTGTCACTAGATGTTCTAACTTCTCTTTCTCACCACGGTTCAATCTGTCCCGTTGTCACTAGATGTTCTAACTTCTCTTTCTCACCACGGTTCAATCTGTCCCGTTGTCACTAGATGTTCTAACTTCTCTTTCTCACCACGGTTCAATCTGTCCCATTGTCACTAGATGTTCTAACTTCTCTTTCTCACCACGGTTCAATCTGTCCCGTTGTCACTAGATGTTCTAACTTCTATTTCTCACCACGGTTCAATCTGTCCCGTTGTCACTAGATGTTCTAACTTCTCTTTCTCACCACGGTTCAATCTGTCCCGTTGTCACTAGATGTTCTAACTTCTCTTTCTCACCACGGTTCAATCTGTCCCGTTGTCACTAGATGTTCTAACTTCTCTTTCTCACCACGGTTCAATCTGTCCCGTTGTCACTAGATGTTCTAACTTCTCTTTCTCACCACGGTTCAATCTGTCCCGTTGTCACTAGATGTTCTAACTTCTCTTTCTCACCACGGTTCAATCTGTCCCGTTGTCACTAGATGTTCTAACTTCTCTTTCTCACCACGGTTCAATCTGTCCCGTTGTCACTAGATGTTCTAACTTCTCTTTCTCACCACGGTTCAATCTGTCCCGTTGTCACTAGATGTTCTAACTTCTCTTTCTCACCACGGTTCAATCTGTCCCGTTGTCACTAGATGTTCTAACTTCTCTTTCTCACCACGGTTCAATCTGTCCCGTTGTCACTAGATGTTCTAACTTCTCTTTCTCACCACGGTTCAATCTGTCCCGTTGTCACTAGATGTTCTAACTTCTCTTTCTCACCACGGTTCAATCTGTCCCGTTGTCACTAGATGTTCTAACTTCTCTTTCTCACCACGGTTCAATCTGTCCCGTTGTCACTAGATGTTCTAACTTCTCTTTCTCACCACGGTTCAATCTGTCCCGTTGTCACTAGATGTTCTAACTTCTCTTTCTCACCACGGTTCAATCTGTCCCGTTGTCACTAGATGTTCTAACTTCTCTTTCTCACCACGGTTCAATCTGTCCCGTTGTCACTAGATGTTCTAACTTCTCTTTCTCACCACGGTTCAATCTGTCCCGTTGTCACTAGATGTTCTAACTTCTCTTTCTCACCACGGTTCAATCTGTCCCGTTGTCACTAGATGTTCTAACTTCTCTTTCTCACCACGGTTCAATCTGTCCCGTTGTCACTAGATGTTCTAACTTCTCTTTCTCACCACGGTTCAATCTGTCCCGTTGTCACTAGATGTTCTAACTTCTCTTTCTCACCACGGTTCAATCTGTCCCGTTGTCACTAGATGTTCTAACTTCTCTTTCTCACCACGGTTCAATCTGTCCCGTTGTCACTAGATGTTCTAACTTCTCTTTCTCACCACGGTTCAATCTGTCCCGTTGTCACTAGATGTTCTAACTTCTCTTTCTCACCACGGTTCAATCTGTCCCGTTGTCACTAGATGTTCTAACTTCTCTTTCTCACCACGGTTCAATCTGTCCCGTTGTCACTAGATGTTCTAACTTCTCTTTCTCACCACGGTTCAATCTGTCCCGTTGTCACTAGATGTTCTAACTTCTCTTTCTCACCACGGTTCAATCTGTCCCGTTGTCACTAGATGTTCTAACTTCCCTTTTCACCATGGTTCAATCTGTCCCGTTGTCACTAGATGTTCTAACTTCTCTTTCTCACCACGGTTCAATCTGTCCCGTTGTCACTAGATGTTCTAACTTCTCTTTCTCACCACGGTTCAATCTGTCCCGTTGTCACTAGATGTTCTAACTTCTCTTTCTCACCACGGTTCAATCTGTCCCGTTGTCACTAGATGTTCTAACTTCTCTTTCTCACCACGGTTCAATCTGTCCCGTTGTCACTAGATGTTCTAACTTCTCTTTCTCACCACGGTTCAATCTGTCCCGTTGTCACTAGATGTTCTAACTTCTATTTCTCACCACGGTTCAATCTGTCCCGTTGTCACTAGATGTTCTAACTTCTCTTTCTCACCACGGTTCAATCTGTCCCGTTGTCACTAGATGTTCTAACTTCTATTTCTCACCACGGTTCAATCTGTCCCGTTGTCACTAGATGTTCTAACTTCTCTTTCTCACCACGGTTCAATCTGTCCCGTTGTCACTAGATGTTCTAACTTCTATTTCTCACCACGGTTCAATCTGTCCCGTTGTCACTAGATGTTCTAACTTCTCTTTCTCACCACGGTTCAATCTGTCCCGTTGTCACTAGATGTTCTAACTTCTCTTTCTCACCACGGTTCAATCTGTCCCGTTGTCACTAGATGTTCTAACTTCTTTTTCTCACCACGGTTCAATCTGTCCCGTTGTCACTAGATGTTCTAATTTCTCTTTCTCACCACGGTTCAATCTGTCCCATTATCACTAGATGTTCTAACTTCTCTTTCTCACCACGGTTCAATCTGTCCCGTTGTCACTAGATGTTCTAACTTCTCTTTCTCACCACGGTTCAATCTGTCCCGTTGTCACTAGATGTTCTAACTTCTCTTTCTCACCACGGTTCAATCTGTCCCGTTGTCACTAGATGTTCTAACTTCTCTTTCTCACCACGGTTCAATCTGTCCCGTTGTCACTAGATGTTCTAACTTCTCTTTCTCACCACGGTTCAATCTGTCCCGTTGTCACTAGATGTTCTAACTTCTCTTTCTCACCACGGTTCAATCTGTCCCGTTGTCACTAGATGTTCTAACTTCTCTTTCTCACCACGGTTCAATCTGTCCCGTTGTCACTAGATGTTCTAACTTCTCTTTCTCACCACGGTTCAATCTGTCCCGTTGTCACTAGATGTTCTAACTTCTCTTTCTCACCACGGTTCAATCTGTCCCGTTGTCACTAGATGTTCTAACTTCCCTTTTCACCATGGTTCAATCTGTCCCGTTGTCACTAGATGTTCTAACTTCTCTTTCTCACCACGGTTCAATCTGTCCCGTTGTCACTAGATGTTCTAACTTCTCTTTCTCACCACGGTTCAATCTGTCCCATTGTCACTAGATGTTCTAACTTCTCTTTCTCACCACGGTTCAATCTGTCCCGTTGTCACTAGATGTTCTAACTTCTCTTTCTCACCACGGTTCAATCTGTCCCGTTGTCACTAGATGTTCTAACTTCTCTTTCTCACCACGGTTCAATCTGTCCCGTTGTCACTAGATGTTCTAACTTCTCTTTCTCACCACGGTTCAATCTGTCCCGTTGTCACTAGATGTTCTAACTTCTATTTCTCACCACGGTTCAATCTGTCCCGTTGTCACTAGATGTTCTAACTTCTCTTTCTCACCACGGTTCAATCTGTCCCGTTGTCACTAGATGTTCTAACTTCTCTTTCTCACCACGGTTCAATCTGTCCCGTTGTCACTAGATGTTCTAACTTCTCTTTCTCACCACGGTTCAATCTGTCCCGTTGTCACTAGATGTTCTAACTTCTCTTTCTCACCACGGTTCAATCTGTCCCATTGTCACTAGATGTTCTAACTTCTCTTTCTCACCACGGTTCAATCTGTCCCGTTGTCACTAGATGTTCTAACTTCTCTTTCTCACCACAGTTCAATCTGTCCCGTTGTCACTAGATGTTCTAACTTCTCTTTCTCACCACGGTTCAATCTGTCCCGTTGTCACTAGATGTTCTAACTTCTCTTTCTCACCACGGTTCAATCTGTCCCGTTGTCACTAGATGTTCTAACTTCTCTTTCTCACCACGGTTCAATCTGTCCCGTTGTCACTAGATGTTCTAACTTCTCTTTCTCACCACGGTTCAATCTGTCCCGTTGTCACTAGATGTTCTAACTTCTCTTTCTCACCATGGTTCAATCTGTCCCGTTGTCACTAGATGTTCTAACTTCTCTTTCTCACCACGGTTCAATCTGTCCCGTTGTCACTAGATGTTCTAACTTCTCTTTCTCACCATGGTTCAATCTGTCCCGTTGTCACTAGATGTTCTAACTTCTCTTTCTCACCACGGTTCAATCTGTCCCGTTGTCACTAGATGTTCTAACTTCTCTTTCTCACCACGGTTCAATCTGTCCCATTGTCACTAGATGTTCTAACTTCTCTTTCTCACCACGGTTCAATCTGTCCCGTTGTCACTAGATGTTCTAACTTCTCTTTCTCACCACGGTTCAATCTGTCCCGTTGTCACTAGATGTTCTAACTTCTCTTTCTCACCACGGTTCAATCTGTCCCGTTGTCACTAGATGTTCTAACTTCTCTTTCTCACCACGGTTCAATCTGTCCCGTTGTCACTAGATGTTCTAACTTCTATTTCTCACCACGGTTCAATCTGTCCCGTTGTCACTAGATGTTCTAACTTCTCTTTCTCACCACGGTTCAATCTGTCCCGTTGTCACTAGATGTTCTAACTTCTCTTTCTCACCACGGTTCAATCTGTCCCGTTGTCACTAGATGTTCTAACTTCTCTTTCTCACCACGGTTCAATCTGTCCCGTTGTCACTAGATGTTCTAACTTCTCTTTCTCACCACGGTTCAATCTGTCCCGTTGTCACTAGATGTTCTAACTTCTCTTTCTCACCACGGTTCAATCTGTCCCGTTGTCACTAGATGTTCTAACTTCTCTTTCTCACCACGGTTCAATCTGTCCCGTTGTCACTAGATGTTCTAACTTCTCTTTCTCACCACGGTTCAATCTGTCCCGTTGTCACTAGATGTTCTAACTTCTCTTTCTCACCACGGTTCAATCTGTCCCGTTGTCACTAGATGTTCTAACTTCTCTTTCTCACCACGGTTCAATCTGTCCCGTTGTCACTAGATGTTCTAACTTCTCTTTCTCACCACGGTTCAATATGTCCCGTTGTCACTAGATGTTCTAACTTCTCTTTCTCACCACGGTTCAATCTGTCCCGTTGTCACTAGATGTTCTAACTTATCTTTCTCACCACGGTTCAATCTGTCCCGTTGTCACTAGATGTTCTAACTTCTCTTTCTCACCACGGTTCAATCTGTCCCGTTGTCACTAGATGTTCTAACTTCTCTTTCTCACCATGGTTCAATCTGTCCCATTGTCACTAGATGTTCTAACTTCTCTTTCTCACCACGGTTCAATCTGTCCTGTTATCACTAGATGTTCTAACTTCTCTTTCTCACCACGGTTCAATCTGTCCCGTTGTCACTAGATGTTCTAACTTCTCTTTCTCACCATGGTTCAATCTGTCCCGTTGTCACTAGATGTTCTAACTTCTCTTTCTCACCACGGTTCAATCTGTCCCGTTGTCACTAGATGTTCTAACTTCTCTTTCTCACCATGGTTCAATCTGTCCCGTTGTCACTAGATGTTCTAACTTCTCTTTCTCACCACGGTTCAATCTGTCCCGTTGTCACTAGATGTTCTAACTTCTCTTTCTCACCACGGTTCAATCTGTCCCGTTGTCACTAGATGTTCTAACTTCTTTTTCTCACCACGGTTCAATCTGTCCCATTATCACTAGATGTTCTAACTTCTCTTTCTCACCACGGTTCAATCTGTCCCGTTGTCACTAGATGTTCTAACTTCTCTTTCTCACCACGGTTCAATCTGTCCCGTTGTCACTAGATGTTCTAACTTCTCTTTCTCACCACGGTTCAATCTGTCCCGTTGTCACTAGATGTTCTAACTTCTCTTTCTCACCACGGTTCAATCTGTCCCGTTGTCACTAGATGTTCTAACTTATCTTTCTCACCACGGTTCAATCTGTCCCGTTGTCACTAGATGTTCTAACTTCTCTTTCTCACCACGGTTCAATCTGTCCTGTTGTCACTAGATGTTCTAACTTCTCTTTCTCACCACGGTTCAATCTGTCCCGTTGTCACTAGATGTTCTAACTTCTCTTTCTCACCATGGTTCAATCTGTCCCGTTGTCACTAGATGTTCTAACTTCTCTTTCTCACCACGGTTCAATCTGTCCCGTTGTCACTAGATGTTCTAACTTCTCTTTCTCACCACGGTTCAATCTGTCCCGTTGTCACTAGATGTTCTAACTTCTCTTTCTCACCATGGTTCAATCTGTCCCGTTGTCACTAGATGTTCTAACTTCTCTTTCTCACCATGGTTCAATCTGTCCCGTTGTCACTAGATGTTCTAACTTCTCTTTCTCACCACGGTTCAATCTGTCCCATTGTCACTAGATGTTCTAACTTCTCTTTCTCACCACGGTTCAATCTGTCCCATTGTCACTAGATGTTCTAACTTCTCTTTCTCACCACGGTTCAATCTGTCCCATTGTCACTAGATGTTCTAACTTCTCTTTCTCACCACGTCGCCTAGAAATTACACAACTGCACATGATCTTCCTTTTATCGCTAGCTGTTCTTAGAATTTCTCCATTACTTCACTTTTCTGTCCAAGATTCTCTAAACATTCATCCCAAAACCACATTTCTGTTGCTTCTATGTTCTTTCCTAAAGCCTGTTTAGTCATCGACCATGATTCACATGCCGTTTTTGGCAATCTGTCAAACTATGGAAATGAGGCATCTCAAAACTGTTTTTAAGTGTCACCATATAATGTATGTTAGAATGATGCTTCATTTAGTAAACAACTGATAATGTGACACCACCAGCAACGTTTGTAGGTTACAGAGATGTCACAGCTGACAAAAGGACATCCTTTGACTGAACAACACTTGCTAGAACAGTTCACACTGACAACATATTGATTATCTAACAATGGTGTACAATGTCTTAATATGTGCAAGACATGTAGGTATTACTTTAATTGTAAAAAAAATCAAATTGTGTTGATTTAGTACCAATTCAACTGAAGGAAATGCTTTCATATTTGTTTTAATTTTTTAATTCTGATCAAAAAATTATCCCAATTTGTGAAATGAAATCTGGTAGCACCAGGGATATTGATAACAAACTTCTGTAGCACCTCGACCCTCAGTAACCTGAGCCAAGAGGCGCAACAAACCAGAAACATTAAGCATTATTACAAACAGGGATATCCTGATAATTTTTTTATTAATCTGAGCTTTGACTTACCTGCTTTGACCTCTTGTGGTGTTATCCTACTGACATCATAGAGCGTGTTCTCGGTGCATTGCCGTAGAGACTGAATTGCCATGGCAACACCAGTCTCACTTGCCCCTTCCCCATCATACACAAACAGCCTTGTTCGCTGCTGATCGGTCATCTCTTCTGAATGACCACTGTGCACACTCTGAATGTCACACAGAAACCTTGTCAGGGACCAGCCATTTAATTTCCAGGGGAAAATTTCTTACAGAAAAAAAATGTGTCCTTTGATAAAAATTAATTTTTATGATCTTTCTTTTTGAAAGTTAATTGTTTCCTCTTCCAGAGGAAGGACTTTGCCAAATATATGTGGCTGGTTCATTGAAAAAATATTCAAAAGTAGTCAACCTAGTCCATGTGTAACTGTAAGCGAAATAACCGACCCATGAAAACTCATAGTAATAATGGTGATAATATACTACATATTTACATCGTTTTATTTTACTGTATCAAACAAACATGTCTGCATTTGAAAGATAAAATATTCCCAATACTGGCTGGGGTTTATATCCAATTCATTGCTTTTAATAACAAATATTATCGATATAAATGAAAAAAATGTGTAAACACATGTAAAATTATCTTAGTCTTAATTGGGAATTGATTATATTTCTTAATGTGTGGTACCACTATCGTATCTGGTCCGGAGCATATCCATGGACCTAGATAATCCTTTCCCACGATTCATTACACTTTGACAGTTCCCTGAACAAACTACTAAATGGAAAATGAAACTATGTGTTGAAAATAGTCCCAACTATTACATCTTCTACTCTAGATTGCACACTTTATGCAAGTAAAATGCAGCGGAAAGAATACAATATGTGCAACTTAGGGACTACATCAAGACATTATACTAAACAAATTAGCTTTCATTGGGGGGGGTGGGGGTAGGAGGGGTTAGCAGCTGTTTTGCTTAGCTTCATTAGTATTTTTCCAGAAAACATCAAAATTAATTTTCACTCGTATCCATCCACAGGTCAATGTAATTAAAAGTTTGATGTAGGGTGAAAGGGGGTCTGATGTTACAGCGATGTTTTTAAGTAGACGTCAAGCAGATACTGGTCAAGTGAGCAATTCATCAGATCAGGACTTGTACAATAACAAGTTGTTTTGGCCAACTTGGAAACAATAACAGAGTAAGACAAACAAGCTCTTCAATATTGTGTATTTATGTGGCTGATAAAGCGGACAATGAGGCAAACTTTGATCACCATATGTGCATGAGGAGTAACTGCCTTGTAAACAAACACGTGGCCCTGGTATTATGTCTGGTTTCCACTGGTGCTGTACTGAGGGACGTTCTCAAAACATATCTGTACGATATAGTAGTTTGTGACTGTCTGTGTTGAAAGTGGCTTCTCATGTGTCAGTAATAAAACAGTGCATCTGTTGTCATGTGTCAGTAATAAAACAGTGATCTGTTGTCATGTGTCAATATATAGTTTGTTTTGTATTTAGTATTTCAACTTATGTTATAACTAGAAATAATGATATATACATTGAACATGTCTCTTTGTCTGTCTGTCTGTCGGTCTCTCTCCACACAGTCCACGCACACAGTTACATACGCACGCAGCCACACACAAACACAAATGTACACTATATGAAGGGTTTCAGGGCAAATATCTTAAGAATACAACATCACAGTGAATGGTAGCAAGGGCTGAAATATTAATAGCAGATTTAAATTCTGAAATTTTTTCCATTCAGACATTTCGTCAAAATTAGCGCTGATCATGTTCTGCTCTGAAACCCTTCATATATTGCCTACATTCTCTACACAAACATGCAGGCAGAAGCACACACCACCACTCAGTGTTCGCCCCTGAACTAAACATGCATGCACACGCTTAGCATAGTAACAAACATTGACAAGATGACTGAGGGTTGGAGTTAATTCTAACCTTTGCCCCCATCCTGTCAGATAAAGAGTTGGAAGCAGAAAATAAAAAAATAACCAGTATGTGATTTATAGATGTTTTTTTTATATGAAATGCAACCAGTAAAATACATTTTATGTTCAGAATTAACATTCATACAATAACGGAGAGTTAATACCAGATAACATTGCAATATAGCCAAGATTGTATATGTAGTATCAGTGAGAACGGGGCTCGACTAATTAAAATTACCGGGTAAACAGTATTTATAGATCAACAACATTAACATCCCTGAATATGACCCCTGGATATACTTTGACATCTTAACAATTCAAATACAAATGCGAATTCATACTTCTCAAAAGAGCACAATGCACAAATAACGTTACAATACGGGCAGCCATACAAATAACGTTACAATACGGGCAGCCATACAAATAACGTTACAATACGGGCAGCCATACAAATAACGTTACAATACGGGCAGCCATACAAATATAAACAGCTGCATGAACTGAAAACAGTAATATTAGAACAATAAAAACAAACTTAAGGGTGGTCACATAAGATTGCAGTCCAAAAACATATAGCATTACATAGTTGGTGGTTAACGTGATTATACAAAGCACATGTAATATACATGAAATGTCATGAGCGAAGCAATATGGCAGTTTTGCACATCTACACTAGAACCTCATCCGAGACCTGCCTTCTTTCCTTGTGTTCAATCCAGTGTTGCAGCATAATAGAATATCATGATTATGCATTGTACAAAAATTACAGTCATTTTGTTGGTAATCTAAAGTTCCACACCGCATATTTGGATGGTGACTTGAACCAATACTAAACACTACACTTTTTTGGAGTTTGAGAACTTAAGACCACCCATATATAGCAGGAACAAATAGTGTCAATTACAATATATATATATATATATATATAATAACAATGTATTCACCTTTGTTATGAGCAAGCTGTACATTAATCACTTGAACACGGTCAATCATAGCACAAACAAATGATGCACCTGCATTTGTAATAGTCGCACTAATAATGCATGTCGCCACTGAGCTTTATGCTATTTTTTCTCTTGCGTTATGCGAAGTCAGATTTAACTTTAAATGCAGTGTAAATACATGCATTTATTTCTACTTCAGAATCACACCCAGGTCAATATGTGAATAATACTCCAGGGCACCAGTGCCACAATACTCCAGGGCACCAGTGCCACAATACTCCAGGGCACCAGTGCCACAATACAGGGAATACACAACTAATTACTGGCCAAATGCAACTGCCTGAATGGTCAATTCAGGTAACAGCCTAATGGAAACATGTTTGATCATGAATTAAAGGTGCACATAATATATAAGTACTCACTTTTCTACATACTAGAAAATAATATCCTACATAATAGAATACATATTTCTTAAATATACTTACCATGAAAATACAGTAAATTGTAAGCCAGAAACATTTAAATTTGAATGCTTCAGGGCGAAAATCATGTTTACATTGCGTGCATAGGGGAACGTAACTTTACGGGTGTCAATGATATGTCCATCACATGTTCCCTTGAATGCCTGACACAGAAAAACGTTGTTTATAGGTATTGGAAATTGTAATTGGAAATCTAATATTATTAGTAGACCTTGTACAAAACTTTCCTCTGCAGAACTTTGTCCATTGTGTACAACCGATAAAACATGTTCCACATACATAGCTGGTTGTAATCACTCAGGTGTTTATAAGAACACACGTCTCTCTTCAGCTATGAGATAGTCCACCATAGTCTACTCGGCTATGACAGTATCAAGGGTTACATACTGCTGTAGCCTTGGGGGCAGGGGTAGCACCTTGGTATGCTTAAATATGCTCGTGCCCCTGGTGGCAGTGACAAGCCTCTCTCGTATTTTCACCCTACACAACTCGGCGAGTGTCATGGGTTGACCCATGCGACTAATGATCCACTGCCACACATCTTTCTGTAGCTCGATTTCGACATGGTAGCCGAGCGACCGCAGATTCTGAAAGTCGACTTCAGCAAGTTTCTGGGCTCCAGTGTGGGCATTGAGCCAGAGTTCACGTGGACACCCTGCCTGCAGTAGGCATTTCATGACGAACGGGTTCGAGATCTGATAGGCGATCTGCAGTGGGGTTTCTGATACGTGACTGGAGCTGAGTAATCGACAACCATGCTGGATGAGGGCGATCGCTATACGGGTCTGTTCTCGCAGGAGTGACAGCTGCAGTGGGGTGTAACCCCGCTGGTCAATAACGTGAAGATTGGCACCTTTGTCAAGCAGAAACACCACTGCGTTGTACTGACCTCTGGCAGCGAACGATAATGCTGACTCACCGAGGGAATTAACAGCATTCACGTCAGCACCCTTTGAGAAGAGATACTCCATAATGTTCATGTGTCCGCGTTCTGTAGCTTTCAGGAAGGCACTGTTCACATTTGACAATGTTGCATCACTGCCAATGTCCATGAGGTATGTGACAATGTCTAGATGTCCCTGCACAGAGGCCAGACTGAGCGGCGTGAAGAGGTAGTCATCGCGAATATTCACTTCACATTTATGCGCCAATAATTGTTTCACTATATCGAAGTCTCCGCTGGCCGCAGCAAGATGCAACGGTGACCTACCATCTCCGTTCACCGTTATCTCAGCTCCGTTGTGAAGCAGCCACGTCACCATGGTAGCTTTCTCCGCTATTGTAGCATAGTGCAACGCAGTCTGAAAATATGGGCCGATCCAGTTAACGTCTGCACCATGAGAGATGAGCAACTCGGCAGTGGTGATATTGCCATATGTTGCCGCCCAGTGCAGGGCTGTCTTACCTCCACGAGGACAAGCGTCGGGTTCCAACTGGCACCCATGTTCGAGCAGAAACTCAACAATGTCGCTGTGCTGTAGACGTACCGCTGTGACGATGGGTGTCTCGTATGTACAGTGCACGCTGTTGTAGCTTGTCTCGTTCATGTCTGCCCCGTGGCTAAGCAACAGTTTCACCATTGCCAAGCTCGCATTCTCGACAGCGAGAAACAGTGGTTTCTTGGAAGCACCATTGCTCATATTGACATTCACTTCGGAGCACCCAGCGAGCACGGCAGCTGTATCGAAGTCGTCATCCATAACAGCATTAAGGAATATCTCCAGGGTAGATGGCTCTCCAACGCTTGAGCTATCTTCGTCAGTTGAAAACGCCTCATACTCAGTCATATTGCCATCCATGATTGTCCAATTTAGGCAACACCCGTCAACCACCTTTCCAGTGGAAAAAAATCACTTGTTATTTAATTGCTGTTAGGTTGTTGCCGCATTATTCGTTTTCAAAACGATATTGCATGCATATCAAAGCATGCCTCCTACAGTAAACAATCATATTTTAATAATAACAAATATTAAATGAAAGAAAAATTAATATACAAGATGCACATTAAATATTACTATGTACATTAAGTTAATTATTGGGAACATAATTTATGTGTAACTGATTACCATGTCCATGGCCATGCTATTTACCTCTCAAGAAACTTATTTATAATCCCCGAATGTAGTTAAGCGAGACACATTTGTGGAATTGTGCTTGGTACATATAATTTTAAAGGACACCAGTCATTAGCATGGCACGCGATTCACACCTGTTAACATGTAACCGACGGAGACAGACACAGTCAGACTGGAGCCATTGCCACAGGCACAGGCAATGACGGTCAAGGGACAAGAGTTAGATTACTGAGTCTGACAGTGTCAGTGACACAAAGATGATAAGATTTGTAAAACAATTACCACCCACCGTCAGCCGTGTGACGCCTAATGCTCGTCAAGGATAAAAGTTGTCTTGAGTGTCTATTACGTAATTCTGTTGTCCCACGCACGCACCTCAAACGCGTCACTCAAACATACTCAAAAGATGCAAACTGACAGCCGTTCTTGTTGACTGTCACCGATGTCACTGGCCCAGGGTACCCCCGTGCTAGTCTCGTTTATCTCGTGAACTCGCCGAGAACAGAGTCTGGCCGTAGTTTAACCGTCGCCGTCAGGTGGCATCACTGGTTTGATTTCATGTTGGCGCTATATTTCAGTTGCTTGACGTTTAATGTTGTACTCCCTTTACAGCTATTCACAGCTAAACTGAGGTTGGTGCGGTGCGTGACGTCAACAGCGAATCAGAAGTAAATAATTGACGAAAGGTGGTCCAAAACAAAAGTGAATAAAACAAAGGGTGCAACTAAGTACAGAAGTGTATCAACTTTAGAGGATGTGGACGCCGTGCAGAGGTTGCATTTCCCCGATGGCACGGCGACACACAGGAATGCTGGTAGGGATGGGGTGATGTGTAGAACAACATATTGTAAAGTATATGCCAGTTTGATTTAATTAGTTTTTATGCGCTAATGTTAGTAAGTCATTTGGAGGTTTATTCGATGTATTAAGCCTAGATTAGCAACAGAAAAACAGGTTTCTAAAAGTTTATAGTTGAATGAATGAATGAATAACTTTATTTTGGCTACACATACATTTTAAGATACTTACAATATGATATGAGTCACAGATTATACAAATAGCGGAGCAACCAAGGAGACCCTCTAGAAACCCCGCGGGGCTTATGACGAGGACCACCCAGAAATAAATCAACATAATTATTTTGTTTCCTTAGGCTTAAGCCAAAAACATATACTAAGCAATATTATTGTAAGTGAAATACAATATAATGTAAAAAAAATAAAAAAAATTGCTTAAATATGTACATATAAATTGTAATTAGAATTTTATGAACAAATACTACACTAATAACCTAACTAATTATTACACATGAATACGTTACAATGTGAACATGAACAGATTAATTAATGCAGGAACCATGAATACATTAAATATTACACGAACATCAATACATGGTTTTTTTCTGCCATGTTAAAATAATGGTAGATGTAAAGTATATGTTATACAAATACAAATTTAGTCTCAAAAATGTTGCTTAAATATCAACATACATTTTGTACTTTGAATTATATGAACAAATAATACACTAACCACCCAAGTGGATATGGACAACATCCATATGGTCTGACATTTGCTAAATTGCTCTGACCTCGGGGGTCAACGTAATTGGGAAATGGGGGGAGCCCTGGGAACCCTGGATTTGGCGCAGCTCCAAGAGTTCAAAAGTTTTTAACTTGCAAAACTGGGAAAGGAAGACTGGCAGACGTCATTGTCCAGTGGTTGAGAGGGTGGGTTGATTTAACAAGTTGACCAATGGTAAAACGTATTGGGTATTTAAGCAAACACAGCGCCTCTAGTGACGGCGTTTGATTTTTGGAAAACTCGGAGTATAAATACCCCGGAGGAGGGATTGCAAGGGCCGGCAAAAGCTACATTTTTAGGCATCTAAATTATCGGTAAGGGTGGTCCTAGCGGCCATACCTGCTTTAGCATTAGGCTTCAAAATTACCGGTCAGATTTTACCATGTTTCGTTTTAATCTTCTAGACATTAAGTGTCTAAGTGATGTTTACATTCACTACTTTTCTTTACGGTTTACAGTGATATCTATCTTCACTGTTATTTAATTGTTATTGTGCGTGATTATATTGCTACTATGTATGTGGCAGCCTGATGTACACGATTAAAATCGCTTCGACCCTGGAGAACAATGCGTTGACTACACTTCTGTAGTACTCTATGTACTCATTAGTCGAGTGAGTACAAATTCAGTTATAAATATCGACCTGGCGAGCGCGGACAAGAAGAGGGAGGCGTATATCTTAAGCTAGCCGCACACCGCCCGATTGTCTACGCTGCGACGCATCTCAACCGTCGTAGCCCAATCGCGTATGATCGTAAGCTTACGACTGGCCTACGACTGACCGCCGCACACCGCTATGATTGTTCACAACTGGATATATAAACCTGGCATTATTCTTATAAAACACTGGCCGCCACCTTTCTGTTTGTATCCGTGATCATATTGCTACTATGTATGTAGCAGCCTGATGTACAGGATTAAAATCGTTTCGAACTTGGAGAACAATGCGTTGACTACACTTCTGTAGTACTCTATGTACTCATTGGTCGAGTGAGTACAAATTCAGTTATAAATATCGACCTGGCGAGCGCAAAGAAGACGGACAATTAACATACATCTACATCTGTGATAAATGCCTCCCGGACCATTGCGTGCGGCCCCGAAGAAGACAAGAAGAGGGAGGCGTATATCCTACAATATGCTGATAGTCTGTTCCATATGAATACGGTTCTGGGATAAAATGCATATGCACGCACGCACGCACGCACGCACGCACGCACGCACGCACGCACGCACGCACGCACGCACGCACGCACGCACGCACACACACACACACACAGTTTGAATACGCAAAGATTTGTAGATTAGTAAGAAATATTAATTGGTCATAAATAACATATAACAAGGTAACTGTATGACAAAATTGTAATTTGTAGATACATTTCCCTTCGATTTATTTTGCTTTTACGGGTCTTTGTAACCGTCCGTCTCCCGAAACCGTACGTAAGCTCTAACTGCCAGTTGGGTCATCGGCAAACAGCGAACAGCAAACAGCGTTACTTCACAACGTTAGTAGTTAGCAGAGGTTTTTGAGACCTCTTATCAAGAGGATCAAAAGATCAAAGGAAAACCACCCTAATATCGCCCACCGCTAATGAGTGCGCGCAGCCAATCAGAAAGCAGCACTAGACCTTGGAGCGCCCCCTGGCGGCGGCGGCGGCGGCGCAGCGTCGCGCGCATGCGCGTGCCGCGCCCCTAGCGACCGGAGGAAGAACGAACAGTGACCGGTGGTCATCTATGATGGACATAGGAACAAAGAAAATACACGTAATATCACCCACCCACCACCACCCACCCACGACAACACGTGACCGTGACCTCGACGGAGTGACCAGTCCGAGTGGTTAGCTAATGACAACTGGACGTCCGAACGACTGGAGTTAACTGTAAGCCGAAGCGTTTATCCAGCTGTGAGCCATAGCGCGAGATCAAAGGACGCTAATCTGTACAATGTAGCAAGTTAGCTGAGCTAATAAGTGATAAACAGCAACTAAGTTGCAGTGACGACATTGATGTGGGACCGCGGCATGTTATAGCCTGTTATATGTAGTGGACATAATACGTGATAAAATTAAAACCGATAAAGATAAGACGAATGTGTAAAAGTGAATAATTAGTCGACATGCATGGCTACAATATAACCGCTGGACGAGGGAAATCGGACCGTTCGTTAAATAAAATGTAGCAGGACGAAAATGGACATAAAATATAATATAATATAATATAATGTGCCAACACGCAGTTGGAGCAAGAACGCAATACAAGACGGGAATATAAGGTGATGCAAATTTAATAAAACGAAAAAAGAACAAGTACAAATATAAAAGCTAGTAGTAGTAGTAGTAGTAGTAGTAGTAGTAGTAGTAGTAGTAGTAGTAGTAGTTATAATAAAGTCAAGTTCATGTTGGAACGGTGTTTAATACCGCCAACAAAGGTAGTTATAATAAAGTCAAGTGCATGTTGGAACGGTGTTGAATGCCGTCAGCAACGACCGCCGGATGGCGCGAGTGGTCAACTTGCGCGCCAACGCAATGCGTAACGATACAGATCGACGACGCCGGAAGAGTGATGGGAGATGGACGGGACCGAGGTGAATGTGACGGAAAACGGTTGCGGGCGATGGGGCGTGGATGAGGACCAACTCATGCATCACCCGCTCCCATTTGGACATATGGGCCCGGAAGGCCATCACCTCGACCTCGTGGGCGTCGGTGGCGGTGTCTATGGCGGCTATGTCGTCGTCCCACTCTCCGGCGTCGTCGAAGTCCTCGTCGGCGGCGTGAGCGTCGGTGACGGCGGCGGCGATGGCGACCAAGTCGTCATCCCACGACTCTGTGGAGGCGGTCGAGGTATTGCGAAATCCATCGCCGTAATGAAACTCAATGGCAGTCATGACGTGGCGCCAACGGCTGGCATGTACACCGAAGGCCGACAGGAGACCGGCGTCGTAGAGCGCCTCCCGAAACAGGACGGTCGCCTGGCAGCTCCGGCGTAGGGGGGCGTCCTCCATCAACTCTATGAGCACGCACGCCCAGTTGAAACATGGAATGCTGTAATAAGTAAAGGACACAATCAGAGTCACAATATGCAAAGGCATAAGTTAAAACAGGTATGAGCTATGGAGAGCTATGAAAGTAACAAAATAGAAATAAATAAATAAATAAATAAAAGAAATACTCACACAATACCCTGCAATAGAGGTATCGACTGCAGGAGTTCCGCGACGACGACGAACTCCATGCAATCGTGCAAGGCGAATACAGACATTGTGCGTGTGTGGAATCGAAGAACTACTAACGGTGTCGACGGCAATGGCGGTTGTTATGACGACACGACGAACCCAGACGTCTTATATAGAGCATGCTAGAACTTACGTCAGCCTCGGAACAATACCACACTAATCAGAAAACAGATAAGCGGCCGGCAACTGTCAGCTTACCAACACCGGGCATCCATCACGCAAGGAAAAAAGCGGGGGTTACGTACTCTACAGTGCTAGAACGACGCGTAGTTAAGACAGTAACTGTACATGTTAACGTCATAAAGTCACCATGAACCAACCTATACGGTTTAAAGGTGGTAAACAGTTCCTGTCCAATTTCTACGCCTGCAGGATACACGCCTGTAATAGAGAATTCACCAGTGTCGAAAGCGCGTATCAATGGCGGAAGTGCATGCATCATGACGACATGCAGACGGCGCAAAGGATGCTGGCCACGCGCACGGGTCTACAGGCGAAACAGCTCAGCAAGTGCATACGAGAAAAGGAAATGTTACGCGCAGAATGGATGAGACAACGATATGCAATAATGTATGGGTTAGTGACCGTTAAATATCGCGATCCAACCCTACGTAAACGACTGTTGGACACTGGGCATTCCCAGTTGCAGGAATGGGTCAAGAGTCGGGAAGGATACTGGGGTGCACTGACATACAGTGGTCAAGCCGGTCAGAACATGCTAGGTCATATAACCATGCTAGTACGCGAGGCCATACGATTACATCAGACTCCAGAGTACAGCCAGATTGCAGACATCCAGCGGCCGCATCACGCGATCGACCAAGGGTCGGACGCAGATACCAGACATGCAGCATCAGCATCGGCGTCACGCGCTCGACCAAGGGGCGACGATAAGAAAGCGCGCCACAGTCGGGGAGAGGGCTATATAAGCCCGACTCGGAGTGATCGAGGCATACAACCGCTCTCCGCTTCACAGACGACTTCGAAACCCTTCACGAACAGCACCAGCAGAGACGTAGAAATGGCCGCCACCACCGTCACCAAGACAACCAGCGACCAGGACGCCGAGATGATGACCACTCTGAGCCAACTCGAGAAGCAGGTAGGTAACGGTACCTATATAATAAGACGACCGTTAACCATAGTACAAATCGCCGTTCAAGAGAAATATATCGTTTATCCATCATGTCAGCAGTGCAACAAACGGGTCATTCCCGAAAACAATGGCTATGTGTGTCCCATTCATCGATGGCAGCGGGGTGTAGTGTATCGGTTCGCCATGCGTGTCCTCCTACAAGACGCCATCGGCAGCGAAGTGTGGGGAACCATATTTAATGACAAGGCTGTCCAGTTGCTAGGATACACGGGGAACGATTACATAAACATGACGTCAGATGCCGAGCGGTATGCAGCACTGGACATGCTGCGGGGGGCCCGAGTCATGGTGACCATTCGTAAACGTATGGCAGGACCGTACGTAAATTACACGGTGGCCAACATGGAAGTAGTCACAGTGTGAACCATTCCGTTGACAGGCTGGCTCGATCGTCGCTGCGGCAGCCACGGCAGTGGCAACCGGAAGCGGCGATGACATCATCGACGGCGATGGACGCGCTAAGGTAATGCAATGGTTACAGGCTAACAGCGCGGAAATACTGTTCTCCTCCTCGGTGGACAGCGGTTCGCCGCCACCAATGATTGTAATATCAGATGACGACCAGGGGGAGAACAGTGCGTCGTCGTCGTCACATTATAGCATTAGCAGTAGCGATGATATGGAGGCTACTGTTAGCGGTCTAGATAGGTTACGTGATAGATCCGAAGCCATGACCAATGAAAACATATTCTATAAGGCGCTAGAGGCCGCCAGTGTGCGATATGCCAGTGACGAGGTTGAACGCATAATGAATCTAAACGATGATAAGGATCGTTACGTGCCATCGACCAGCATGGTCATGCACGTCTTGCGGTGGCTATCTATAGATGTCATCGCAACGTGCGGGACCATGAAATGGCGTAACCGAGTGACCGAATTGGTTAGAAAGAGTATGTACGAAACATACGACAATAACGATATGCAGGGCGACGCGGAATAATATAACCCACGTAATGTAACCGATGCGTTCTGTTCAATAGATGGGACTGGAGCAACTCCAGAACGCGTATAAACGCGACCTGGCGGCGCTGTACCACGACACCGAGGATAAGGTGACACAAGCGGCGAAGAGGCTGAAGACATCCTCGATGACAACCTCGTTCTACCCACCACCACCCCTGACCAATGCCGAACCGCCACCGGCAAACCAAGAGGAGTTGCTACCACCGTGGACCATCGAATCGGAGTCTGAGTCCGTGGAAGACGCGTTCATTATAAACACCCCTCCCCATTACTACAGTGAGGATGAGGATGCGATTGCCTCATCCCCCGAGCCCGCGAAAGCCGACGATGCGGACTTCGAATTTAGTCCCGCGTCGCCACCACTCGTCCAGCGCAAGCAGGACGACGACGACGACGACGCATCCCTGACGACCCTCTATGTATTCCCTGATAAAACCGTCGTATTGACCCGCGACGGCGAACAGGTGGACCTCCCCGATCAACGTACGATCACACACGCAAAGCCGGAGCCGGAGCCGCAGTCGTCGACGTCGACGGCGCATGCCCACGAAGAGGACGACGTCGACGACGACGCAGCCGACGACGAAGAAGAAGAAGACGCGGACAAGACGGGCAAGGTGTGTTTCCACAAAATGCAACTGCACCTCGCACGTATGATTACTAAACTGTGGCGGAGAACCGCCCCTGCCACGGTGGAAGAGGTGACGGTCGACGTGTGTCGGGCACTGGCCGCCACGGTACTCTCCGCCGAGTATCAAGAACACATAATGCGATACGTGCGATGTGCCATCCGTCAACCGCGGGCAATAACGCGACCGCTTAGGTAGTATGCATAGTAGTAGATGTTGTTGTTGGTGTTTAAATAGGTGGTAATTAGTAGTAAACGTAATAATTGTATTATTAGTAATATTAACATTGGTGTTATGTAGAGTGAAGAGTATGACGACGAGGCACCCGTCCTCCCAGCCAGCATTCGGGAGCTATCTGGAGTATTGTTCTCCGCGTATATGACGTCGTCAACAGAGTATTATTATTAGTAGTAGCAGTAGTAAACATAACCTAGTTAGAAGTAGTTGGTGTATGACGTAATATGGAGTGATATATTGGTATCCTTTAATTTGTTCTGTAGGATGACGTACCTGTGTCACCGATTGAACTGCGTAGACGTGCATGCCGACAATTAGTGGTGATGATACTTGAATACATGATATCAACAAACGATGAACAGTAGATCTATTGTGTTATGTAGGAGCAGGAGAGGGAGGACGAGGTGCCAGCAAGGGACGAGATGAGACGTCCATTACATGATTTAATGAACGACATTGCTGACCACATTATTGAAATTAGTAAAGATAATAGAAAACATTATATCAGTATACGAATACAGTAGACGCATTTCTTGTTATGTAGGAGGAGAGGGAGGAAGAGGTGGAGGAAGCACCCGTGCTAGCAAGGGACGAGAGAAGACGCACAATACATGATTTAATACAGATAATTGTTGATTTCATGATTGAAACCCCCGCATTTCAATAAGCACCGTTTGCAACGGAATAATAGTAGGTAGTGTCTCTCTCTCTCGCTCTCTCTCTCGCCTGTATTGTATGTATGTATTCGCGCACATATTGTATTTGCAAGACATATAGTAATACATATATATATATAAATATACATACCAACCTATATATTACATCATTGTACGGAACCTCTGTCGCGGTGTAAAAACCCACAAGTTAATAATCATTGTACTAGCCACTGGCGTGTCGATAACCGACCGTAAGCTAGGGGTCACTGGCGAGGATGTAACATTCCCACAAACCCACAAGTAATCAACATCATCATCATAGTAATTATATAGGTCTAACCGTGTATATGTATATGTATATATTATGTATATCGCTATGTCTTTATATACGCAATAAAACGTCTTACAATGAACGAAACGTGTTGTGAGTGGTGTTGTCATGGTCTACATAGTTGAAATATAACCCGTAGCCATGGATAGCGGGACACACAGTTGCCAATACCACCATAGGTGATACACCCTTCACCAATAACCTCCACCATCACCACCACCATCACCACCACCACCACCACCACCACCACCACCACCACCACCACCACCACCACACGTACTATATAGCTGTACTAAGAACCGCACTCTCTCAGTTGTAGACACGTAGAGCAGAGCAGAGCAGCATGAAAAGACACCAATGTCGTCACTGCGGACAGGTGCTCGACACCTATGCAGCGCTCAAACGCCACCTAGCGAGTCATGCGACACCGGCAGTGATCGAACATACGTATTCGGTGGCGCCACCACTAGATGTGCCACGGGAGGTGCCACGGGAGGTGCCACCTAGCGAGCAGGCAAAGCGAACGAAGTATTCCTGTAAATGTGATGCAACGTTCGACATATGGGACGATCTGCAACACCATGTGAGGTCCGTATGTCGTCTTAGCAGTAGCCGTAGCCGTAGCAGTAGCAGTAGCAGTAATAGAAAACAGACCACAGTGTACACATGTGCGAAATGTGGAATGACGTTCAATAAACGCGTTAACCTGACCAGACACGTACGAAATGCGTGTACCGCCGACGACGACACGACGCCACCATCGCCTAAGATATCAATCAGGGAAGACACCACACCCAACCATCCACTCGTTACCGATGCCGACCCTATAGACCCACCTGCCCGACTCCCCTTCGCCGACCACCTGTCGCCGGAACTGTTAGATGTCGTACGAGCGCACTGGTCGACCATACGGACACGTGTAACGAGAGGTCCTCTTCAGTGCAGGTACGATTACAGAGTAACGACGCTGGACACGACCGTTCTAGAGCCGTCGTTGAGGAACGTGTTCCAGGAACAGACCAACGCGTTCAAGATTAACCTCAGTTACGGGTTCGTTCTGAGGAACAAGAACACGGGTCAATACAAGTACTACCATCCCTCGTGCAACTGCTGTGGACGCTACCTGGACGAGCCCAGTCTCATCACCAACAGCAAGGACTTTGATAAGTTCCTCGAACGCATCCGCGAAACCGACGTCTTGCAATGGGCCATCAATCAAAGACCGGATTCGGCGTGGGTGTGCGAACTCGTGACCAATGTCACATTTTTCGTCAATCGCATCATCGATCACCCGATAGGATGTGTAGGAATGACCGACCTTCCCATGTACATCAAGAGGAACAAAGCCGTCATCGCATTGGAAAAGGAGCCCGTCCATGCCAAGAGGTACAATGACAACCTGTGTCTCTTTCGATGTCTGGCCCTGCATCCCGGATGTGAACGGCGTCGATTGGAACCGGCTGTGGAGACGCTGTACGCGACGTACGCCCAAGACGGCGTACCCATGGCAGCATTTGCCGGGGTCACGATGGACGACCTCTATCGTGTCGAGACCACGTTCGAAACGAACGTGTGCGTGTACAGTCTCGTAAAACCGGATGGAGATGAGGCGGAGGAGGAGGATGGTGGAAAGTCGACCGCAGAACTCGTTCGTCGCTCGGTATGTAAGTACCCGGACACACTCTACCTCAATCTGCACGGGACGCATTTTTCCTACATCCAGGATAGACGCAAGTACTGTCACTCGTACAGATGTCGGAAGTGCGGTGACTCGTTGTGGAAAGACGCATGGCATCTACGCAACCACGAGAGCACGTGTACGGGGGGTGTGCGCCGAGTCTATCCTGGTGGCGTGTACCATTCGACTCCATCGGTGTTCGAACGTCTGGCAGACGAGAACATCCGAGTGGTCGAAGCGTTGCAGTACTATCCGTACCGAGCCACCTTCGACTTCGAGTGTTGGTTCGACACCGAACACCTTCCGGCGGACAGTGCCCAGGTTCACTGGGTTGCGCGTCACGTCCCGTTGAGCGTCAGCGTGGCATCCAACGTACCCGGACACGAACAGGTGACATGCATCGTCACGGACGGAGACGTCAACAAGTTGGTGAGCACCATGATGACTGTCCTGCAAGCGATGAGTGAGGCCGCGTACGACAAGATCAAAGACTCGTACGATCATGTGCTGGAACAACTCGCAGAAGAGGTGACGAAATGGGACGCACGGGAGGAGGCTGCACGGGACGCAGCTGCACGGGAGGCCGGCGAGAAGAAAGGGCGAGCGGCAACCAATCCGTACAAAACGCTGATGGGACAAATGTATGGATGGATGCGTCAGTTACCCGTCATCGGGTTCAATTCGGGGAAGTATGATCTCAATGCCATCAAACAGTTCCTCATACCGTACTTCCTGACGACTTCAAAGACCGACGTGGAACAGGACGAGGCCGCGGACGAGAGGGAGCAGGAGGGCAACAGGAAAGTCGAGACCGACGGCATCGGGTCAATGTTCGTAATCAAACGCAACAACACTTTCATGTGTCTTTCGACGGATCAGCTGAAATTCGTAGACATGATCAACTACATAGCCCCCGGGTTCAGCTACGACAAGTATCTGAAAGCGTACGGATGCGAGGTGACGAAAGGTCATTTCCCGTACGAGTACATGGACAGGCTGGAGAGACTCGACGACACCGCACTTCCACCGAAAGAGGCCTTCTTCAGTCGACTGAAGAACGAAGGGATTTCAGACGAGGATTACGCCAGTTGTCAGGAGGCCTGGCGCGTCAATGGCATGACGACGTTGCGCGACTTTCTCGTCTGGTACAACAACAGGGACGTGGTTCCCTTTCTACAGGCCATCGACAGACAGTTCGCGTTCTATCGACAACGGGGAATAGACATGTTCAAGCAAGGTATCAGCGTACCCGGTCTGACCCTGCTGTACCTGTTCAACGACCTGCCAGAGAAGACCTACTTTACCATCTTCAACGAGAAGAACAAAGACCTGCACGACCTCGTCAAAGCGAACATTGTAGGCGGGCCTTCGATCATCTTTCATCGCTATCACGAGAAAGGGGTCACCACGCTACGTCGGAACGAGTACGGAGAGGCGGCTCGTCCCTGTCGAGCGATCGTCGGATACGATGCGAACGCACTGTACCTGTGGTCGCTCATGCAGGACATGCCTATGGGATGGTACACGCGACGACGAGCGGAGAAGGACTTCCGCCCCGAATCGGCGCAGCTGTACGGACAGATGGCCGGAGAATGGTTGACGTGGGAATCCGAACGCACGGGACGGTCCATACGGCATCAGATCAACGGACGAGAGAAGCGCATAGGCAAACATCGGGTGGACGGATGGTGCAGCGAGACGAAGACGGCTTATCAGTTCCAAGGTTGCTTTTTTCACGGTTGCTCGTGCAACCGAGAGGAGGTGAACGCCGTCAACGGGAAACCCATGGCGCAACTGCTCGCCGAGACCCGAAAGACCACCGCCTACCTACGACACTTTGTCACGGTCGTCGAGTTGTGGGAATGCGAGTGGAAGGAGATGAGACGAACACCGGCCGTACGCAAGTGTGTGGATGCAGCATTTCCCCGACGTCGACACGTGCAATGGACGATGACGTCACAACAGATCCTGAACGGAGTGCGTGCCGGAACCGTGTTCGGCATGATCGAGTGCGACGTACGCGTACCGGAAGCGTTGCGCGCGCACTTTGCCGAGATGCAGCCCGTGTTCAAGAACATCGGTATGCAACGGGAGGATCTCGGTCCGTTCATGCGCCGATACGCCGAAGAGCACGACATAATGAAGACTCCGCGTCGCATGCTCGTGGGTAGTTATTGCGGCGACAAGATACTGCTCGCAACGCCACTGCTGCGATGGTATCTGGACCACGGTCTCGAGGTGCTGCACGTGTACCAGGTCGTCGAATACGATCCCGTTCCGTGTTTCCGGCGGTTCGGCGATGCAGTGTCCAAGGCCCGACGCGAGGGCGACGTTCACCGAGACAGGACCATCATCGCGGACACCATGAAGTTGCTGGGGAACTCGGGCTACGGAAAGACCATCACCAACGTCGACCGACATCGTGACGTCAGCTACTGCACGGAGAAGGCGGCATCGCTCCTCGTCAACGATAAACGATTCCGTCAACTCGACATGGTCGTCGACGACGCGTACGAGATAGAACTGAACAAGAAGACCGTCAAGTACACCCTACCCGTACACGTGGGATTCTTCGTTCTGCAGTACGCCAAGTTGCGCATGTTGCAGTTCTATTACGATTTCATCGTCAGGTACGTGGAGCGCCCTCTGTTCGAGTACTGCGAGATGGATACGGATAGTGCCTATTTAGCCTTGGCCGCCGAGTCCGTCGACGACCTCGTGACCCCGACACTGCGAGACCATTATTTCCGCCATCGCTCGGAATGGCTGCCGTCCGAATGTTGCGACGACCATCGGAACGACTACGTGCGCTGTCGTCTCGCCAATAGACCGTGGGTCGGCGACGAGGCGTGCTGCAAGGCGCGCAGAGCGTTCGACAAGAGGACGCCGGGTCTGTTCAAGGTCGAGTGGTCCGGTGCAGGGTTCGTGGGGTTGTGTAGCAAGACGTACTACTGTTTCGGCGCCACCGACAAGTACAGCACCAAAGGGCTGAGCAAACGGCACAACACCATAGACAAGGACGCGTTCCTGGAGGTGCTCACCAACCGTCGGAGCGGAGGCGGTTCGAACCGGGGTTTCCGGGTGCATAACTCCACCGTCATGACGTACGTGCAGAATCGGGATGCACTCACCTTCTTTTACGCCAAACGCGTGGTGCACGAGGACGGGGTGACCACGGGTCCGGTGGACGTATAGTAGAAAAGGCGATGCACGCTGCACTCGTTTCACACGCAATCATGGATGCGCGATGGAAACACCCCTTCACGTGCATCGTCGCCGGACCGACGGGGTGCGGCAAGAGTACTTTCGTGACGCGTATGTTGCGTCACGCCGCTGCGATGATCGATCCACCGCCCCAGCAGATCACGTGGTGTTACGGAGAATGGCAAGAGGCTTACGCAACGACGGAATTGGGTCACGTGCGATTCGAGGAAGGGTTACCGACTGCGGCTATGTTCGATCCGACAACGAGGAACCTCATCGTCATAGACGATCTCATGGCAGAAACGGACGAACGGGTCACGACCTTGTTCACTAAAAAAAGTCACCACAGGAACACGTCCGTGCTGTATCTCGTACAGAACCTGTTCCCTAAAAACAAGGAGAGTCGCACCATCAGTCTGAATTCGCAGTACATGGTGGTGTTCAAGAATCCACGTGACTCATCGCAGATGGCGACCTTGGCTCGGCAGATGTATCCGGGACGCGGCAAGTTCGTGCAAGCGGCGTTTAAAGACGCCACGGCGGTACCGTACGGTTATCTGTTGGTCGATCTCAAACAGGACACGCCCGAGGACATGCGTCTGCGTACGGCCATCTTTCCAGACGATGGTGTTCAGTACGTGTACTTGCCGAAGGTATAAAACGACCGAGTGTGTGGATAGTCTCTTCATTCGCATCATGTCTACCCGGGTGAAGAGACACATCGTGTGCATACAGGCTCTGGCCAGAATCAAGAACAACAAAATTAAAAAGGCTATCATCGCCAACGCCGACGCCGATCTGCTGTGTGCACTAGCCGAGTGTGCATACAACATACTAACAAAAAACATTCCATTGTCCCCTTTACAGAGGCAACGATTGAATAAATACAGGACGAAGTTACGCGCGTTGGCTAATAGACGAACGCCAGCTGCCAGGAGAAGACGTCTACTGCTGCAACCACAGGTTGGTGAGGGACAGAGCGGCGGTTTCCTATCGGCCTTCCTAGCACCGTTGGCCAGTTCGGTCTTGCTACCCTTGCTCCGAGAGGTGCTGAACAAAAGGTAGATACATGGAGCACGCACGCAAGATGGCCTTGGTGGACCCGCGACTGTTGGACACGCTTCGGTCACCCCCACCCCCACTCGCGACCGACACCTTAGGCAGGAAGGTGCAAGCCCTCGATGACGAGATGAAGACCATCCTGGATAGAACGGACCTAGACGACGGGACCAAGGTGACCCTGTATAATCAGGTGTTGCAGCGTTACAACGTCTTGGCCGATAAACGCATCAAGGAACCGCTACGCGTGGTCACGGTGAACGAGTCGGAGGTGGCGTCGGAGTCGGGGTCGGCGGGTGCAGTCCGCGCTCCTATTAGCGGACTGGAGGCCACCGTCTTGGCCACCGTTCCCAAGACCATGCGGGCCAAGGCCAGTCGTTTGATGGAGCATCTCAAGAGAGATGTCGAGTGGACCGCTCGCGGCGAACTGATACACGAGGGCGCGCCGGTTGTCGGAAGTAACGTGGTGGATCTCGTTAACGATCTGTTGCGTAAGAGAAAGACCGCTCCGACGGGTTGGCAGCCTTTCGCACGACAACTCCGTGCCATCAACCTACCCATGACGTTGGTCGGCAACGTCTCCAGGAGAGCCTACATACGTCCGGGGCCGTCGATCTCTCCCTCTCGTCGGTCACGTACTCCTCTGCGTGCTGCTGCTGCTGCTGCAGGTAGTGCACGAAGATCGCTAAGTTGGACACCCCTCGCCCGTCAGAGCCGTCGAATGGAACATACCATGCCCACCCCACCCCCCGAATCACGCAAGGCTCTGTCGTCATTGGCTGGTTGGGACAACCTATAGGATGGTACGCTGCGTGTCCGTAGCACAGTGTTCGTCATGTCGCCCGATCCACAGGACCTCGTGTACCGTTCCATCGTCGGTGCGATATTTATCAGTGGACTTTACATGATGGCTCACGGTATACTCCAAAGTTTTATGCTACAGGAGTTATCCGAACCTCCATCGCTCGTCGAATGGAACATTCCTTGTCCACCCACCCACCCTCCCCCCGCATCACGCAAGGCTTCGCCGTCGTCGTCATTGGTTGGATGGAAGAACGTATAAGGTGGTACGACGCGTCTCCGTAGCAGTCATGCTCATCGATCCACAGGACACGTACCGATCCATCGTCGCTGCGCTATTGTTCGAAGGACTTACCGTGCTGGGAGACGTTGCAGCCGACATTCTTATACAACAGGTGTTATTCCGACTATGGTTACTCCGCTAGACCGTTGTTGTTCCACCGCTGTCATTGTGGGTGTCATAGTGTGCGTCCTAATACACGTCGGCGTGCTCCTCGTCATTCGTCAACAGTGGGACTCCGGAGTCAACGGCACCGCCCCCGTCAACACATCGATCCTCCACCTCTTTTGATGGCTCAGAGGGGAGAACGCTCCTTGAGCGAGGTCTACTTCGATCCCACGAAGGTAGGCAGTTATGGCGGCGTCGATGGCTTGCGACGCGTCACGCGTCTGCCACAGAAGGCCGTCACAGCATGGTTGTCGGCACAGGACACCTACACCTTACACAAACCAGCGAGACGTCATTTCAGGAGACGACGCGTCATCGTGGGTGGTATGCATCAGCAGTGGCAGGCCGATCTCGTGGACATGTCGAAGGTCAAACGCGTCAACAACGGTATGGCCTTTCTCCTCACGGTGATCGACGTCTTCTCGAAAGTGGCCTGGTGTGTTCCCATGAAGAACAAGTCCGCGGCGTCGTTGGTGGCAGCGCTGCAATCCACGTTCGTCGACGTTTGGCCCCAGACCTTGCAGACGGATCAAGGCAGAGAATTCCGGAACAAATCCGTTCAGGCGCTATTGAAGCGTTACGACATCCATTACTTCTACACGCACAACGCGGAGACGAAGGCATCCGTCGTGGAACGGTTCAACCGAACGTTGAAGACGCGCATGTGGCGCTACTTCACGAAACACCAGACGTGGCGGTACATAGACATCCTTCCGGACTTGATGCGATCGTATAACAATGCCCGCCACCGCATGATCGGTATGGCTCCGTCACAGGTGAATGCACAGAACCAAGAACAGGTGTGGCAACGTCTGTACGGTCACGACGGTAAGGGCGTGCCCAAGTTGCACGTGTCGGATCGCGTGCGTGTCAGCAAGTACAAACGCACGTTCGAAAAGGGCTACGAGACGAACTGGAGCGAAGAGTTGTTCACGGTACACGAGGTTCACCCCTCCGACCCACCCGTGTATCGCTTGCGGGACGATCTCGGCGAAGTGCTGGAGGGTACCTTCTACGAACTGGAGCTGCAGAAGGTGACGGTACCCTTTGATAAAGTGTACCGTGTTGAAGCGGTACTGAAACGCCGTACGGTTGGTAAACGTAAGGAAGCTTTGGTGAAATGGTTCGGCTATGGCTCCTACTACAACAGCTGGATCGATGCCAAGGGACTCGTCAACTATAAAGCCTAGCCGCGCACATGACGACACTGCATTCGAGGAATGACACACGACGCGACACCACCACCACCACCACCACCACCACCACCGACCTGCCTCACCACCATAGACGAGGAGGAGACGGATTGTACTGACGCTGCACCGAACGAGCCAGACAGCACTCCCTGGCATATTTTCGGTACCGCGTGTCCCAAAGAGGAGATCGTGTTTCTGTGTCAGGTCGTCGTCCTGTACACGGTCATTCTGATCAGCATTTACAACCTGACGACAGGTCGCGGCGATTCTAATCTGTGGACGGCTCTGTTGAGTAGTTCGTTGGGTTACCTACTGCCCAATCCCACGTTGAGACGCAATGGCGACTGATTTCTACATGACGCTGCCTAGCAACGCTTCCATGAAGATGCACCCCGACAACACCTTGACCCATTACGTCACGGCCTTGCCCCAACGCATCGATCTTACCGGCGAGTGGGAGTGTGGGTTGGCCGAGGTCCAGTATCTGCACACCTGGTACAACGTCACGGATACCGACGTCTGGTTCTTCCTCAACACGATCGATACTACGGACTCGTCCATACGTTCGAAGTTGCCGTGTGGGTATTACGACGATCCGTTTACGTTGCTGTATCACGTCAACAAGGGACTGTCCAATATGCGGACGTATGAGACACAGGCTCAGATCAGTTATAGTACCGTCACTCAGAAAATGACGTTACACATGACGGCGAACACCATGTTCACCATACCGTACCACAGCGCGGTGGCGACCTTGTTGGGATTCCGCGGACCCGTAGCCAGCCCTGCGGAGTCGGGTGTGTCGTCTCCCATCCTCCCCATCGACACCCGCCATCCCGACTCGTCGTACCCCTTCCACATCGAGGCCGACGATGTGGTGAACCTGACGCAGGGGTTCGACACCCTCTACATCTACACGGACGTCGTGGAGTCGCGTATAGTGGGCGACGCTCTCGCACCTCTGTTGCGCGCCGTTCCGATCAGCGGACGTAACGGCGACAGGGTGTCCGCTCGTTTCACCAACGTGCACTACGTACCGCTGTTGCGCTCGAACTTCGACTCGATAGAGGTGGATATAAGGAACGACATGGGTCGACGCGTGCCATTCGAATACGGTAGAGTGACGGTGACGCTTCATTTTCGTCGACGCAAGCCCGGACTGTTCTGATGAATTACAACGATTATTACGCGCGCCAGGCTGGCGGTGCGCTGCCCTACTTCGCCGGTGCGCAATACCAGCGAGGTCACGGACTGGGCAGTCTGTTCGGCAGTCTGTTGCGCAGCGCCATGCCGCTCATCAAGAGAGGTGCCGTGGCGTTGGGCAGGGGAGCGTTGAAGACCGGCGTTCGCATAGCCGGCGACGTCTTATCGGGTCAGAACATAAAAACGGCTGCCAAAAGACGCGTCACCGACGCCATCGGCAGTATTCGAGCCCCTCCTGGTAAGCGTATAAAACGAACGGCCGCAAAGGCGACATTCACTGCAGTCAAGCGCCGCCGCAAGAAAAGGACGTCCCCGAAACGCGCTGCCGACATATTCGACGACGACAAAGATGGCGTTCGTGCATAGACAGTCGTGCGAGGGAGTCAAGACCGAGCTGGATCTCTTTACCGTACCCCCCACTCAGAACTGCATCGTCGAGAGTCACGTGGTGGAACATCAACCCACGGCCTCTCTGGACTCTGGAGGACCGATAGAATTCTTCATCCCCGGATCGGGAGACGATTACATGGATCTCGCCAACACGATGCTACACTTGCAGGTGAAGGTGACGCGAGCCAACGGTAACCCTATCGACGCGGGCGAACCCGTGGGACCGGTGAACAACTGGTTGCATGCGCTGTTCAGCAATGTCGACCTCTCCCTGAACAACACGCTCGTGACCTCTTCGTCCTTCAACGCGTACCCGTATCGAGCCTTCATAGAGACGCTGTTGAGTTACGGATCCGACGCCAAGTCGACGCAGATGACGAATCAGCTGTGGTACAAGGACAAGGCCAGTCGCATGCACGCCACCGAGCTAGCCGCCGGACCCGATCCTAACCCCGGGTTCGTGACTCGTCGAGAGTACATATCCGGCAGTCGCGTGGTCGACATGATAGGTCGTCTCCACGTGGATATGTTTCTGCAGGATAAATTCCTGATCAACGGCGTCGACGTCAAGTTACGCCTGGTGCGCAGTAAGCCCGAGTTTGCGCTGTTGGCTGCTGGAGCGAACGAGTACTTGATAACCGTCGTCAACGCGTCCTTGTTCGTCAAGAAGGCCACCATCGCTCCGGCCGTGCAGAAGGCTCACATCTTGGCTCTCGAGCGGACCACGGTCAAGTATCCGTTACGACCCGTCGAAACCAAGGTGTACTCCATTCCCACGGGCGCTCTGTCGCACACGCACGAGAACCTGTTCCTCGGCGCCCTGCCGAAACGTCTCGTACTGTGCTGCATCGACAACGACGCCTACAACGGCACGTACGCCACAAACCCGTTTCACGCCAAGAACAACGCCATCAGCTTCGTCGCCGTGTACGTCGACGGTCGTCAGATACCCGCCAAACCCTTCCAGCCCAACTTCGCAGACAACCTCTTCGCCAGGAGCTACGCGAGCATGTTCACCTCGACCGGCAAGGTGTGGCAGGACGAGGGGAACTGTCTGACACGCGAAGAGTACCGAGACGGCTACACCTACTTCTGTTTCGACCTGACCCCCGACCAGTGCGACGGTCCCTGCTTTAATCTGGTACAAAAGGGCAACCTGCGCTTAGAATTTCATTTCCGTGCAGCGCTTCAGACCACCGTGAACGTCGTCGCCTACGCCGAATTCGAGTCCGTGCTGGAAATCGACAAGAACCGCAACGTCATCTACGACTACTGAGATGGACACCCTGCAGATCGCCCGTCTACTGGCGATGGATCCGAACACCGCGTCCGTCTTTGGTGGCGTCGTACCCCGAGATGGACTGCCTGCAACAATTGACGCTCTGCCGATCGCCTTCGTGTGCAACACCGACGACGGCGACGAACCGGGCGAACATTGGATAGCGCTGTACCTGTCCTCCGACGGACGCGGCGAATACTTCTGTTCGTACGGTCTGCCGCCTCGCCACGCGGCGTTCCGCACCTTCTTGAACAAACACTGTTCCGAGTGGACTCATAACAGCACGAGACTCCAGAGTCCTCTGTCTAACGTTTGCGGACAATATTGCGTCACTTATATCATGCTTCGTTGTCACGGCGCTCCTATGAGAACTTTCGTCAACGCTTTCCACACCGATCTGGTCGCTAACGATTGTCGCGTGTTCGATTGGATCAAACTGCTGCAAAAGGGTATACCGTACTATAACGTGTCATACTGAGCCTCTGGCGTGGTGGTCGCTCCACCCGTAAGCTCGCCCTCGAACCTCTGGCGCGGTGGAGACACCCGTAAGTTCGCGACCTCTGGCGCGATGGTCACCATTCGCAAGTCGCCTCGACTTCATCATCATCATCTTCATCATACCCGGCTCGTTGTATCCAATCGCATACGATCGCCTCGTTTGTACTGCTGCTGCTGCTTTGTTGTATTTAATAAAATACGTGTGCACCGTACGATTGCGTTCGTCTCCTTACTGGGTCAACGACCCTTCGGCACATACACGTAACTAGGTCACTGTTCGTTCCTCCTCCGGTCGCTAGGGGCGCGGCACGCGCATGCGCGCGACGCTGCGCCGCCGCCGCCGCCGCCAGGGGGCGCTCCAAGGTCTAGTGCTGCTTTCTGATTGGCTGCGCGCACTCATTAGCGGTGGGCGATATTAGGGTGGTTTTCCTTTGATCTTTTGATCCTCTTGATAAGAGGTCTCAAAAACCTCTGCTAACTACTAACGTTCCGTTATCTTCCAGTGACAACAAAGGAACGTGTCGTCAATGCCATTATTACGTCACGGCTTGACTACTGCAATTCTCTTCTATATGGTACTTGTGTTAACAACATTGCTCGCCTGCAGAGGATGCACAAGTCGGCTGCGAGGTTAATCTTACGCCGGCCACGAAGCGATAGCGCCACGCCTCTTTTGTGCATTCTTCACTGGCTCCGTGTAGCGCGCAGAATCGAGTTTAAGCTCTTAGTGTTTACATATAGAGCTGTGCATGGTGAAGCGCCGAAATACCTGTGTAATCTCGTATGCCCGTATACACCAAGAAGAGTCTTGCGCTCTGCTAACAATAACATGTTAACTGTTCAGTGGACTCACGTCAAAGCTGGATACTGTTCGTTTACAGTCGCTGCGGCGACTCTGTGGAACACTCTGCCAATTGACATTAAAATGTCAGACACTCTCTCCACTTTCAAGGCACGCCTAAAGACTCACTTTTATAAACTCTCTTTCTAAGTTCTACATTCTAGTTCCTGCATAAATATAGTTATGTTATAATTATCAACTTATTTACATGTTTATTTGTTATAATGTAACTACTTATACATTAGTTAAGTTACACACACACACACACACACACACACACACACACACACACACACACACACACACACACACACACACACACACACACACACACACACACACACACACACACACACACACACACACACACACACACACACACACACACACACACACACACACACACACACACACACACACACACACACACACACACACACACACACACACACACACACACACACACACACACACACACACACACACACACACACACACACACACACACACACACACACACACACACACACACACACACACACACACACACACACACACACACACACACACACACACACACACACACACACACACACACACACACACACACACACACACACACACACACACACACACACACACACACACACACACACACACACGTATTTACATTTTTATCTAAATCCTAGTGAGCTTCACCTAAAATTTATATTTTAGAATAGTTATTTAATTACTGTATTTATTTTACTAATTTATTTTTGTACTTTTTATATATTTATTTATTTTTATTACGTTTTAGTGTTATGCATTAAAAAAAATAAACTTATATATTTATATACGCCTAATATTCTATGTTTTAATTACATAGCATACACATCTATTTTATTCATTTAAAATAGCTGTATACTGGTTGTAGAAATGGTTATAATTATTATTATTTTAGCAATTTTATAAAACTACTTACAATTGTTTTGTACATGTTGTAAAGCGCCACGAACAATATAACATTGGATCTGGCGTTATATGAAATAAAATATATTAATATTAATTTTTTATTATTATTATTTAGCTGTAAAGTAAGTATTTTTTTCATGATACTACCGATTTTGTAATATTCACTGAAGTCGCGGACTACTATAGTACATATGGACCCATGCACGAAGGTTATTTACATCCGTTAGTGGGTCATTTGGCAATGGTTGTCAACATATAATGTGCCTGCATCGTTGCGCTGGGTGATAATCGGTGATTTACAGTGTTTGGGGGAACAGAAAAGTGTAAGAAAATGCGATTTCGGGAGACGTACGGCTTCACCGTTTTAGACGAGTAAGGATTACAGCCTTATTGCAACAATGTCATAATTCTAATAATGCTTTTATTAGCATATTGGGTAGACTAAGCATATATATATATATATATATATATATATATATATATATATATATATATATATTGTTGATAGAATAAAAATGCAACCGTATTCACTTGTTTAGACTGGAAAGTGATGGACAAAAACGTATGGCATATTTACTCCACGTTACAATGTATACTGCACTTGTACGCGTCTAAGTATAGTATCTTTCCACGTCATGGGTGCTGACAAACTTCATTTCAACTGTATATATGCAACACAAAGTGTTTTAAACAGATGTTCGACGTACGGTTTGGGGTGACATATGGTTTCCCGATTTTATGTATTTTCTGAATACACATGTTAAAACCTATTTTTCAGACCTGGGGATGGGCAAGACAGTAGCCCAGAAGGAGGCTGACAAGCTGCGGTCCCGGAAGTGTCGGCAGATGACGAGAAACGACCCCACGTGACGGGCCAAGGAGGCTGAGAGAGCACGTGTAAGTGATTATGTAATCTGTAATTAATATTCATCTGTTCTGGCCTATCTATCAGGAATTATTGTTCACAACATTCAGAACTCGTTGTATTTCTTGGTTTTAGCCTAATATGTCTAACTATAGAAATGTTTTTTTTTATAGTTTTTTATTTTCTTACAATACAGTTTTACTTTACTCCAGTAGAACCAATGCTCCCCGACAAGCTGGCTGCTTATAAAGCACGGAAAAACCGGAACTTGCGGGCCTTCCGGGCGAGAGAGCAGCGTGATATATTTTTATTATGTTTACAGATGTGGTGTGGTGTGTCAACACAGGTCTTTGTGATGCGCCTAGTGCTGTAGTGTAGTGTGTAGTGTGTAGTTCTTACTTCACTCTCGCTTTCAGCTACAGCCGCCAGATAGCTCCTTGGAGTGAAAAGGGAGCTGAGTGCGTAAGTCTCCCCGGCTGGTATATAGCCTCTCCATCGACAAGACTCTAGCACAACCTCCTCGTGGTACACTGCGGATACTGGGAACCCTGCAGCCCCAGGCAAATGTGCTAGAGATCTCGGAGCAGATTGGAGCCCCAGAGGTGTCGTGTGCTGGGCCCACCGGCGAGTGGATACGTCCCGACAGTCACCATTCCAATCCCCAACTATGGGTAAATAGTCAGTGTCGGGCAGCAGCGATGTTTGTATCTGGTACTGGCGGTATGCAAGTATTACGGTACCTCTGGTACTACAATACCTCAGGGAGTTTGACGCCCCTGCATTGCAGAGTTGAAAACCACTGCCTTGTGATACAGGTTCTCGACAGAACCGAAGGCTAAGGGAGCAAACCCTAACAGAAAACCATGTCATTGTGGCAGCATCAAGGGTGGTTGATGAATGGAACTCCCAACATCTCCCGACCAGCCACTGCAGGGACAAATAGCTCGCGCCTGTCTTGACGTGTTCTTGCCGGTGTGAGACCTCTATTTGCTCCCCGAGAGAGTGCCGCTAGTAACTTGCAAAAGCCAGCAGCACTTCAACACTTTTTGCAAGCAGCTCTCATGAAATGCACAACCGCACGAATTACCATACCGGACCGGTCGTCGCCCGGGTTACCAAGGACCGCGCTGCTCGACCTCATCTTCCGTCGACAGTGAAAAATCAGCTAGGAAGAAGAGAACAACTATCAATTGCTCAATGGAACGTCAGGACTCTCCTCGACCGAGAAGCAGCCGACCGACCGGAAAGACATACAGCACTAGTAGCAATGGAACTCGCCAAGTACAATATAGACATTGCCGCCCTGTGCAAAACAAGGTTCTCAGAGTCTGGTAGTCTTAATGACTTGGAATACTCTTTCTTCTGGAGTGGCAGACCCAAAGGAGAGAGAAGGGAGGCTGGAGTGGGCTTTGCTATCAACAAGGACATCGTGACAAAGCTGACAGAAATGCCACGGCCAGTAAGTGACAGAATCATGATGATGAGACTACCTCTGAGCAAGGAAAACTATGCTACAATTATCAGTGTTTACGCTCCAACAATGACAAACCCGGACGATAACAAGAAGGCTTTCTACAACCAGCTGTCAAGTACGCTCAGAGACATCCCTCGTACCGATAAGCTACTGCTGATAGGAGACTTCAATGCAAGGATAGGAAGAGACAATGACAAATGGACCATGGTCATGGGCAACTCCAATGGCGAGCTTCTACTGGCTTTGTGCTCTGAGTTCGAACTGATAGTGACGAACACCATGTTCAAGCAGAAGGATGAACGCAAGACCACCTGGATGCATCCTCGTTCCGGACACTGGCATATGATCGACTTCATCATCACGAGGTGTCGGGATAAGATGGACATCCACAGTACTCGAGCCATGCGTGGAGCTAACTCCTGGACCGATCACCATATGCTGAGGTCAAAAGTGGCATTTAGAGTACGACAAAAGCACAACAGGCAAGGTGTAAGAAAACCGACCAAGCTAAACACAGCAAAACTACGTACCATCAGTCATAGGGAGAGCTTCGAGCAGGAGATGGACAGCGCTCTCGCCCAATGGGAGGAGAAGGAAAGCTCAACACCAGATGAGGAATGGGCAGCTCTGCAACAGGTAGTATACAACACAGCTAAAACATTTCTCGGCAAGCCAGACAGAAAACACCAGGACTGGTTCGACCCCAACGACCAGGAGCTACAAAATCTAATGAGCAGAAGAGACTAATCCCACCAGAGAGTGTTGCAGACCAGGAGTACTAGATCCACCATTGCAGCGTACAAAGATGCCTGCAGACTGCTACAAAAACGCACCCGTGCCCTGAAGTCAGAATGGTGGGAAATGAAGGCAGAGGAGCTGCAGAGATCTGCAGATAGAAACGACATGAAGGGCTTCTACAATGGACTGAAGGAAGTGTGGGGACCCGCGAAAAAGGGACCTGTTCACCTGAAGTCAACAGATGGAATGGAGACCTTCTCCGACAGCAAGAGAATTGTGGCAAGATGGAGTGAACATTTCCAAAAACTACTCAACGTCCCTGGCGACATAGAACATGAAGCTCTTGTCAACATCCAGCAGCGCATTACCAACACATGCCTTGATGAGATTCCAAACATGGATGAGATGGCTAGAGCAATCACTGGCCTGAAAGATGGCAAAGCACCTGGGGGTGATGGAATTCCTGCTGAAGTATGGAAGCACGGAGGAAACAATCTGTCCAACAGACTGCACCAATTAATTACCAAAGCCTGGGAGGAGGGTTCTGTACCACAAGCGTGGAAGGATGCCAGCATTGTAACCATCTACAAGAAAGGAGATCGAACAGACTGTGGGAACTACAGAGGAATCTCTCTTCTTTCCATAGCAGGCAAGATCTTCGCCAGGATCCTGCTCAACAGACTATCTATTCACATAACACCAGAAGTAGTTCCGGAGACACAGTGTGGCTTCAGGTCCAACCGGAGCACAGTGGATATGATATTTTGTCTCCGACAACTACAAGAAAAGTGCATTGAGCAGGACCGACCACTATACATGGTATTTGTCGACTTCACGAAGGCGTTTGATACAGCCGGAAGGACCGGGCTATGGCAGCTACTGAGGAAATATGGATGCCCAGAGAAATTCACAACCATGATCGAGGCTCTACATACGGGAATGATGGCGAATGTGAGTGTTGGAGGGGAAGTCTCGGAAACGTTCGGTGTTACCAATGGTGTCAAGCAAGGCTGTGTACTGGCCCCCACGCTCTTCTCCATCTTCCTATCAGCAATGCTCGTCGAGGCTTTCCGAGGCATGGGTGATGGCGTCTATATACAGTCTAGACAGAGCGCTGACCTATTCAACGTCGCACACTTCAGAGCGAAGACCAAGACTACCCAGATACTTGTGAGAGAGCTGCTATACGCAGATGACAGTGCACTGGTTGCCCACTCTGCTGAAGAGATCCAGAGAATAGTGGATGCTTTCTCCGATGCATCAAAGAAGTTCGGCCTGAAGATTAACATCAAGAAGACGGAAGTGTTGTACCAACCCAACTCTACAAGAACCCGAGAGGAGGATATCATGGTTGATGGAAACAAGCTGAACTCTGTTCCGGAATTCACCTACCTCGGAAGCACTATACGAAGGGCGGAGTGCTCCATCCAACATGTTCTGGTTGGGAGAGCACCTGACTGGCACTGGAGGGGGGGGAGGAGGAGATGGATGACATATAGGTGGTGGTGGAAAAGGTCGAGAAGCAGGTGGTGGAGGAGAGGGGTGACAGACGTGGTGGTGGAAAGGGTCGAGAGACAGGTGGTGGAGGAGAGGGGTGACAGACGTGGTGGTGGAAAGGGTCGAGAGGCAGGTGGTGGAGGAGAGGGGTGAAAGATGTGGTGGTGGAAAGGGTCGAGAGACAGGTGGTGGAGGAGAGGGGTGACAGACGTGGTGGTGGAAAGGGTCGAGAGACAGGTCGTGGAGAAGAGGGGTGACATACGTGGTGGTGGAAAGGGTAGAGAGACAGGTGGTGGAGGAAAGGGGAGACAGACATGGTGGTGGAAAGGGTCGAGAGACAGGTGGTGGAGGAGAGGGGTGACAGACGTGGTGGTGGAAAGGGTCGAGAGGCAGGTGGTGGAGGAGAGGGGTAAACGACGTGGTGGTGGAAAGGGTCGAGAGGCAGGTGGTGGAGGAGAGGGGTAAACGACGTGGTGGTGGAAAGGGTCGAGAGACAGGTCGTGGAGAAGAGGGGTGACATACGTGGTGGTGGAAAGGGTCGAGAGACAGGTGGTGGAGGAGAGGGGTGACAGACGTGGTGGTGGAAAGGGTCGAGAGACAGGTCGTGGAGAAGAGGGGTG